>JAIFGZ020000727.1:0-563570 GCA_019925245.2 Oryza australiensis | reverse complement strand
TGGGGTTCATAGCCGATGCCTAGCGCTCTTTGAATTGCCCCAAACTTCGACAATCTTGATAACCCTTATAATACTGAAGCAATCCTCCAGCATTGTCGGCCAAAAATACCCGGCTCGTTGAAGCGACCATTTCATCTTGTGAGCCGATTGATGAGCACCACATATGCCCTTATGCACTGCCCATCACCACCTTGGCTTGATTGGCACTCAAACATCTTAACAATACTCCATCAATCATCCAATAATATAGGTCGTCATCGAGCAAAACATATCTTAAGGCCTTGTATCACATTTTGCTCTCGAGGAATATGTGTCAAAGTCACTAGCCGAAAATTCTCCATCAACCTCGGCATTTTTGTAGTAGGTCATCAACGCATCATTTTTGCATTCGTATTCTCCAACTAGCTGATTGATAACCAATAAAGAATCACCCATGATCTCCACGGCATCGGCTTCAACTTCTTTCAAAAGCAACCCCTTGAGAAGCTGCTTCGTACTCGGCTTGGTTATTGGTAGCATAGGGCTTAATAGTATAGGCAAATTCAAAACTTGCCCCCTAGGTGATATGATGGCCAAGCCAATACCACGGACATGGGTGCAAACCGATCCATCGAGAATAAAGTCCAAGAAACTATGTCAACCGAGTTGATTGAGTCATCACGATGCTCAACAATGAAATCGGCTATGGCCTATCCCTTGGCGCCTTGGGTGATTCATACTTGAGATCGAATTCCGTTAAGGAATAGATCCATTTGCCTACTCTTTCTTTCGGCACTAGAGCCGACAGCATATACTTGACAACATCGGCTTTGCAAACTATGGTGTTGTTAACGACCAAATTTGGCAACCAAATCCCCAAGTTTGGAGCAGAGATTGAAGCGAAATTAGAGGAATGTGCGATCATGGAAAAAAGATTGTATTAGCTAAGTCCGAATCAGCTACGGAGCTAGTCGGTGAGTCCGAGGAACGGAGATATAGTCGATAGCCGATTCGATTGAAGACCGAGGAAAAGGCCAATCCCGAAAAGGAAAGATTAAAGATAAATTATTAGATTCGGTTTCCAAAGTGCGTTAAAGATATTGCCATCTGCAGATAAGGTCCTGCACGACGATTGTATCTTTTAAGTTAGGATATTTTGTATAGTTTTCTTTTGAGATAATGTCGGTTAGTTTAGAGATTTAATCAGTAGGAATCGTGTCCGTTAAGGACTCATTGCATATTCGGGTATAAACATGACCCGAGACCTTGTAAACATATAGACACACATCAATGCAACCTTCGTATCGCCAAACCTTTCTATTTTTACTTTTCTCGATGAGTTCTTGCTCGTTCTTGGTGCATCAACTTCGATCTCCGAGGAAAGGTAATTTCTTGTTACAAGCGGCTTGTGATATCGGGGCGTGCTTCCATCATTATGATACTCGATTCGATATCGCAAACGCGCTTAATTTAGCATATGCGATATATAATTTAGATCAATGTCTTGATCTGTCTCTCAATCGACTCGCGTATCTTTCAAGATAATAGCCGATAGAGCTAGATATAAGGGTTGATTCAAATTATATAGCGTATCTACCATCTCGAGGGTTTTCATCGGCCTAGGTAGATCTAGTACTTCTTTATGTACTTAATGTTGTATCAAATTGATACGTTAAGTCGCTTTTAGAATTATATAGATCTATTCGGCGATGTCTACTTTTAAAGGTAGTACGGGGTTTCACCGGTCTTACATTCTAATCATTTTTATGTATTCTTCCTAATAGATGTATTAGAACTACCTTTTATATTAAGATCTTAATCTACTTAAATGTGTTAAGCTTGGTATCAATCTGTTAGGTTATACTAACAGTCGATTGATCTTGTTTTAACGCATTTAATCCAAATTAATATTTTTTTATAAAACATATCAGTACTAGCCGATTTACATTAGATATGCAACGTCGGCCGAGTTATGAATACATATAATTGTCGTCTGATGTACCTTTAGATCTAAGTAATTTATACTTCTCGGTATACTACCGATCTATCTCAATCACTTAATCTAAACATGCTTTGGGATAGAAATTGTATGTTTATTAATATCCATAGCCGATCGAGTATGATCTAACGCTAACCAAACACCTATCTTTTGTTTCTTGTTGGTTGCAGGATCAAACCAACTGGCATGTCCGTTCAATCACCAAAGACGACCAATTTTGGACCTGCTAAGCAGATCTCCCAGGCCAGTGCGTGTAAAAATTCACACCAACAAGTGCATTCATTACATAGCAAATAGAGTCTTAACCGTGGATGAAAAATACGGCATAACCATAACTTCTCCTTTGGAGAATACCTTGTCTCGGCATCCGAAGCCTTCTGCAAATAGAATATTGCTCTTTCCTTGCCCTCGAACTCTGGATTAAGACCGAGTCGATTGACTTCTTATCGGCTAACAATGATAACTTGAAAGACACCCCTACGTGGAGGAATCAATGCGGAGGAACTCAAATATTCCTTGATGTTGTCTAAGGCCTTTTGTTGCTCGCCACCCAAGTGAACTGGCGATCGGCTTTCAACCTAAGCAAATATGTAAATGGATCCATCTTTCCACACATAGTAGAAATAAATCTCCTAATAAATTCACCTTGTGACTAGAGATTGCAATTGCTTCTTGTCTTGTATAGGTTGAATATTTTTGATTGCATTGATGATCCTTTATGTTACTTCCCGCTTTCATGGACAAGAAAACCTATAAATTGTCCAACCGGTGCGCCAAAAGCACATTTTGTGGGATTCATCTTGGTAGTATTTTCTTGTTCTTTCAAGCGAGTCTTTCGAATCGGCTATATAGTCTTCAACTTCCTTTGATTTTACGACTACATCATCGATATAAATTTCAACCAACAAGCCGATTAGATCATGAAAGATGTAATTCATAGCCCTCGATACGTAGCTCCGGCGTTCTTCGAGACCGAAAGTGTCGAGGCACGCCGGACATTTCTTTCTATTTTGCAATATGAGTTGAAAAGGTTCAGCTCATATAACAAGTAAAACAAAACACCCGACGTCAGAGAGGGATAAGTGAGACATTGTTGGGCCTTTAGCATGCCAGTCAACTTCAGCCTAAGACATGCTGTCAAACCACTCGAGCGGCGACCGGATGTGTTACACGTCTAGGAGACTTGACAAAATGGCTAAAGATCTACAACGTCTCAAATATTCCTAACTCGTACTTGTGTGAATCTAGCTCCCACGATGTGCGCTAGATTCTCACTTTCATCTCAAGCATGAATACGCAAAGCGAGCGAATACAAATAAATTGTAAAGAGCTTAAGGAATTACATCACTTAGATAATTACATGGGCGATCGGCCAAATAAATGTATCGAGTACAGGCGGACAGCGATGGCTTAGCTACCCATCCACAAGCACACCGACTAGGGGTTTACCGTTAAGTTCCAATCCTAGAAGAGGCGGATCGGGAATCCGCATCACTCAAGAACTAAAACTAAACCTACAACCAAAATGGATATTTCAATCAATAAGAGTCGGTACATTAACAAGTAATATACTGGCAAGCACTAGACAAACCTAACATACTGCATGATAAGCACATAATCAAAGAAGGGCTATATGAGTAGTTCGATTTCAGCCTAAAGCAGGTTTTAGTTCGCAAACCATTTGAAAAAGAGTTGACACTTCAATTAACAAAACAGTCATTTTAGCTTCATCATTAATTTTGTTTTGGTTCTATCATAATCAATATCTTGTCATCCTCCATGACAACAAGTCACATTGTATCATCACACTCACACAGCTCAACACTTTTTGTTGAAAACACATAATCACATTTTTAAAACAATTGAGTCTATACTCATGACACTTCACCAAAGTGCTCTTGACCGTGAGCACAGCTAATCAATTAGTTTTAATACTCATGAGTACCACCATACTCTACACATTGAGTATAGTCTAGAGGTCACCACGAAGCCTTTACACTACTTAGTCCCTAGCCTTGACACGATATGTGTTCCTTCCATCCTAGGTCATACTAGAAATGTGACCTAGAACCGTTAAGTGGTGGGCCCATGCCTTAAACTTAACGTCGTGGTGGCAGACACGATAAAAACCCACCCACGTGGCACGATATCATTGTATTGGACAGACTGAGTTGTCTAAACTACCACATCGGTAAATAGGGAGTTCCTGCAGGTTATCCAAACCCATACACTTCGGCCTACCATAACTACAAGAAATACCGCTTTTCATGACGGTTCTTGTGTGACGTTTTAAGAAACCATCATAGAATTCTATTGTGTACAATGAGTCATTCATTGGGTGATTTATCTGTAACGACTTGTTAAGTAACCGTCCTTTGAGAGCGTCACAAATTATTGGCCACAAGTTTAGTAATCATCACTGTTGAACGTCACAAATTATTGGCCACAAGGATGGACCCACGTGTCAGTTGTCGGTGAGGTTTAATAGGCAAAAAGGAAGGATGGATCCAGGAATCGAACCTTAGACCTCTTGGTTCTACGAGCTTTTATGTTATTTGTATCAAATTTAAGTGATTTCAGATTAAGTATGTAGTTGACTTGTTTGTTCACGGGGCACCACACTAGCCGGCTAGCTTATCCGCATCGGTCGCCCACGTCCGCGCGCGAGAGAGTACTGCGGTGGCGACCGTCCTGTTCCGCGTAGCATAGTGGTCGATGGCGGGGGACTCTATTTGCGGTGGTGGCCGAGGCCGTGGGTAAGGCACCGGTGGCGTAGGAGGCCATGGCGGAGTTGGCGGCGGCGATATAGTAGGCGCCGGAGGCACGGGCGGCGTAGGGGCGACAACGACGGTGGTGTGCACGGTAGCGTCGTGAGGGGACAGAGGGAAATCGATCTGTGGACTGCACGGCTCGTCAAGGCTTCCCCACCACCTCATTCTTGCCGCCACCTAAGCTCTCCTCGACAAGCATTCGCAGATCCGAGTCCACCAGTTTGATTGGTATGGATTAATGTTGTTGCCAAATGCTTTATCCTTTTCAATGCCAATTGCCATGATTGAATGTCGAGTGCATCCTCTGCCCTCCACTTTGTTGATTATAACATGTTCCGATGGTCCTTATGCTGAAATGAATTTTGTTGATTTAGAATCGACATGTATGCACTACACAATGCATTACAAACAAGTCGTTAAGTTTAATGTGTGCCTTGGTGCTAGTACTTTATTAGATGTATAAAATATATATATTGAAGGTCATGCGGTTCAATTCAGCGATGTTCGATCTTTGATTGTTGAAATAGTGGTTGTACTGGCTGAAATGCAATTTCTACTTTTTATGCAGATGGATAGATGTTGGGTGCATGGTGTGCTCTTTACGCTTGAGTATATTTGTGGTGTCGGGTCTTTCATGAACTTCATCAAAGAAAGGTTTGCAGGGATGAAAAAATTTTATGCCCATGTACTCGGTGTATGAACCATCAATCTCTGCACCAAAGTGAAGTGGAAAGGCACCTACTCATCAATGGCATGTCAGTACATATACAAGGTGAACTTGTGTTGTCAATGGTGTTTGGTTCCAGTAGAGCGAGACAAAAATAAGAAGACGCAAAACTACGGGTTGACTGTAAAGGTGGACACGAAATGAGATAATTGATTATTATGGCACACTTAAAGAAATTATTGAGTTAGAGCACCTTGCCAAGGATGATGGTACGAAGATCTGTTGTAGTTTTCAGGATGTGTACAAAGCTGGATGGTAAGAATACCTCATTAAAGGATGATGGGTTCTACAAGAGTATCAATATTAACAACATGTGTACAGGAAGGATTGTTTTATTTTAGCAACTCAAGCGACACGGGTTTTCTACTTGCTTGGATAATAAGCATGGACGAATTGGCGGATTATCCAAACGTTTAAGCATCGTCACTTGTACAATGTGTCCGAAATAGATGGTGTTGTATCCATGATGCACCCTATCAAGAGAAGACATGTGCTGCGGATATTGGTAGGAGACCGAAGTATCGACATTTTATCCGATAGGCCTTTGAGGCGATGAAGATGTCCTTGTTGTACATGCTGCTTGAGGTTGATCTACTTGCAAAGGAACATCAATTAAATACTAATAGTGAAGAGTGCACTGAAGTAGAGGATGACACAATGATGGAGTATTGGAGTGAAGAAGAAGTTGCCCGTATAGATGTAGATAGCGATGATGAGTAGTTTATGCACTAGTGAACTGACCATGTGTCATGTAATATTATATACTATAATATTTTCAAAATTCAATTCAAGTACTAGTGAACCATGTACTCTGTGATGTTTTCTCCAACCTGAATTTCAAATTTGATTTTATGGAGCCTTTTGGTGCAGTGAACCTGATGGTTGTGACATGCTCTAATTCTTCTGCATGATGGTTGTGCCATGCTCAAGTCAGTACCACCTACACAGTTCAAGCACAGATCAAAATGGTAGTAGGCCAACAATTTGCATATTTCATTACTTGCATAGTCTGAACTAGGCATCGGCAATGCAAATTACAGAATTGAAGATCATTGCCATTTTCTGAACTAGATGCGTTGGACCAACATAATACATATTTCAGTCTACCTAGCGGAACAACATGTTACAAAAGTCATTGGAACTACATAGGACCCCAAACATAATCTTCTGGAACCATCCATGATATATCACACTGTCTTTCTTAAACTGAAAGACACCCCACAGAAGACCCCAACTACAAACACAAACAAAACCCCACAGAAGTTCAGTCTTCCAGCAGTCTTCGTTGTAGCCAACAATTCCAAGGCTGCATCCTTTGCTTGCTTCTCTTGCTCCAGCTCCGGCATCTCTTTCTCGACCAGCTACTTCTCATACATCCTTTGCAGTTGAATGCTTGCTTCTGTTTCTGCAGCAGCTTCTCTCTTCAAATTCCTAACTGCATTGCGCCGATCTAACAGTAAGGTGGTCAAAAGCTTGAGTACTTAGGATCGATCCATTTAAAGTACTCACAATCACGATCCGTCTGCAAAATTAGTTCATAAACAGGTCAATTTCACCAGTTCTAATTCAAGTATGCAACTTAGCATCGATTCACTGAAAACAAAAACAAAACCTTGCCCTCACATTCTGGCATCTGTAGTACCTCCGGCCAGGGTTGCCTTCACTCTATGAGATCAGCTTGAAGCATTTAAGGTTGCAGAAGCAAATTACCGACAGGTTGTAGTTGAGCGGTGCATCACAGTAAGGGACAGGGGCCTTGTATCGCCGCCATAACCTGAAAATGCTTAACCCCCAGAAGCATGGCTCCCTTCAGACATGGCGCTCCTCCTTGTCCGCTGGCTCGGTAAGGTGGGGCGGGCCGTCGGTCCTCGGCGAGGGAGGGGGCAGGAGTGGTGCTCGGCAACAAGCAGTAGGGGGCGGCAGGGTGCTCGGTGAGGGAGGGGCCTGGAACGGTCTTCGGCGAGGGCGGCAGCGGTGCTCGGCGCCAAGATCTGGGGGCGGGCAGCAATATTCCCCGGTCACGGAGGGTAGGCGTCGCAACAGTGCTCGGCGGGGAGGGGGATGCGGGGGTGGGAGGGTGGGGGCCGCCAGCAGTGCTAAGGGAGGAGGGCGGAAGCGGCAGCGGTCCTCGGTGAGGGGGCGACGGATTTGGGGACGGACTGAGCAGGGGGCGATACCAATGTTCACCAAGCACATAATCATTTATGGGACCAAAGAATATATATAAAATGAAGAATCATTTTATCATTTTTTTATTTTGAACTTTTGGTCAATATTTGTCGAAATATCATGATGGACAAACACAATATCTCTTATGGGACATAATCACCAAATTTTGGTACTTGCTACATCACCCCAAAATCATTAATTTTTTTGTATATGGGTACTCAACACAAAATTATCCTTACATATACTGAAAACAAATCAAATCTTTACTCTTCGATGGTCGGACAATGCCATGCGACAAAACAAATCTGAGGTATCTTTGAAGGTTATTCGGTTCATTGAAGGTTGTTCGGTTCTTACAATACAATACCACTGTATATAGTCAACAGAAAGTCAAATCTGACCTTTCGATCGATACAGGCAGGAGATGATAGATCTATCTGGAGAATGTTTTAGGGTCACCGTAGGTTAATTGTTAGTTACTATATCATAAACACAAAATGCCTATAATTTGGATTACTATACATACAAGTGGTGCAAAATCTCTCTTTCATGGATTGATCTTGCTTGAGAGAGATCACTGGAGGTTGTTAATTTGCTGCTTACTATATATATAGTCAACACAAAGTCAAGTATGACATTTATAGCAGTATATAATCACTGCAGTCAAGTGTGACATTTATAACAATATATAATCACCCTTATATACATTGCATAGGTCAATCGATGTATATTACCGGCCTTAAACAATGGGTTCAATGAAAATAACCAACCCCGACATTGTAATTAACCAAATTTGGCTTCTAAACTTTTAATCGAATGAAAGAAAATAGCAAGCAAACAAAATAAACTAAATCTACAATAAATTTGTTCGAGAGAAACTAAATGTACTTCATAAGGATTGCCCTTTTAATTTGTAAATAAAAAGGCCCATTTTAATTAGAAAAGAAAAAAAGAAAAAGGCCAAACTCCACTAAAAATTTAAGGCGGTTCGAGGCGGGTGATTCTACAGAACGACACGCACCTAAAAATTTCACATTGGATTCCACGATTTGCCCTGACGAAATTACCTTTTTGCCATGCCCAAAACTCCACTCCCCACAAAGCAAACCTTGAGGACTTTTTGGTAATTCTCTTATTCCAACATATATACGAGAGGCCCGCTAGCCGCAAGCAAATCCGCGGCCCCAAACCCTGCCGCCCCCAAATCCGCATCGGCCCCATCCCGTAGCCACCTCGGGGCCATCCGCCGACTCCTCACCGCCATCTCGCAGGCCTCGATGCCACCGCAGCGCGCCACCCCACACTCCACCCCGCGGCTCCGCGCCACCGCGCAACACCGCGTTGCCATCCCGACCACCTCTGCTTGCGACTACAGATTGACTATGTCGCCACGAGAAGAGGGGAAAAAGCAAGCGAAGAGGCCACGACGGAAGAACAAGTTTCCAGTGAATGTGTTCTTTTGCTAAAAATTCTTGTTTCTTGAAATTTTGGTTGGGGTTAATGCGTTGTTGTTTATTGAAATATTGTGCGGATGTACTTGTATAGATTGAGCTTCTCGATGGAATTTTTATAGACGCATATAGATGTACTCGTATAGATGTACATTTTTATAGTCTCACAAAACTCATATATATGGGGTAAATGATGGAGCTCTTCGATGGAATTTTTATAGTCACAAAAAACAAGGGAAAAGATAGTTGTTATAAATCTATGATGGTACTATGAAGTACTCAATTGGGCAATCACTTGGAATTTTTATAGTCTCACTCATGTTGTTTTTACTGATGTGAATGATGGTACTGTACAGTAGTTATAAATGTATGGTTCTTTTTCCTAGAATGTGCCACTCATCCATTCTCTTTACAACTTATTAAAATCTGTCATTGTTGCTATTACATTACTATGGACAATGAAAATCTCAATTCCCTAATCTTCTTTTTTGTTTTGTGTCAATGCAACGGATCCGCTTAATAGCTATGAAATTGAAAGGATGACATGATGTCTTCGCAACAATTCATACATGCGACAACTAGGACTACTGTACTCACTAATCTGTTTGCGAACACGGCATTTCCCAAAAAACTTTGGTTAAAGTACAATGTGCGGAGGAGGCCAATGATAACCATTTAAATATTGCTAACCCGGAGCAAGAGACAAATGCTTTGCGGAGTTGGACTCTACACTTGATAGTGTCTCGGCAAAGGTGATAGTTATTCCATAGGAATAATTATTTTCCTTGCTCATTACATCTAATGATATATCTCCTTTTCGACTACTTGATTGGTTATTTGTATGACAAGAATGGAAAAAGGGTATACAAGAGAGGTGTTCGTAAGCCCGGCCTCCAATGCAACCTTCTAGACTCACTAGGGCCTCTATCAAACGTCGAGCTTAAACCATTAAGGCTACGAGAGGAAGGTTGACACTCAAATTCCTATAACAAATTGCACTTAAATTCCGGAAGCAACATTCCATATGTATTACTAACTCTAAGATAAATTGTAGGCATTTTATTTCGGCGAATGAAGTACATGAGCACAATATCGATGTAGGCCAAAAAATGGTCATCAAAATGAAGGAGATGAACAAAGACAGTGAAATGAACCATGATGGGCACACTACTAATGGACCCAACATGAATGAGGTCAACGATAATGATCAAACTCAGGGTCGCATCAACTCTGCAGGTATGTTTTTTAATCCTTGCACAATTTAAATCTTTCGACACCAAACATAAAACCACTAGTGTAGTGTTGAAATATATTCTTTGCGAGATGACCCATTTGATGAGGAGGATTGGACGAGGGACCTAATATTGGAAGGAAACTTGATCGGATGACTCACTCGAGGAAAGGCAAACTACCTTTAGTTATTGAACCGGGAAGAAAAGGCCGGACTCGGTGATGATTGCTACAAAGTTTGCATCTGAGTGCAACATTATTGTCAGGGGCCATGTTCCTATATTTTCACATTGGAAAGAGTACAAGAAACCATCTGCTGCTCCTATGATCAAGGCTTGCATACAAAGAGTTTGTGTAAGTGTTGAAAGTTGCCTCATCCCTTGTTTTCAACCATTGCCTTGAGTATTCAATAACACATACCAATAATGTTGTTAATGTTTGCAGTCAAGTTCAGAACGATTCAAATGCACCCTCCGTGAAAAAGCTTGTGTCTCTATCTGAAGAAAGTTGTTCGCCGCGGCTATAAGCTCAAAAGGCAATATTTTGATTCTTGTCCACTACATTTGGTGCCCAAAACTTCTCCAGTGACCTCGATGAGTAATGATCAATGGGATAAACTTGTCGCATGTTAGAAAAATGAGAAGGAAATGGTAGGCTCATGCAACCAATAATAAATCGATGTTCATATCATAATCAAAGTGATCTTGTATGTGCCTAAAATTACAATACTGTTATGTAGGTGACTTGTGAGAAAAACAAAGAAAACGAGGCAAAGTGTAGTTTCACCGGACAAGCGGTTCTCGCAGCTATGAAATGCACATTTTAAACTTGGTGAGTACATATAAGCGCAACATGGAATATTACATACTGCTGTCTATAAATTGATGCATGCGATCTCTAATGATGTATGTGGGCTATATTTCATTTTGACTTTGTCATCCCAGAGTTGGATAAGCTAGCTAATCTGTTTTGCTTTGTACATAGTGCTCGATTACCTCCTTTTAAACAAAAGTTAGTACATAGTGCTCCATTACCTACATTAGATGCATCCCATGTCACTTAGTTTTTCTTGCTTGATATACGTGTTAAGAAAAATGGATCAACCAGTAGATTTTGAACTGTCCTTGTTTCATTTCGTTTTGAATGACAAGTACAAAAATGAACCTCCAAATACACTGGATATATTTAAAGACTACCAATACAGCAAGAAGAAAGGGTTCACCCACTGCGCTTCAATCAATTATTGTAAGAAATGTCACAATTAGTGCACGATCAAATTATACATTAGGTTTATATATGTCATGATCCTTGATCTATCTATCTCATCCACTACTAGGTTGAAATGGAGGACAAGATAAATGCTATTGTGGATGATGGTGAGGAACCAAATGATGTAAGTGCTTTGTCTCGAGGTTACCTTCGAAAACTAAGAATAAGAACAGTTTTACGGTGAATGTGGGGATGACAAGCTTAGCTACGCTAACGGTGGAGAAAGTAAGCGTGAGTCGGTGGTGGAAGCAGGACATCAAGTGATCTTAGGGAGCTTGTGAAGTCTCAACAACAATAAATGGATGAGATTATGAAGAAGTTCCAGGAATCAGAAGCGAAGCTTCAGGAATCAAAAGCAGCTAAGGCTAGGCAAGAAGAGGAGCTGACGAAAAAGCAAGCTGAGACAGACGCACACATTAAGGGTTTGATGT
The DNA here is from genome assembly GCA_019925245.2 of Oryza australiensis. Taxonomy (NCBI): domain Eukaryota; kingdom Viridiplantae; phylum Streptophyta; class Magnoliopsida; order Poales; family Poaceae; genus Oryza; species Oryza australiensis. The sequence goes on along the minus strand of JAIFGZ020000727.1, from coordinate 551,544 downwards.
CGATGATTCCGGAGTTCTACCAACACGGTAGGTTGTGTGAATGAACTGAGAACGATGCAATGCTCGTGAATGCTGCCTCGCATGGCCCGTGAATTCTTGGTGGATGCATCGTGATCATTGTGTGTGAACCGTGGTAGCTATGTTGTTTTTATTTTGTTTTGACAATGTGTTTGTCTTTGTTGTGTGCCAACTATGTCGTTCGTGCCAAAGCGTGTAATGGATCGGTGATATGTTATGGCAATGGACCTCTCCATATATACGATCCGTGATATGTTCGATGATCTTCATATGTGATGTTTCGTGATGATCGAATGTGGTCAATTCAAATTCGAATTTTAATGTGTCAATTTAAATTTAAATTTGATTGTGTGTGAATTAAAATTTAATTTGAATGGGCCCATTCTTCTCTGCATTTGGGCTAGCCCAGTAGTATGGGCCTAACTAATTAAAAAATTATAGAACAAATAGGCCAAAAATCTATAGAATAAATGGGCCTCGAGTATAGTGGGACATATAAGGCTAGTGATGACGTGGCAAGGTAGCAGCCACGTCACATCCAACCTCAACAGATGACTTGACAAAAGACCGGTGATTCCATGATGAAAATACATGCCAATCGTGACGACTCTAATCATTCTAGCAAATGTATGACACGAGATACATGATTTCTCGATCATCATCATAGGTTAATCGTGATGCATTTTCAATGTACGTGACAAAATTAAAACGTCATAAAATGTTGTATTCCTTGTAGTTTAATGCAAGACTAGGTGCTAAATAGATTACTCGGCTAATGCTATCCATTAACATGTGGATGTATGGTATCTTCAAGTTGGTGACACAAGTTCGGTCCTTACGGACTTAGGCAAACACTCACAAACAAATGCAAATACATCAATTGCACGTCACTTGCCGCCCAAGTCTAAATTATGCTTTTACACATTTTAGTTTGTAAATAATCATCAAACTCAAACCATTCCAGCAAGGGTTCATTTTAACAAAGTTCACACATAATATTTATAGATGGAGCAGTATTTGCAAAATTTCTAGGTAGGGCTAAGCAAGTATTGCGAAAACATGATTAAACCCATTCGAGCACAAGGTAAGTACTCTAACCATCTCTAGGGTTACACAGCGAGGATTCAAATTATCAAGGAAGGAAAATGAAGCAAGTAGGTTATATTTACCATACCCAAGTTTTTAAAATACCGAAATAGTCTAAATTCACATGCAAGTTTGGAATCAAATATTTTCATCCCTCAAAACATGGGATTCAATGTGTTCAAAGAAAAAGGGGAAGAACTTTCCTTGGCTGTTAAAAAATATTCCTGGGATGAGTTAGAATGCAAATCTTCTCACCGTCGCAAAATTATCCGCTAAAGGAAAATACCGATATGAGGTAAACACCAAAACATGTAAAAATTTAAATATGCTCTAAAATGCATGGATTCTTTTGTGTGGCTAGGTGCTGTGTGGATATAATTTATGGCGTTCTATTTTACCTCTTTTATTTTGGAAGTTATTAATTTTTAAAGTCGGCTCGGTATAGCGTAGGATTTAACTAAGTATCAGCCTAAATTGCTTTTATCTCTTGGTTAAGGTTAACCTTGACCTTCCAGAGGTGAGGGAAAATGTTTCCTAGGATTATTCCAATTTATTTCATAATTTTTGGAGCTATAATAAATTTAGTAAGTATTTTACGAAACTATATCGGGTTTTAGGCCTATAACGTGTTAAAGGGAGTCCTAGGGCTTCAGGTCCAGAACTTTTTATTGTATTTAGGAAGGCCATTAATGTATAATTTAGCTAAGAAACTTAATCCTAATTGCAAATGATTTTGGAGTCAAAATTGCTCCTCTAAGTACATCTTCCATATTAGGAAAGGTCACTATGGTTGGTGTCCAACATATTAATCTATGTTTTGCCTACAAAGCTAATGATGCTAAGTCTTGGTAAGCTTGGGATGGAAATGGAGGCCTAATGGTCAATCTAACCCTTTTTAATATGCTTTGAGTTAGGTTTCAATTTATGTGGAGACAAATATATATTTATGTGTAGGTACACATGGTGCCTAGCCGAGTTGTGACTATTAGTCCTGGGTTTAACTATTTAGAGTTTCCTACATGCTTGGTGTATAAGTTGTTACACGTTATTTTTCCTATGTGAAGTTTCTCCCTCGCTGGTTCTAAAGAAACTTAGTTCTCCTAAAATGGACCTAAAATAAATTTTATATAACGCTTGTAGTTTGAGGGTGCCGTAAGTTTTGTGGGTTCATTTGTAATTGCCTTAAGTGTTTATACTACATAAAAGTAATACATTTTTACTTCACATTTCAAAAGTATACTCTTAGATGGATCTACAGAACTTGAGGTTACTCGAAAAGATGGAGAAATGATTTTTTAATAAATCCCTAAATGTTGAATGTAATTGCCTTAAGTGTAGCATTTCCTCTAAATTAGTTTTATAACCATTTGGTTTAAAGAATGTATACATGTTTATTTTTCCTATCAGAGAGGGTAAGATGAGGAGAGAGAGGGTAAGATGAGGAGTCTATGGGATTTCAGTTTCTCTAATTTGTGGTTAATGTGAATTTCCTAGGGGTTTTACAAATTTTTACAAAGTGTATATGTGGTCTGTCTTATCTGAATTTTTGGGACAAATCTAGTGCAGTGAGGCCCATGTTTTATGGTCCTATATTAAAGTCTACCTCTTAAGGAGTCTATAGAAATTTGTTCCATTCCAAAATGTTTTTCAATGAATTTTATATGGATTTTAGAAGAGGTGACCTGCTCTCTGTGAAAAAATACTGGTGACTGCTACTCTCTGTCTCTCTTGCACGCGGGGCCCACTCGTCAGTGGCTCATAGGTTTGAGAGGGAGGCCTTCGCGCCTGAATCGATGGGGCCGGCTCGGCGGGCGAAAGGGAAGATCGGGGCTCGGCGAGAAGTCCGTTCCTAGCCTCGCCGTGCGTGATGGCGTTTCGGTGGGAGTGCTCAAAAGAGAAAATGTGGAGGGTTCTATTGCGAACATATCGGTGGTGGTTACAGGTACTGTAGTGGTCGGAGTGGATCCAGCGGCGTGCGCGGGCAGCAGCCGGGTTCGGTCTGAGTGGTACAACTAAACTAGGAGCCAATTCCTGTCAAATGCATGCATGAACAAGCATCCTCAAGTAGCATAGGGGCTTACTCGAGGGCGCGAATGGTCCAAAGGCTCGAGTGATCTGGTGACGTGAAACCCGAACGGCGATGGCAGCGGTAGGGCAACGGCGCGTCGACCGGCCAATGCTTCACTATGAAAGGTTGATCGTGAGGTCACGGGATACCCCAAGATGTTCCAAACGCGAGGAATCGGACAATGGCTCACCGATTGCGGACGAATCACTAGCAACGAGTCCATGGCGGTGGTTGGCGGCGCCAAGGAAGACGGAGGGCGATCTCCTTCCTCGGTGCACTATTCCTTGGGATCTTTGAGGGAAACGTCGAGGAGTCAAGGCGATGATGATGGCACAAGGATTGATCGGTCAGGCCTACATTGCACGAACAGGCGTCGTGGGTGCGGCGACGACGTTCGGTGCGTGCTTCCCCGGTGGTACCCGTTGACGTTCCGCGCCTACAATGGGCGAAAGGAAATGGTGTTAACGAGAATGTTTCGGCATTGAATGGTGATTAAGGAACATGAGGTAGAGAGGAATGACCGTGGTTCCTTGCCAACGGCGGTGGTTGTTTTCTTCATGGTGGCGATGGAGACGAAGGGAATCGATACTCTAGAGCTCTCCTCCCGACCGGTTGGGTTTTGAGGTAGAGTGAGGTTGGGCGGCAGAGGCGGGAGAGTTTTGCAAGGAGTCAACACCTCACGACCACGCGTCGGCCGGTGTTGCGCGCGGTCGGCCCGGCTCCGGTGTGCTCTCGGTCGGTTGGGTGAAAAAGGAGGACAAGCTAGGCGTGGAGGCTGCCATGTGGGTCAGTGTGGTGTCCAAAGGGAGTGGGGATGGGTAGATCTATGTGTCTTTCGAATTTTGAGATTGATTTTCGATTTATTCTTCAATTTGACTTTGCTGCTCTATAAACCCTTTGTGGGTTAGGTAAATTGATGAGAATTTTTCGTAGATAGAGGACTAGATGCGAGCCCATTTTCTTTGGTTTCACTAAAAGATCACTCATGGTTTGCTCACAAAAATCCATCAAAGTTTGGGTATTTTAAGCCTTGTTTGAAATTTTAGAGGGTTCAAATGGTCGATAAAAATTCTAGAAAAATTATATTTAATTATGGTGTTTAACCTAGTATTTGATTAAATTATTTCCTGTATTTTCTTGGGTGTTTAACCTATATTTTTGGGTGAGTTATTGTTTTAGCATATTGAGGATTTTAATTATTACCCTAGGTGAGAGTTTTGTCTATTTTATTTGGGACATCAAAACTTATTATTAGATTTCACCAAAATTATTTTGGGTTGATCATAATGTGTGGCACTTATATGGATTTTTCCATAATTTTTATCTTATATGGATTAGTCTGAAAAATTAGGGTAGCCTTTCTTTGTTTTAGCGTTCCTCTACGCACGTGCATCTAATTTGGTTATAGAGCTCTTCTCTAAGCTTCATTGAGTGAAGAGGTGAACTTTTAGTGGGATGAAGATTCTAGAATCTAGATGAACAGGAGATTCTTTTACCAAAATATCTTTTATGCATATGCATGCTCTCATGCGTTAAAGGAACAATGTTTAAAATTTGAAAAGTTTAATTTTACTCTCCATTCCCTAATCTTGCATGCGTCTTTAGAGTGGTCTACCTAGGTTATAGATGAAAATTTTTGGGTCAAAAAATGAAGATATCTACTCCTAGTTTTCTTTTTGACGAGGATTTTATATGACCCTAGGATTTGGGTATGTGACGAGAAAGTCATTACGACCCACTCGTATAAGCCGATTGCACCAGGACATCGGAAAGAAGTCTTATGGATGTCTTCTTCTACCATGAAAATCTAATTATATCCAGCATTACCATGCATAAAGCTTATAATTTTGTGCCCGAAGCGGCATCCACCAACAAATTGGCAATCGACATTGGATATTCATCCTTAGGGGTAGCTTTGTTTAGATCTCGAAAGTTAATACACACCTTAAGTTTGTCGCTCTTCTTTATCACTAGAACTATGTTAGAAACCCACTCAGCATATCGGTAAGGCCGAATGAAATCAACAGCATACAAACGAGTGATTTCAGCCTTGATAGCATCATACATATCGGCCTTGAACCTTATAGGTGATTGATTAAACAGCCAATATGCTGGTTTGATTAAACACAAAGCTATTTATTATTTAATTAGTTTTACTTTCTTGGATTTTCTTTTTATGATTTTTGTTCATTTCAGGTATATGGATCGGCAATAGATGTACACCGCGGACACTGACAGTCAACAGAGTTTGCCTGGGTTTGGAAATCTAAAGTTACTCCCAGATTAAAGTTTTTTGCATGCACTACAAGAAATGTGTTGGTTTGTGACGTTTATGGCATGACATTTGATCAAAAGGTCACTAAATCGACTTGTTTATGACGTTTTATTTAAAAACATTTCAACTTAGTGATATAACGAAATAAAAATCACAAAAAACGTCTTAAAGGTAGTCAAATTCCATATTGTGACATTTTTTGTCCTGTCAAAACTACCAATTACCAATTAGAGTCGTCATAAATGTATGAGAAGGATAGTATGTCAAAAAAGTATTTTATATAACAAGAATAATTTGTGAACAACATATAGTCTCACTTGATCAAAACATATAGTCTCACTTGATCAAAACTGATTAAATATTTCATGGCAGTGTTATGGACCAAAATTAAGCTGTCATATCGATTTATAGAATTTTATGACCAAATTTAGATATTATTATAATTTTTAGTCTAATTTAGAGATGTAAGGTTTTAATTATCTAGCAACCCATTGAATTCTTCATCTATTTCTTGGATATGGGATATAATGAAACATAAATATATTTTTGTTGATTTTTGAAACCTTATTATAGGTACATGTAGTTTAATTCAGAATCAATTTTGGAAAGTACGCAAAAATTCTTTTAATTGTGCATGTGCATCCTACTCAACACGAGGTCCCACGTATCGTTGGGGCTTAATTCACAAAAATGGGAAAAATCATGCGGTCGGGTCCCACCTATTAGTCTAGACGAATTAAATAAAAAAATCTATGAAAATTATTTAATAATTAAATAAAAAATCTATGAAAATCTAGAAATTGTTTAATAATTAAAGAAAGTGTTTGAATAAAAACTATGAAAATTTGAACATCAAAAGTATCTATAATAAATTTTAGTTATTTGCTAGTGAAGTAAATATGAGAAATAAAATTTCTTAATTGGAACATGGGTGGATTTAATTCTCCATGATTAAATGTACTCTATGAAATTTTCTAGGATTTTGAGCTATAATATTAATTTTAATCTACAAAGAAAATTTCAGTAATTATATAAATAAATTAATTAATTATTAAATGATCTAATTATATTTTTATTAAATACTTTGAGTGTCGAACTATTTTTAGTATTTTTCTTGAAATTATTTGAGCATTATAAGTATTTATGAAAATTTAAAGATTACTTAAATGATTAATTTAAATGGAAAATTAATTTAAAATCCTCTTTCCAGATTTGGGCCAAATTTTAGAAGTCTGCTTCCCCTCCCTCTATTCAGTTCGGCCTGGTCTGCCTTTGTCTGAAGTCTGTTTAGCGTCCCTGTTTCTTTCCAGCCCATAACTATTTAGAAAGAAAAAGTCTGTTGTACCTCCCTATCACACCACGCAGAAATTCATTTTATTGTTAAAAAATAGTATATTACTTAAAAAATTGAAATTCCTCTGTGACAACATATCAGCAGTCTAATCCATATAAAAAGTTTTATAGGATTATGTAATAAAATATTTTGTAGGTTCATTCATAAGGGTCTATTATGTAATTACTTAGAAAATAGAAAAATATTTTTCACAAAACAAGTAGCTATATAACTTCATATCTGGTAACATTTATGTAATCTTAAGGTTATGTCCAAATTTGAGGTGCATACGAGTTCAAAAATATTATATGTTTTACAAACTTCACTTAAGTTATATGAGATTATGTGAGAAATGTAACCATCGTGAATAATATATATTTTGACTTGACCAAAATTGATTGAAATTTTTATGGAAATGTTAAATACCAAAATTAAGTTGTCATGTTAATTTATAGAATTTTCGACCAAATTTAGATATTATTACAATTTTTGTAAACCAATTTAGAGATGTAAGGTTTTAATTATCTATAGCAACCTATTGAATTCTCCATCTAATTCTTGGATATGGTATCTAATAAAATATAGGAGCACATATATATTTTTGTTTATTATTTTAAACCTTATTTAAGGTACTCATAGTTCAATTTGGAATTAATTTCGAAAGCACGTAGAAATTCATTTAATTGTTAAAAACTAGTATATCACTTAAAAAATTTGAAACTCCTCTGAAACAACACATACGCATTCTACTCCATATAAAAATTTTATGTGAACATATGTTTTAAAATTATTTGTATTTATGCCTCTTTATTTATAAACTAAAAATACTAATAAAATATCGGTTTGGAAATCCTTATGCTGGGCTCTTTTCACCGTTTCCCGGCCCAATTCAGCCCATGTTAAGACAGGAGCGTGTGTGCGCCGTCGGATTTTTCATCAATGGACAAGATTCATTAGGTTTCGGTATAAAACTAAGCAAACCCTAGCCTGCTCACTGCCCTTCTTTTCCAGCGCCGCCCCTTCGACGGCCGGCGCCCTCTTGTCCAGCGCCACCCCTCCGGCCCCGCTCCCTCTCTCCTCGCTCCTCTCTCTCCTCCGCGGCGTCCAGCGCCGTCCTCTCCGGCCCTGCTCCCTCTCTCCCCGCTCCTGTCCTGTCCAGTGCCGCCCCGGCTCCCCGCGCCGCACACACTCAGTATTCGCCTCAACGCGCTCACCGGCGCGTTCTCGGGGACCTCGCCTTCACCTCGGCGCTCGGCATTCCTGGGGACGGGGTTGTGCAGGGCCTTGAGGCCTTGCCTTGGTGAGGCCTCGCCTTCCCCGCTCCAGGCGAACAGCCGGTGTCGCCGACTCCAGCGAACAACGGCGGCAAAGGTGGAAATAAGACCGAAAGTGGCAAGAAGAGCAAGAAGCTCTCTGGCGGCGCCATTGCAGGAATCGCCATAGGCTCCGTTGTGGGAGCCGCGCTTGTCGTGTTCCTCCATATTTGCCTCTATTGCAGGTCAGGGCGCACCAAGCCGTGGTCCATGGAGATGCCGCTGCCTCCATCTTCGGATCCTGTCACTGTCGCTGCCGGCCAGAAACCACCTGAGATTACTAGGGAAAAAGGGGATATATGTACCCAAATTTTCCTTGATTGTTTGCTGTTGTAGAGATTGCTGGATAGACACGAATCAGTGGTGGATGGTTTTGTTCAATATGTTCCTGGGCTTTTCATGGTAGATTTTATCTTTGTGTAGTTCAGTTGTGTGGGTTGAATGAATGCAGTGGTGTAGACAATGAATATGATCTGGTAGGAAGATATTTCCATTATACTGTTTCAAAGCTTCTTGTGTTTAACTGATTAGATACTTAAGTTGAAATGAAATTATGTTGACCCGATTAGAATGAATTTGAAAAGATATTAGAAATTGCAATGGGACATGTATATGGAGTTAAACTATGATGTGCTCTATCTTTAACAATTGAATTAAGAAATGGATGGAACATTTCAGTACCACTATATAGGCCATGGGATGCCTATCACTTTAATTTTTGATGAGAAATTCATATAAGCCTTGAGATCTTAGCAGGAAATGATGTTTGGTGTTAGAAATGAGAAATGTGTGGAGCCTGTTTTAGAGATGACTGCTAAGAAGAAATGAATAGGGATATTCTTGGACATAATTGGGTCCTTCGTCGCTAGTGGTCCCTTGTCTTGTTTTAGAGATCACCTGCCGCCGCCGACCGCTCCGCCCACCGCCCCACACACCTGTACTGGCAAATCAATTTTCTGTAAGTCTTCTATATAGGCCAGTTCCTTTTGGCAGATAAATTGCTTCTGAGAGGGTTAGTCTTTTCTTACCTTATCCTAGTTATTGTTATTTAATTAATAGTAATTTGCTGTTGATTTGTTACTTGTTGGTGAGAAGGGAGAAGATCAGTGAGAGGATGAAGATGCTACAAAGCCTGGTTCCTGGTTGTGACAAGGTCACAGGGAAAGCCCTCATGCTAGATGAGATCATCAGCTATGTGCAATCTCTGCAGAACCAAGTTGAGGTACTACTATATATCATCCAGATAAGAATTGGAGTTGTGTAATTGAGCAGCTAGTATCGATTGATGGATCTTCTAGTACTTTGTATATATATGAAGACCCAATTCATTCTTTTGTGCTCATTCAGTTTCTGTCCATGAAGCTTGCCTCCTTAGCCCTATGATGTATGAGTTTGGTCCAGACATTGACATGTACCCAGGTGTGAAGAATTCTGTGATTCCAGTTTGCTTCTGCCATGCATGCGATCAATAACTCTAACTCTCTCTTACTTAGTATTACCTTCCTTGTTTGTTTAAGCTTGCAAAGATGCCACATGAGATGGTGCAGTGCATGGGCCAAATAGGCAGTACAGGCATCTCACTCCAAGGACTAGGAGGAGGACCCATAGACTTTGCTCAGGTCAAGATGATAACCATAGTCTCTTTGAATCTGAACCCAATCTTATCTTGGATTGGTTATCTTATCCTGTAATATTTTGGTCATGTGAACCTTTTATTATGGCTGTGAATTTATTTATGGTTATTTGTTGGTTGTGACTTTAGAGACTTAACTATGAATATAATGTTTGGTGGAATGGATGTTTTTTGAAATTCAAGATTTGTGAATTGGATCTATTTGAAATGCAAGATCTGTTGTATTTGGAATGAATATTTTTTAATTTATAAATTGTGTTGTTTGCATGGCCCAATTAAAAGCTATTTGGGTGTGCCCAAATAAGCATTGGGTAGCCCAAAAAAGAACTGGGCTGATAAAAAAATAAAAATTCATATGGGCCTAAATAATACTGAAAAGAACTGGGTTGGCCCAAATACCACATGTGGGCCCAAATTGGGCTAAAATGGCTGGGCCAAAATTCAATCACACTAAGCCCACTATAAGGCTATTTCTATGTGGGCTTTAGCAGGCCATGTTTTAATTTTATGACATAAAAACAACGTCATAAAATTTTATGACATCTAAACCAACGTCATACATTTGACTTCAACATCAAAACGTCATAAATCATGGTTTAAGGCGCATGGTTTTTGACGCAGCTTTTCGTCATCCATTCGTCACAAACGTTAACCTATGACATAAATTGCAGATATTATGACAAAAATAAAATGACATAAACCTTAACATCTCTTGTAGTGATGGTTGATCTTGGTAAACAGATTAAACACAAAAGGTATATTGTGGGGGTACTACCTGGGGTAGCCAAAACAAAAGAAAGAAGGCGAGCGGACGGGATCGAAAGTCTTGGATTGGGGTCGGGAGCCGGACCCAGCGTGGTGGGCAAGCCCAGGCCACCGCCCGCCACCTCGGCTCGCCCTCCGACCTCCATGCATGGCCCCAGCTCAAAAAAGTGCTCCCTCTGGAAAGCGGAGCTTCCTTCGTAAGCACATCACAAGGACAAATGAGGGATAGGCCGATAGAAGATGACGTCACACGACAAGGCTGCGGACAAGGTACCTATCACGACGGATCCCGAGGCAGGACTGCACACAAGATGCCCGTGGTGAACGGATCCCAAGGCAATTTTTGTTTTGCCTTTCGCTTTAGCCTATAGTTTCTTTGTCTTCGTAGGAAGCTTTCTTGCATGCCAAGTCCATTGTTCCGCCCTTAGACTATAAAATGGAGGGCGGGGGTGCACGCAAGGGGCAAGACTTTGGGAAATCCTAGCCTCCCTCTCATCGGCATTATCCATTGTACTCAAACTCGTTCATACACCACCCGAAAAGAACATAGGATGTAGGCTTATTATCCTTCGGAAGACCGAACTCTGTCCAAAAATCTAGGTTCACATTGTTCTTAAGTCGACCATCGAATCCGTTGGTGAGATGTCCCAACCACTCTTTCACCTCCTCGGGCGGCACCCTTGGAGGACTACCGACCCACACGTCGACAATTGGCGCCGGGTAGGGAGGGGGACAGTCCTACTTGAATACCGGAACCTCTTCCCCACATGGCGGCCCCCATCCCTAGCTCCATCACCATCGCCACCTCAAGCCCCGCACCGCGGTGCCTCGGCCCTATCGGCCCCCTCGTGCCCGCCACCGCCGCCTCGGGCCTCGTCGGCCGCCACCATTGGAACCACCTCGCGCCACCGTGGTCCCTTCTTCAGTCGTCACCGCTGTCACCACCTTGGTATTGGCCGCTGGTTGCTCTTCAGCTAGGTCAGCCCCCGAGGATGAGACCGTCAGCTCCACAACGGGTGGCCTGCTCGGCCGCCCTTGCTGGCTCCTCGACGTGGAGGTCGGCGTTCATCGAATGCCTGCCTGATGTGGTATGTCGGTGCACACAAAAACAACACACACACATAGCCGACCAGGCACGTACACTTGGCACGCACCTAACGGCAACGTGCCTGGGCATCTTCTTGGGGCTCGATGCCTTCGGCCTCGGCACCACGCTCGATCCCGCGACGGCGTCAAGGGCCGTGAGTCGACCTTCCCTAATCCTCCTCGTCGGAGATCACAAGCTTCCGCTTCACCGGAAGCCGGACTCCCCAGCACCGCCCTCTGCACGCGGGCTTTGCCCGGGACCTTAGGCTTCTTCCCCAGCATCCGTGGCTGGGGGATCCAGGATCCTTGGCACTTCCCGCTTGCCACCGCGACCTCAGGGACCGGCGGTGAAACATAGGCGGCCATTCCTGTCAAGTGTCAACACTGGTGGTAAGATGCCAAACAAAAAATAAGACAAACAAATGCAGAAGAAGGTCGGGTTTACCTCCGTGACGGTTGGATAGGTGAAGCGAGTGGGCCCTAGTGCTTAATTCAGGCTGCGCTAGAGAAAAAGTCCCAGCCTCTGCTGGATCCAAATGTAGGAGACCGTCGCCTCCAGAGACGGGTCTTGGCTACCCGAGTACTCGAAGGCCGCCCGCACCTCTCCTTGCAAGGTTCCGGACCTCGGAGGGTAAAGTTGAAGGCCACCCAAGCGTCGGTGGCCCCGCACCCCGAGGTCCTCGATCTTGGCCACCAACTCCTCCACCTGGTCGCGCTCGGGGGTGGGCGGGAGGCGACCAGTGGTCGTGGGAAAGATCGAGCGGTGGCAATGGCGGCGGCTCGGGTTGCACGGCGGGGAGGGTTTCTTGCGGTGGACTAGGCGGGAAGCGGCGCGATGTGCGGCGCGGGGAAGGTGGTGGCGGCCTTGGCGCTGGCGGCGGGCTCGGGAATGGCGGTGGCATGTGGTCGGAGCGGCGGAGAGAGGCGGCGCGGGGGAGAACGAGAGGGGGCACGACGGGGCTCGGGGCAAGGGAAAATGGGAGAGGGAGGAAAAGAGACTTCATGGAGGAATGGCCGAAACGGCCCAAGAACGAGAGGATTTTTAATTTGTTTTTCCATTTAAATTAATCACATAAATGGTTTTGGAATTTTTATAAATACTTCCGAGTGCTCAAATAATTCCAAGAAAATTCTTGAAAATATAAGGACACTCAAAATATTTAATAAAAATATATCTAGACAATTTGGTGATTAATTTATTTATTAAATAATTACTAGAATGCTCTTTGTAGCATTAAAGAAGATGGCGAACAGTTTGGAACTACGAAAGGATTTGTACAAGAAATATATCTGAAGGGCCAGACAGCTGACTTCGACAAATTCTCCAAGCTGAAGGATCATTGGGATGCATTTATCACCTACAAGATAGGAGAGGAAGGGCAAGCGTAGATAGAAAAGAATAAATCCAATGCCGCTAAGAAGCAGTACCATCATCGGCTAGGGTCAGGCGGCGATAACAAGACAGTGCCGAAGTGGGAGCGAATGGAAGCCGGTTTGATAGAAAGAGGTATTGTTCCGGCCACAGGCGATTAATCGGAATGATCAAAGCATTGGTACTATGCTTACGGTTTAGGACTCAATCCGTAATGGCTCCACGATATTCGGCGATGAGATCGAAGCGACCGTAGGCTTAAGGAAGCGATGTGGGCCTCGCTCGGGGCACATTTCAGCTGATAGAGACAAGCTTATGCTCGCCTTGCGAGAATCTCAAGCATCCAGGACAAACTAGAGGAAAAGGCGTTGTTCCATGGAAATATGGATTTCAACAGGACATCCACACGTACAAGAGTCCCATGAGAAGCAAGTGAGATACCAAGGCGAAGCTAACGGATCTTGAGTATAGGCTCGCGACCCACGAGCAAAGGATGCAATAGGAGGTGTCAAGACAGTGGACCAACGCACGGTCGAGCGGCGAAACTAGGACACGACCATCTATTTCACCGTCATGGTGAGCCTCTCGGGCAATTGCAATAGCCGTGCCTACAGGGCAAGTAGGAGAATAGGGCATTCAAGTCGCAGACGAACCCCTGCTCCGTTGATGAAATCACGCGAACACCATGTGAGTTGCATATTCCCTTCAAGAACTTGTCATTCAAGTTATGCTCGTAGTTTTGTGATATATGACTTGTACATTACGAAAGTTGGTGCATAGATTGATTACTAATTAATAACCTCTCTCTCGTCAAGGAGGCGTCGGCATGGCCATACTAGTGGAACAAGACGGGACATACCATTGCGGCCGATGCCACCTCGGTACTCAAAGGTCAAAATTGAGCGGGTGGAACGAGGCTTTCACGATCTGGAACTGGACATCCCCGAGAAGACGAGGAGACAAAACTAGGATACACAACACATGCCATTATACTATGGTGCAAGCGCTTCATCGTGTTTCTTGGGCGCGAGTGTCCGTTCCTCCATCTCTCTGCCTACCACACGTCTCCTCCGCCTCCTACGAGCACCGACTCCTCCGCGAGCATCAACTCCTCAACGGGCACCGACTCCTCCGATGAGACTCCTCCGGGCACGAGACTCCTCCGCATGCACCAGTGCCAAGTCATGCCCAACTCATCCCGCACCGTCAAGTTCAAAAAAACATGAATAAGCCAAGACTTGACGAGCCAAGGCTCTGCTCTCAAGAAAAGGGCATACGACCGCGACGAGAAGGTTGACGAGGTCGTGGAAGTGAAGGCATAATTGAAGCCACGAGTCCCGAAAAGAAGATTTCTATAGATCCGATAGCTAAGGAGTTCTTTAAGAAGCTAATCGCACCGATTAAATTGACCTTGCTATTTGACTATGACCGATCAATAAGGAAGTCTTTTCGAAGGCAAAAGGAAAGTTCAAAGATGTCCTCGGATCGGAAAGCAACTGAACAAGCGGTTGGTATTCTTGCCACCGGTGAAAAGGAGATAAGACAATTTATGGCGGAGACCGAACTAAAGAGGAGCAATTGTTTGGAGGTGGACCAATCAAAAGGAGACAAAGAGGATTTGAAATACAAATTTACCCTCGGTGAACCACTTGTCAAGCCTAATTAGGTGAAAACTCTCTTTACACAAATGTACCGATTCCATCAACGATACATGGAAAAATCGGTCAAAGGTAGAGAGATGTTCGAAGTGCGGATAAAACGCACGTTACTGGAGAAGATATTATGTAGATCCGCTACGAGGATGTATTCAACTTATACAAGCTAAACTCCTCGACGTCTCTCTTCTTAGTTGTGGGGTTTTGTAAGTACCGTTTAGTTAAATTTATTCCGTTCCTTAGCTCCTTGTATGTAGCTAATGAAAATTCCTTTTATCCGTTGTAGAATGGAGATTCAAGCTGTGTCGTAAGCGGGGATGTTTCAATATTGAATTCATGGACCCCTAAGTTAACACGAACATGATACGGGACTTTGAGCAAGCCGCGAGAGGACAATATTGTCTATTTCTTGGTGCAGCAACATTTCAATAGATTCATACTATTGTTGTACAACACAACGTGAGTTTTTACTACCTCTCGTACCAATTTCCTTCTCATACCTATACGTTTCATATATATCATCTCACGCAATTTGTAGATTCCACGAGTCCTTTTTCTTTTGACCTTCCCTCATGCAAAATCCATGTCTTTTGACTCAATGGATAAACTGGAGTCTACTTTCGCAAAGATTTTTGAAGTGATAGATAGGTAATGCCATCTATTCCTTTGTCATTATGAATGTTATTATTGCTACTAGGCGGTTCTCGGATAATTACTCATAGCTTGCAATACATAAGGCTACTTAGGGCATGGGCACGGTTCGTACATTGGAAAGAAAAACTTGGAAAGAAAAACTTTTGTGAGGACGAAATTTCCAATGAGTATATGCTCCAAAATTATATTGAATCATTAATTTTTCTAAAATAGAAATGTATATTAAATCTCTCGTCGTTTCTCCTTTAGTGTGCAAAACACGAGCGGGGACGAACTTATGCGGCTACTACGTTTGCAAGTATACTCACCGCCTAGTTCACCAAATCAAATCTGACAAGGATATGGATGTACGTAAAAACCATTCATACACTATGTCCTTGATTTGTTATTGATTTCATATATTTATTTATCATTTTCTCAAATGATAGATTATTTACATGAGGGACAGAGACTCTCCCACGATGATTTTATAAAGGATGTTAAAGAAGAACGTGTGATTTATCAATGATCGATTATTGATCCCACAGGAGAGTTCCACTACGATGGAAATTCAGTTCTTCAACCCTACCCCACGGCTTAGATTTTGTAATATACGATATAGAACAATAGAAATTAAGAAGGATTGTAACATACATATATATTTATGAGTGTGTATATATTTTGGTGAAATATGTATATATTTACTTAAGTGCATATATATGTGTGTAAAATATCTATACATATATATGCATAATATATAAATAAGCGGCAAGCGGCGGGAGCAAAATTAAGAAAAAGAAAAAACATCTTTAGTCGGTTATTTTAAGGGACTAAAATTGACATCTTTAGTCCGCTTTTATGGTCGGTTTGCAACTCGAGACTAAAGGGGTTGCAAGGACTATAAAGGGTTTCCCCACAATGTTTGCTTCTCCCACGACATATCGAGTCGTGGAGTAGTAGTGGGAAGTTATGGCACGGCTCCTCAACAAGCGCTCTGAATGTGGATGTGGCGTGGGGACGACACCCCATCACGCTCCCACCGAGGTAGGCCACCTCTTGCATTGGACCAATGGCTTTGGAAGGAAGTCCTATTCTCGGCCATGATAGTTTGCTAGCCGGGCTCGGGCTGGGGCGGTGGAGGAATGGAAACTAGGGTCAAGAAGAGTGTCCGGACCTACAAGATCTATATCTTCAACGTGTTGAAAATAGAGCTTGCAAATTTTTACATCTCCTTCAAGCTATGTTCATCAAGAACTCCTTCATCTATGATATCTTCGAGAAACTTGTCCAAATAAACAAGAAAACCTATGACATGGCCATGGGAGCGGCCAAGAATTCCCAGTACGATGGGTGCCTTGGGCACGTAGTGTGCCTAGGGTACGATGTTGCCTCGGGACATGGGGGCGCCCGAGAACAAGTCCCAAGCGACTCAAGGCACCGGCCGGGCCTAGGCATACCCTTTGCCCGGGCTCTCCATGGAAGGCTCCACCCCTTTATGGGTACCGATGGGCCCAGAGGGTAAACTTTGACCAACACCATGATTTAATTGTAGGGTAGAGCAACATGGCATACAACTCACATGGATTCTTCAAGGACGTGGTGCCGCCCGTGGCCTCTGCACGCCCTTCGCCGAAGGAATAGGAGGGTGCGGCGTGTCGCGCCTCTGCCGTCCTTTGCTCGTCCCACCAGGACATCTCACCGAGGCGATTTGTGGACCCATGTGGCCAGGATGGAGACTTTCTTGCCTCCGGCCCACTTGTCGTCTATAGGTGAAGGTGGCACATCGGGCGGTTGCTAAGAGGACATTGACAAGACTATGCACACCAAACTCATGTGCATGGGCCCCACTCCTGCATGCATGTATTGGCACTATCGACTCCCCGAGTATAAAAGGAGTATCCATGCCAACGGATTAAGGGTTTGAATTCTTAGCATTAGGACTCATACAAGTTTCATATCTCATTGTAACTTTCGCTTCACCTCCATATTCCACGAAAGGAGTAGGGTATTACGCATCCGTGTGGCTCGAATCTGTATAATCTCTTACATTCCTTTGCTTCGAGAGGTACCTAGACTTGAACCGCCCTTGCTCGAATCCTCAAGGGGAGTACTCGCTCCGCTTAAGAAGTATCACACTCGACAAAATACATTAGAAAAACTATATCCGAAAATAGAGCTAGACCTCAACGACAAGGCCCATCTCAAAGCCATGTCTTGTTTGAGGTCCAGGTCAATTTTTTCATTTAGTTTAGAGTAAATTTTACAAAACTACAAGTATTTTGATCAATCTATCACAAAACTATAGATTTAAGAAAGTGTATCACAAAACTATATATTCAAAATCATATTTTTGAAAACTAAGGTATTATATCGAAAACTACAGATTTAACATCAGTTTTATCACAAAACTACAACTTTATAACCTCAATAGTGCTATAGATAGAAACTCTAAAATCTGTAGTTCTTTGATAATAACTTGATTACTAAATCTATAGTTGTGTGATACAGTGCTTTAAATATGTAATTCTATGATGAATTTCATGCTAAACCTGTTGTGATAGACATTCTTAAATATGTAGATTTGTGATAGTTTGGTTAAAGTATATGTAGTTGTGTGAGATTTACTCTTTAGTTTTTTGCGAGGTTTATTTTTGAAATAAGTTTTATAAAAAGGGCAAAATGTCAAAATTAGGGAGGATGTTCTCTGCAATTCCCTGCTGGACAATTGTAAATGTTACCCTCCAATTAGGGCTCAATTATCTCTTGATGATGTGGGCAAATTGGTCTTATCTTTTACAGTTTACAGGTTAACAGGTACATGGAGTTGGTCATCTTGATGCAACAATAATTTTAGAACAGGGCCATTTTCCCTGCAAATTGGTCTTATCTTTTTACAGTTTACAGGTTAACACGTACATGGAGTTGGTCATCTTGATGCAACAATAATTTTAGAACAGGGGCCATTTTCCCTGGCTCAAAAAGATAAGATGAGATGTTACCGTTCCAAACTAGACAAAAGATGTGATTAGGTAGAAGGCCACACAGTACATGACACTGACAGGGATTTATATTCATATCATCATAGAGAGCTTACCTAGCTAGCGGTTCAACCAAACAATTGATTGATTACCTCCGTCCCCTTCCCCGGCCTACCGCTCCAAAAAAAAGCCAATCTACAACAGACGTGTCGTTTCAAGTTCGTACACGTAACAATTCAGAACACGTAGCTATAGCTCTAGCTTTCACTCTTTTCTGCAACTCTTTTAGTAATAATCCAAAACAAAGCACGTACTACATAACATATGGCCATAATATACACAGTAGACACCTCGTCTATCCAGGCTTAACGCAGTAGTTCATATGAAGCAAGCAAGCTAGCTAATTAAGCAAAAGCATGTCGCCGGCCGGCCGGCCGGAAAAGTCGCCGGAGTTATATATATGGATCGGTTTACATGATGGAGCAGGAGTCGACGTTCTCGTCGCTGAACATGGTCATGTAGCGGACCTCGGGGGCGGAGGGGTCGGCCATGGCGGCGGGGGCGCTGCGGACGAAGCCGGCGGGGGCCTTCTTGTCGTAGGCGCCGCCCACGTACGGGTAGGTGGTCATGGTGTAGGGGACGTAGGGCCACATCTCCGCCGCCTTCCCGGTGCTCTTCACACGCTCCAGCACCTTGCTCGCCTCCACGTACCCGGTAACCGTGCACCGGCTCTGCTTCGGGTTCACCGCCACGCTCGTCACCCCTCATCGACTTCACCGCGTTCTTCACCCTCCTCTCGCACCCTCGCAGTCCATCTTCACCTTGATGTTCACCGTCTATATAGCATAGTAAGCAAAAGACATCACCAAATTAAGCCCAAAAACTTCACAAGTTAATTTATCTCTGTGCTTAGCCAACAAAATTTGAGCAAACATATATATATGGATGCATAATCTAGCTAGCTCACCTGCAGTGGCCGCTTCTTCCTGAGCTTGAGGGCCTCCTTGGTCTCTGTCAGGCTGCACATGTCAGAGAGGCTGTCGAAGACGCCCATGGTTGATCTCTGTTACTGCAGCACCAATCTGATCTTGCTCGCAAAAAGCTAGCTAGAAGAAGCGTAGGCGGCTAATTATTTGCTGCTTGCTTGGATCAATCGAGTTAGATGCCGAGTGCTTTCTAGCTCGTGGGTGCAGATTTGTGGGGAAGCCGGAAGGGCCATTTATATAGAGAGAGAAAGTTTCACCCTTGTAAGTATAAAAAAGAAAAAAAGGAAAAAGAATAAGAAAAGCGAGGGTGTGGTTCATTTATACGTACAGAGTGGCTGGCACTCACTGGCTGGCTGATTTTGTATGGTTAGGATGGATGCCAGGTTTTTCTTATTTTGTTGGTAAGGTCGTCTCGTATTGATGCTTGAAGGTTACACTAAACGATTGCGAGAACCACTGAGCTTTCAAATTTAATGGGTGAGTTGGGAAATCCATAATATCCTTCTTGCTGGTGCCTGGCCCATGCCATCATTCATAGGCCGGTCGGTCCATGAACTAGCTGAATTATTGTTGCTCATTGTTTAATAACATAAAAAATGTTGTCGTTTTAGGGGAGATTAGATATTTGTTTTGGCTGTGGAAATGTGCACATAGTCGATTAATTTGCCTTTTGTTTTCGTTTCATATTCTTGTAGTCTCTACTTCAGTGTCGGAATTAAATTTTCTTTTTGGTTTGCGAGGAGGAACCAAATGTTTCGTATTAATTCAATTTGTATGCTTCAGTTTGTTATGTACGGCGATACCATATAAGACTAGAATCTAGTCTTTATTTTTTGCCGGCGATTAGAAGCATGTATTGTTAATTAGAAGACTAGATTCAAGTGTTAATTTGTCAGGAGTTACAACAAATTAATATTCGAATTGTGATATTTTATAATGCTTCCTCTCAAAGGCCAAAAAATAAATCTATGATCTGCTTTATTGTACATATCCAAATGGGAAATTTGAAATTCCTGGACCTAAACAGCATGCGTCATCATTAATATGGTTTTATTTAATTTCAATTACTTCGAGGAAAACATAAATATACAGCAATTAAAAAACATATTTAACATTTTGCAAATAATTATATGTGAGATAATAATTAGAGATTTTAGCTACTAACATTTCTTACTGATTATAACAGCGTAAACATTATGATCCATTCAAGTTTGTGAGGTGACAAGTTGTCACTCAACTAAACTCTCACTCACCTGGAAAACCATTGTTAAAGTGACAAAATCACGAGTAGTTCCAGTTTGAGTTGCACGGGACTAAAGATGATCTCTAGTCGGTTTAAAAATCAACGGCTCTCTAGGAACTTTAGTCCCGGTTCGTATCATGAACCGGGACTGATCACCTCTAGTCCGGGTTCAAATGTTGTCGGAGCGTGTCGGAGCGCCGGCATCTTTAGTCGGTTGGTAACACCAACCAGGACTAGAGATGCTACCTCTAGTCAGGTTGGTGTTCCAGCCAAGGACTAAAGGTGCGGCGGCCGACACGCTCCGACAGCTCCCGGCGCCACTTAGTCGGTTGGTAACATCAACGGGACTAAAGATGATTGTTAGTGCGGTTGGTAACACCAATCGGGAGTAGAGATGGGGTTCCTTTTAAAACTCCTTCTTCCTCCTCCTCAAGCCGACACTACTTGTCTTCAAAATTTTTTTCTAGAGGAGAGTGCTGCCAAAATTTTTTGTAATTTTGTTTTGGTGATAATACACAAATCTTTGCTATCTACAAGGTTAGCAACTTCTTCCTCTTATGATCTATGGTTAGCACTTCGCATTTTACGGTTGTTTTCTATACATTTTCATCTCTGTATTTTTTTAAACATGAGGAGAGAGAAAATTTGTTTGGACTAATTATTTTTGCTAAGCACATTATATTGTGTTGAGAAAAAGTTGAGGAAAATAAAGAGTAAGAAAAGTATGTTTAGCACGTAACATTTATAGGAATTTAGTCAATTTTATCTCAAAAATATTTATGAAAAATGATGAGAGAGAATCTTTTGGACAAAAAAGTTATAAAATAGATGACAAAGGACATTTTAAAATAGATGCAAAATAATAAATTAATTTTATATTTATCACTTTAAAAGACCTTTTAAAAATAATTCTAATTTGTTAGAACAACACATTATGTATGTTGGATTAGTATATATATAATTATTGTAATAATATTTAAATGATTTGAATTTCGTGGAATTTCCTTACGATTTTTGTGCATTCCATGTAGATGGATCGGCAATGGATGTACAACGCGGATCGACAGTCGAGAAAGTTTATTCAAGACGTGCATTATTTTTTAAGTGTAGCCGATGCCAATAAGCATAAGGGTTTCACACATCCATGTAAAAAGAGCAAAAACGAGAAGGAGTATTCTACATCAATAATTATTCATGCCCACTTGTTTCGATCGGGATTAATGCCTCACTAAAATTCTTGGACATCGCACGAGAGTGGGGGTTGCAATGGAAGAAGATGAAGAGGACGACGACAACATTTCGACTGTGGTCAATACGGTGGGTTTGAAGAGAATACGGTGGGCGAGGCGGGTGGGGATCTTGAAGAAAACGACGGTGCCGATGACCTTGGTCAGATGTTGCGCGACGTACGGGGCTCGTGAAGCGTAAAGGAAGTGCGAAATTGGAGCGTATGTTGGCGGACCACAAAGGTCCTTGTACCCGGGCTATGAACAGGGGCACAAAAAGTTGGGTACCACGCTGGAATTCTTACAATGGAAGGCCAAAAATGGTGTCGTGACAAGGCATTTGGCGAGTTACTAAAACTCGTGAAGAACATTCTTCCGAGGGAAACGAATTGACGGAATCAACGTACGAGGCTAAGAAGTTAGTCTGTCCTCTAGGACTGGAGTGGAAGATATACGCATGTCCTAACGATTGTATCCTCGCGGTGAGGAGTACGAGAACCTAGAAGCATGTCCGGTTTGTAAAGCACTTCGATACAAGATCGACGAGATGATCCAGGGAAGTTGACGGATGGCCCTCGAAAAAGGGTTTACTAAGGTGATGTGGTATTTTCCTATAATATCATGGCTGAAGCGTACGTTCGGGAACAAAGAGCATGCAAGAATGATGCGTTGGCACGCGGAAGAACGCCTACAAGATGGCATCTTGAGACATCCCGCCGATGGGTCATAGTGGCGAAACATCGAGAACATTTGAAGACTTCGGCGAGGATGCAAGAAACCTAAGGTTCGGCTTAAGCACGGACGCCATGAATCCTTTTGGAGAGATGAGCAGCGGGCATAGCACTTGGCCCGTGATGATGTGTATCTACAACCTCCCGTGTTGGCTATGCATGAAGCGAAAGTACATTCAGATGCCGGTATTATTCAAGGCCCGAAGCAACCTGTAACGACATCGATGTGTACACGGGCTGCGATCGAAGATCTAAAACTGCTATGGAAGAAAGATGGTGTTCCTATGTGGGATGAAGATAAACAGGAGCGGTTTAACCTACAAGGGTTGCTGTTTGTTACCATCAATAATTGGCCCACTTGGCAACCTATCCGGACGATCAAACAAGGGGTACAACGCTTGCACCCACGTATGGATGAGACCGAGTGTACGTACTGAAACATTGTAAGAAGGTAGTGTACATGGGCCATCGTCGCTTTCTTCTTTGCAAGCCACCCGTTCGGAGAAGAGGCAAACATTTTGATCAAAGGCGGACCATCGTACTAAACCAAAGCATCGCAACGGAAAGGTCGTGTTTGCCATGGTGAAAGTCCTCAAAGTAATATTTGGAAAGGGACCCGGCAACCAATCTATAGCAAGTGAAGGTGGTCACGCGATGTGGAAGAAGTCAATTTTTTGGAGTTGCCCTACCGGAAGTCTTGGACGTCCGCCACGCAATCGACGTGATGCACCTCACCAAGAACCTTTGTGTAAACCTGCTTGGCTTCCTAGGTGTATACGAAAAATCAAAAGATACACTTGAGGCACGTAACAATCTTAAACATATTGCACAACGCGACGGTCTTCACCCGCAACTAAAGGAAAAAGGAGCCCAATACCTAAGTCCAGCCCGGCTACACTCGAGCGAGGCAGGAAAATAATGTTTGAATGCAGGAGAGCATCAAGGTACCGTCTGATATACTCGAATATAAAGGGAATAATAAGCACGAAGGATAAGAAGTTCACAAATCTAAAGTCCCATGACTGCGTGCCGATGACACAGTTGCTTCCCGTTATAATTCGAGGTATCCTTCCGGTAATATCCAGCAACAATAACAAAGCTATGTGCTTTCCGAACGTAATTTCACGAGAAGATCATCGATCCAGCAGGACTAAAAGACTTTCAAAATGATGTGGTCCAATGTCTTGTCGGCTTTGAGATGATCTTTTCGCCTTCCTTCTTCAATATCATGACGCATCTCTTATGCCACCTTGTCAAAGAGATCCGTATCCTCGGTCGGTATTCCTACACAAAATGTACCCCATCAAAAGGTATATGGGCGTTCTAAAGAAGTACGTTCGTAACCGTTCATCCGGAGGCCAGCATCACCAATGGATATGGAACGGAGGAGGTGATTGAGTTTTGCGTTGGTATTGAAGACCTCCGTCCTATCGGGGCTGAATCAAGCCATGAAGGTAGACTACGGGGAAGGGAACTCTTGGAAGAAAGGCAATAATGAACATAGACAATGACTTGTACAGGAAGCACATTGGACCGTGTTGCAAGAATCTTCCTTGGTGGCTCCTTACATCGAGGGCGGCGATTGTTCGCTCGGAAAACATCGGTAAGACGGATGCCCGGATTACACGCCATCACATTGATGCATTCCCTGCTTGGCGACAACGTCTCATGGGCAATGCGAGCATTGACCAACAACTAGCCTTCTTGGCGAGGGACCATCTTGCTCGATCACCACATTCCACGCATATGAAATCAATGGGTACACATTTTACACGGGCGCAAGACTTAAAGAGCACGAATCGATATACTTGTCCGCATCGATGCCGTGGATACGACGGTAGCTAGCACATATTACAAGTAGCATCGATGACATATGGGAGTGGACTATGGAACTCAAGGTCCTTTCGGTGCCAATGGGTTAGGCTCAGTGGTGGAGGCATAACCATTGATGCAATCGGGATGACAACGGTCGACTGAGCAAGGTTGGATACTCGACGAACCTTTCGTCCTTGCCAATGATGTACGGCAAGTTTTCTATGTCAAGTATATGGCTAGCAAATGAAAGAAGGGAAAAGGTCCGACGAGCCAAAGCGCCACGTGGTTCTCCTGGCAAAAGGAAAATCATGGGAGTCGAGGATAGAACCGACGAAGATTACGATCGGTTTGACGGGCAACCTCCGTTCGCGGTGGCGGTTGACCCGAGTATCCTCCTATCAAATGAGGACACCCCTTACTCACGCAACGATCATAACGAAGGAATAATTGTGCGAAGAAAGTACGTGAGGATAAATGTTACATAGCTAAATTTATGTATGGACGATATAAATTAAATTGAATCATTGAATATTATTGTTATCATCTTCAATTTATTGTAAATTATTGAATCTATTGTAAATATATTGAATCTATTATTGAATCACCGCCACCACCTCCGCCCGTGGCCATAGGAGATTTCTTGATTCTTGTTAAACGCGATTGTTGCATATCCGTGCTCGATCGTCGTCTCGCTAATGATCATATCTTAGTACCGGTTGAAGCCACCAACCGGACAGACATCTTTAGTCCCGTTGGTGGCTTAAACCGGGACTAATGATCATATCTTTTGTCCGGGTTGAAGCCACCAACCGGGACTACAGTTTCTTCTGTCCTGGTTGTTGGCTTCAACCGGGACAAATGATGCCGTGACTATATATAGCAAGGACCTCACTGGGGATCAAACACTTAGTCATTTTCGCACTTCGAAATTGCGTCGTCTTCGTCTTCGTCGCCGTCGCCGAACCCCAGGACACCGCGGCAGCACGCCATCTTTGTCGTCGTTGTCGTCGGAGGAGGACCGCTGCCGCCGTCTTCTCGCCGTCGCAGGTTAGCGCCGCCGCCCCAAAAGATTTCCCAACATTATGCGCTAGGGTTTGGCCGCCGTCGACGCCATCGCCATCGCCGCCGTCGACGCCATCGCCATCGCCGCCATCGTCGCAGCGATGCCCCCGGCCGCCGTCGCCGTCGCCGCCGCCCCCCCACGCCGCTCCTTGCGCCCCCCTCCCGGCCCCACAGGCGCCGGCCCCTAAACCTAAACTCCCACGCGCCACCCTCCACCACCCGCGCGCCGCCTCCGCATCCTCGCCCGCCGTCGCACTCTGTGAATGGTAATATATGAATTTTGAATATATGTGTATTTTGAATATATGTGTATTTTGAATATATGAATTTTGAATATATGAATTTTATATGTATGTGTATTTTGAATATATGAATTTTGTATGTATGTGTATTTTGAATATATGAATTTTGTATGTAAATGGACATTATTGAATTGTTGAGAATTTTTAATTTTGAATATGTATTTAAATTTGAAATTTGAATGTTTATGTGAGTTGTGAATTTTGTATTTTCGAAAGAACGAGAACGATAAAATCAACAAATGGTCGTGAACGAACGGACGGACGGGCGAAAGTGTTCGTTCGTTTGTTCGTTTGTGGACGAACGGACGTGGGCGAACGGATGAACGAACGAACGGGCGAACGAACGTGGGCGAACGAACGTGGACAAACGGACGTGGACGAACGGAGGCGGACGAACGAACGGACGGGACGGACAAACGAACGGACGAACGGACATGGACGAACGGACGGACGAACACTCGTTCGTTCGTTTGGTCGGTCGTTCGGTCGTCTCCTTTCCTCTATCTCTCCTTTCCTCTCCACTTCCAATCTCCTCCTTATCTCCCTCACATCATTCTCCTCTCTTTCTCTCCTCTCCTCCGATGATCGTACTCACGGACGTGAATGATATAACGAAGTCGGACGGTCATGTTCTAGCAAAGAAAACAAAAGAGAAGAAGGAAAATATGGAACGTGATATTCTTCACAAGTCTTTTCTAGGATGGAGATAATCTGTGATTCTGAATCCATCTTCTTCTTTTTGTCTTTTTTACGTAGACATACTTGATTTTCCTAAATAATTGATACATGTATTAACCGAATAATTTTTTGAATTCTTTGATTAAGTCCTCAACCCACAACAATCAAATGGCGGATCGTGACGAGGAACAGCTTCTCCATGATGAGATCGCACGAGAGTTTTACGAGGAGGGAATGAAGATACAAATCAATACCTCAACGAGGAGGGAATGAGGGGACGAGTAGGGAAACGATGAGGAGAATGAGGGCTTCGCTCCGCCTCCGCTGGGCCAGAAGAGGGCACGCGGGCAACGCGGCCTCGGCAAGCGCATAGAGGGTCGACATGTCATAGGTAGGAATTTGACGGTCGCCCAATTGCCCCAAAGGACGCCGCAAGGGAGTTTGTGGCGCACGGCGGATGGGTGGTGAGGATCACGTGCCCGTAAGCGTTGCTAAGCTGGAGGCGATCAAGGAGAGGAGGAGATGAGCGAGCTATCTACCGGACACGAGAAAGAGATGCTCGGACGACAATGCTGCAGACGTTCACCATCCCGCACTCACAACAAGCAAGGGTCAAGGAATCGACGTTAAAAAATGGCGGAGCTCTTCGAAACTACAAGAAAGAGTTACACAAGAAATATATCTGAAGGGCCGGACACTGACTTTGACAAGTTCCCAAAGCTCGGAGATCATTAGGATGCTTTTGTTAAACACAAGACTTTGGAAGAAGCACAAGCTATCATAGAAAAGAACAAGGCCAATGCAGCTAAAAAATACCATCACAAGCTTGGGTCGGGCGGTGTAAGAGCAATGGAGAAATGGGAGAAAATGGAAGCCGACCTTGAAGCGCGAGGTATCGTTCCGTGCACAACCAACGGCCGAAACGATTAAAGCACCGGTTTTATGCTCACGGCGGCTCACTTAATCCTCGATGGCACAGTTATCATTGGTGATGAAATTCAAGAAGCCGGACGGAGGTTAGAGAAGGCGCTGGCCACTTCCTTGGGCGCGTTCGGCCCGAGAGGAAGGGACGAGCTAACGCCGCCCTCCAAAACCCGAGCACCCGAGACGTACGCGGAAAGGCGTTATCCCTGGAAATACGGGTTTCAAGCGACGACACATACAAGAGCCGAATGAGGTCAAAGCGAGAGCAGGATGTGAGGTTATTTGAGATGGAAATGAAGCTCTCGCAGTTAATCGATTGTGGACGAAAGGTGATGTAAGGTTGGCGAGAGGAGCGGAGCCATTGGGTTAGCCAACAGTGGGATCTAGCAACATGCCGCTCAGCTACAGGCGGCAGCGCAGCAGCTGCGCTTCAATGGAAATAAAGGCGATTTGGCCGGACAAGCTGAATCGGGTCCTGCCATGCCCGTTGATGACATCACACGGACCCCATGTGAGCTGCACATTCCGCTAAAGAACATAACAATAAAGGTATGTTCGTACTTTTATGTTGTACGTATATTTCCTTGAATAACTTGTCAAATAATGTTTATTACTAACTAATAAACAATCTTCCTCAGTGCGTCGGGCATGGCCATTCCGAGAGGAGAGACGGCACCTACTCTCGGCCCGTTCCACTTGCGTACTCGAAAGTTGAAATTGAACAAGCGGAACACGGCTATGAAGATCTCGAGCTGGATATCC
The DNA here is from genome assembly GCA_019925245.2 of Oryza australiensis. Taxonomy (NCBI): domain Eukaryota; kingdom Viridiplantae; phylum Streptophyta; class Magnoliopsida; order Poales; family Poaceae; genus Oryza; species Oryza australiensis. Next base: position 523,600 of record JAIFGZ020000727.1, on the reverse strand, counting down.
CCAGAGGAGACGGGGAGCTGACGCTAGGAGAAACAACTCACAGAATATTTCTCTGGTGGAAGATCTTCATAATATTCCTCGGACGTGGGCCGTCTCCTCCGCCTCCATGTGGGCCGTCTCCACCTCCTCTCCGTCCACGTGGGCCGTCTCCTCTGCGCTCCCATGTGGGCCGTCTCATCCGCCTCCTCCGTCTCCACGTGGGCCGTCTCCTCCGCCTCCACGTGGGTCGTCTCTCCTCTCCGTCTCCGCTCCGCCCGCCTCTGCGTCGCCTCCACGAGCACCGACTCCTAAACGGTTGTCTCCAACTCCACCGCCTTCTCGACTCCTCCATTGCCACAACGAGCACCGACTCCTAAATGGACAACATCTCGAGCCACGTGGTCAAGGTCAACCAGCAAGGACCAAGAAGAAAGAGACCTAAACTTGATCCCTCCATGCCCAAAGAAAACGGCATACGACATGACTCGGAGGCACACGAGCCGTCCAAGCTAAAGTCAAGGTCCACTTCGAAAGAAGTCTCCGAAATCCCCTAGGAGACCAAGGACTTCTTCAAGAAGACATACCTAACGTCCGGCTAAAACCGCCTCAACCACGGTCCGACTACGACGGGACTATTCGAAAGGTTGCTATCAAGGCCAAGAGAACGGGCAAAGATGTACCCCGGTTCAGTGTTCCAAATGTTAGATCGAGACTTAAGACAATTTATGGAATGGCTGGAATTTCAATGGATCAATTACATGGCCGTGCTCCTGGCGAAGGCTCCGAAATACAATACAAGTTCAAACTTGGAAAGCCTCTTGTAAAGCCGGATCAAGTGAAAAGCTACCATCCCGATGTACCGCTTCCACAAGTGATACATGCATGAATCCAAGAAGGGTGGAGAGATGGTAACGGGCAAATATTCACAGGACTATTTCGTCGATGGAGGTGACGACTTCTATATCCGATTCGAAGACATATTCGACTGTACCGGCTTGATGCCCTCGACGTCTCACTTTTAGCCACGCGGCTCTGTAAGTATCGTTCGTTATTTCGTTTCTTACCTTCTTGTATTTAGTGACTAAAATTCTTTTAACCGTTGTAGAATGGCGATCCAATACTATAACATGCACGACTTACCAAACATGGATTCATGGATCCACGCAAAAAATCAACGGTGTATTGGTTGATCATTTTTCCGATCCAACAACTGGACAACATTTACAAGGTGCTGGTGATAAACCACTTCCGGTCATTTATCCTTCGCACAACACTTTGCGTAAGTATTTTTCCTCCTTCGATTTCAATCCTGTGCATACATAAATTTTCATATGTGTCATCTAAACCAATTTGCGATTCCACTTGGTTACGTTAGTAATTGACATGGATAACTCGCGGATCCATGTCTTTTGACTCAATGGATAAACCCACGGTCACGTACGCGAATATATTTGAACCGCTAGATAGGTAATGCTATCTTACTTGCTATTGCATATATGCGGTTCTGGATAATTACTAGCTAACTTTCAAGCGCACGTAGGGCATGGAGCGGCCGGGCTGATGTTCGGAAATTAGAAAGATAAGCTCTCCATGAGAATGAACTTTCCAGTAAGTAACATGCTCCAAAGTTGTTTTGAATTAGTACTTTGTTCTAAAATATGAAATGTATATTAAATATGTCATCATTTCTCCTTTAGTGTGCAAAACAGTCGCAGGGCACCAACTTATGCGGATACTACGTCGCGACTATATTCACCGCTTTGTGACTGATGTCACAACTATCGACGATATAGATGTATGTATAATAGCCATTCATACATTACATCTCGATTTCTTATTCACATCATATATTTATTTCTCGTTTGATCGAATTAATGACAGCTTATGCGAATAAGAGACAACCTTCCCCACGAGACTTTCATACAAGCCGCTCAGGAAGAATTGATGGAATTTATAAACGAGCAGATCATTGATCCCACGGAGGAGTTCTATTTTAATTTAAGTGACTTAACCACCGGATCCACAAAATAGACAATGTTTTGTAACATACGAAATATATGTGGATATTGTACATATGTGTATATGTTTTGGTAATATATTACATGTATATATTTCCTTTCTTAAGTTCATTTATATGTGTGTAACTTAATATTTATATATATATATATTATATAATATATATCTATAAATATATGTGTGTAAAATATGTATATGTGTAATATATAATATATGTGTGTAATATATAGTATATGATGCATTTGGAGAAAAGAAGAAAATTAAAAAAATATAAAAAAATCTTTGAGATAGGTTGATGTGTAATGGAACTAAAGATGAATACGTAGCCGGATACGCCATCTTTAGTACTCTTTAGTCGGTTAGAGCCACCAGCAGTACTAAAAGATGGCACAGCATCCGGCAACGTAGGCTCCACCATCTTTTAGTCCCGGTTATTTCAATCGGGACTAGAGATGTGATCTCTAGTTCCGGATTCGTAGTCGCACGGTTTGACAGAAACTACTGAGGTTACGAATGGGGACTAGTGTGGGTTTCTCCAGTAATGCATGCAACAACGCAAGGTGTCCCGACCGTGACATTCCAACACAGCAATAAAAAAGAACTTCTGAATGAATTGCTTTCCATCGGATCTTGTTCCTTTGGATCACTCGGAAAGATATCCCTGGTTTGTCTCTCCTAGTTTCAGCAATCTAATCCTGACCTAGATCTTGATGCATGTTTCTAATTAAGATTAGAAAAGTTAAGTCGTTAACGTACTACAAATATACAAAGTGATGGTACCTTAATCCTTGATATTATGACTTAAGTGATAGTTTAGTTACAAAGGAGATGGATCTGCCGTAGCCAACAATTATTGTTCGTCCAGTGAATATAAACTTTACCAGTACAGTGATTGCTTTTCGTTTTCTTTGGGTCCATGTCAAGGAGTAGTTTTCAACCAGCACGCATGCAAGGTTTTTCTATGCAATGTATTTGTACACCTGTCCCACTATATACTCGTATCTCCTTCGCTACTTTTGCAATTTTAAACCTTTATTCACAATTGAATGTGGAACTTTCTGCAGAACCTAAAGAAAATGGGCTTAAAGTTCTCGAGAAGCTACTTGTTTGCTAAGTTTTCTCTGATGTTGAAATCCAACCAGGGAACATTTGGAACAGAGGGATACGAATCCTCTCGAAATTTCGTGTACATGCATAACGATATATATACTTTCCGTTATGCATGCATGCATTTGTTGTCTCGTTAAATTAAAAAGAAGAAAGATCCATGATAGTACCACATGATTGGTTTAATTTGCACCTGATAATTTAATTTGTTCACTGAGGCGTCCAAAAAGTTGTGCCAGGTTTCCTTGTCCTAAACAAAGCAAAGCAATGCTCGTTCTGATTCCAATATCGATTCAAACTTTTTCTTGAAAAGTGAAGCACTGTGCTTAGACAGATGACATTTAAATTCTTGACGATAGATTGTCCAGCAAGGGACAAGAATCTGCCATATAACCATCTCTCTTTCTTCTGGAGTGGGAAAAACTTTTGTAGACTGATTATTGCATTGCTTTCTTGGATGCATGTGAGCAAGGTGGCCTAGTTTTTTCTTGCTCTGGGCTTGTCCTTCAGCAATCACTTTGCACACCCATCCCTCTTTATGATCTATCATATTCTCCTTTATTTTCCCCCGTATATGTGCAGGATTGTTAGAAATTGGTATCTGTTTTCCCTCTATCATTAAGTGTCTGTGAGAGAAATTATTTTTTTCTTGCAAGAAAAATAACAGGATATTAGGTTCCAACATGATAGCACTAAATGGTAATAAGTAGGGTCGGCTGGGAAAACACAATGGCGGACCCATCCGAGAGACAAGGCTCGGGCCAGCCTATGTTAATTTTTTATCATCTTGGCTTGCCATGGTGAAAAGAGTCCTGAGTCCTTGACTCATGGACTTTCAAACCAGGCCCCTAGCCATGGTCTCGGTGCGTGGGACCTAGGTTTACACTTGGAAAACAATCTTAACTATTTTTTATTTCTATAACTGTACTTCTTTTGGAAATAAAATAAAAAAAGATAAAGTTGAAAAAACAGTATTGAAAATATTAGAAAATCAAAACAAAATACATGAACGGAAACGTACCGGTATCAATAAAAATCGGTAATTAGCACTAAAATATAATATTGAACTGTAAATCAGTATTAAACTTACATGACTATATAATATGACCGAATAAATTCATATATTTATACCTTACCAAAATAAAAGTCGTTCACAATTTTAGGAGAGTCAACATTTGTAACTTTTAACTAATAATTTAACTAATAATATGTATATTTAATTTCATGCATGTGGTACCGGCTATTAGATTCATATATAAAGTTACGTTTATATGATATTAATATTATAATTGTTGATAATATATTATAAAAACTAATGGTCAGTATAATTTTGAAGACAAGGTAAAAACATGCACTCCTTACATTTATTGGATGGATAGAGTAAATTATAAACTTTTCTCATTTAGCCATGTACTCTAATTAGGGATTTGGTTAAGGAATTGATAGACATCTGAAGTACTGGCCAAATAGAGACATGGACCATACATGTTGGTGTATTTGAAAATAATTTAATTACTGTATTATAAGAACCGTAATTTCAAAGCATAAGGTAAAAATAAGAAAACGGTAATTGTTTCCATACTTTATACCACTTATATTTTTATTTTTGTCAACTACAACGGTCATCCTCATCTCAATCGGTGGTAACCCCTCGTAGCTGTCAGTATGACGCCCGTCACGTCGAAAGGTCACTAATGTGAGTACTCATCTCTGTCGGGCAAAAGCCCGTCACCGATTTACATTATCTTAATTGGGCCTAAACTTAGGTTTGTCAGTGATATGTTTGACCCACAAGATCAGTCAAACAAGGGCCCGACACCGATTGTACAATCTCAAACGGCCACAATTAAAGCCCGTCACGAATTGATGAACTACTCAATCGAGCTTTAAATTATGCCCGTCATGGGTGACTAACATCTCAATCGGGCTTTAATTTATGCCCGTCATGGATGGCTGTCATCTCCATCGGGCTTCAATTAAAGCCCGTCACCGATGAGATTTTCTTAGCAAAAAATATATTATTTTCTGGCCAGACTCTAGCCTTTGCTAGCCATATATCTGAAATTCACATAAATCTGACATTCCAACATCTATCCACAAACACATCCATTATTCACATATTTCTCACGAACACATTTGACAAAATTATAATTTACAAATGATTATCAAAAATTGTTCTTTATGATCGATCGACTCTAATGCTTATTCTTTGTCATCAATCGACTGTCTAAAGTGTCACTACGGCCACCAGCCTCAAGGAAAATCATTAGCTCATTTGGAGCCCTCGAAACATGATATGCGCGCAACGAGATGACATATCAAAAGATGAATCTGCAAAGTTGTTCAGCAAGGGCTAAGCAGACATGTGGTAATGACTAACTTGTCGGGAGATATAATTTCTGCAAGTGAAATAATTGAATATGTGAAAACGGAATATGTCCACCTCTGTTATGGTGTAACGTTCCTTTGGGATATTATTAGGGCTTCTAAGGGTTCGTGTCCTTGTAGACTCACTAGTTGTTGCCGACATTGATTCGTCATGCTAAGCCATCCTCTAAATAGCTAACAACATAACAAAATGAAGAAATTAACACTAAATAATATAACAAAGGAAAATATAGATCAAGCAAATATATTCCAATTGTGCACATCCATAATGGTGACATTCTTCAAGTCTCTTCCAGGATTGAGAGAACAGTTGTGATTTTGAATCCTCTTCCTCATCAAAAGGAAATCATCATGGCGATGGAGAACACGGTGGCAATAGGGACTCTTCATGCGAGTCCACACTTTGCATCAAGAGTACCCATTGGCACTTGTGTTCTCCATCGCCATGATGATTTCCTTTGATGAGGAGGAGAATTCAGAATCTGACAACCGATTCTTCATCTGAAAAGACTTTTCCGAGCAATGTCACCATTTGGATGTGCCCAATCTGATTGAGTATTTGCCGATTACATCTACATATTCCTCTGTTAGATTATTTAGTCTTTTGCCGAGAGAGAGAAAGAGAGGACGATGCACCAAGAGATAGAAATAGAGGAGGATGCGCGAGAGAGAGAAAGGGAGGAGGATGAGGTGAGGGAGATAAGGTAGAGAGAAGTGAATGAGAGGAGAGGTGGAATGGCGCTGAGATAAAAGTCGCATTTGAAGTAAAACTTTGTAGAGTCACCGACACTATTATAAACGATGTACATAGTCATAAGAAAAATCTAAATTCCATTAACATTCAAAATTAATTACCTTCAAAATTAATTTTAAAACATACAAATCGTAGTTCATAGATTTTTCAAAATTCAATATATATATATATATTCAAAATTCATAGTCTCACACTCAATATATATATTCAAAATTCACAGTCTCACACTCCATATATATATATATTCAAAATTAACAGTCACACAATCCATATATAATTCAAACATAGAGGTATCACAGTCCATATATATAAAAACTCAATATTCAAACATAGATGCTTCATAGTCCATATATATATATATTCAAAATTCAATATATATATATATATATATATATATATTCAAAATTCACAGTCTCATAGTCCATAATCATATATTCAAAATTCGTAGTCACACACTTCATATATTAATTCAAAATTGAATATTCAAACACTTAAAGATTCACGGCGACGGCGGCGTGCGGCGAGCGGTGACGATGGCGTGCGCGGCGGTGTACGGAGGCGTGTGGCGTGCGGTGGCCGGGGAGAGGAGGGAGAGGGAGAGAAGGGAGAGGAGGAGGAGGGAGGGCGAGGAGGGAGAGGGAGAGGAGAGAGGAGTGGGTGGCCAGGAGAGAGAGAGGGACACCGGCCTGGGAGAGAAACGACCGGGAAGAGGATAAGAACGCAGCCTAATATACATGTAGCCCACACAAATCAAGGTACATCATGGATCTATGGACTAACCCGGTGGCGGCGCTCGTGGTGGCGGCGAGGAGGATGGCGCCGGCTCGGAGACGGCGACGGCGCTCGGTGGCGGCGAGAGAGGACGGCACCAGGCCTCGGAGACGCCGTGCGCGCTCGGTGGCGGCGACGGAGACGCGAGAGGGACAGCGGCACTAGGGTTTTCGTGATATCGTGTAGATCGAATCAGCGCACTCTTTTAAAAAAAATTGAAGCAAATCCATGATGGGCTTTTGATTAAACCCGATTGACATGAATCATCTCAATCGGGCTTAATGTAATGCTTGTCACGAGAGAAGATGTAGTTCGGCCCGCGAGGTTGATGGGAAAATTCCACTGAGTGACGGGCTAAAACAGCTCCGTCGCAATGTAGTAATTGGTGATGGGCTTAAATACCTAGCCCGACCCGGATATGATCAACATCTCTATCGGGCTATATCAATGACCAGCCACCCGATGCTCTTATCGGTGGCAGGCTTAGAGGTTCAAGCCCATTCGGATGAGCTCATCATCTCAATCGGACTATAATTAATGATCGTCACCGATGTTATCATCGATGACAGCTTGAAGATTCACGCCCGATCGATAAGATCAACATCTCTATCGAAGTTGTAATTAATGACCGTCACCGATGCTTTCATCGGTGACGGCTAAGATATTAAGCCCGATTATATTGATTTTTTCAAGAATTAAATGTTCCCGTAAATTATTATATACTATAAATATTTATAGTATTTCTAAATATTTAGTCTAACATATTGCAAATACTATTACTATAAATACTATTTTAATTAACTTTTCTTTAGCAATGATGGATGTATACTACAAGTAGGGATGAAAACGGTCGGGAACGCTCGAGAAAAGACCTTAACTATTCCCTGCTCCCGTAATTTTTTTGGCATGTGACTTTAACCTGTGACTTTCTTATGTCTTTTTAGGAAAAAGTGCGGGAAGCCCCTACTAGATTTTCATTATATATAAAAGAATATGTACAAATTACAAGGCCTCAAGCCCAAACAGATAAAGAGGAATTCATCCTAGTGAAAATTACAAAACCAAGTTTCAAGTTTCACCTTAAGGGATGGTTTGGCTCTATGAATGACCAGGCCAAGTTCCCTTTTAAACATTCAGAAGATTTTGGAGTTGAAATCACGTCGAGCTTTGACTTTCTTATGTTTTTCTGTGCTTCAAGAATAATCTGCAGAAGTAGATGCTTTCTTGAGTTTGATCCTGTTTCCCGTACCTGCTTTCATCCATAACTACAAGCATAAAGCTTTCCTTGAGCAATGATGGATGTATGGGTGCAAACAGGGCACTACGACTCCTACAAAAAATGGAGAAATATACAGTAAATCGTGAAAAGAGATATATATTGGATGTGCATGATGGGAGAAGAGGCTTCTTCCCTGATCCGCACCTGCAGGGGAGTCATTGCACTTGAAGCCCCATGGTCTTCTCAACCTCTAGCTTCTTTTCCTTTTCTTGTCGCCATCTTTGTCACTCTAGTGATAGGCTCCTTCTTCCATGTTACCCCAAATGCTGAGAATATCTCCGTCGAAGATGGTGTAAAGCTCGTCTACATTGACAGTAAAAATACGTAAATTTTCAAACCTTTCGACCGCATACTTGCTTGAATACATGATGCTTTGTTGTTACTCGGTACAAACACACTTGTACTTTGCAAGAAACTCTTTCAATACTAGTATAGAAATGGCGAGTGAAAAGGGCTCATCTCTCCCTCGTAGACTGCGACTCGCTTGATTGTGGCATTTGCTTCCCGCCTTTTGAAGCTCGAGTTTACATGTAATCCTAGACATTGCACCGCATTATTTTGAATAAAGGCGAGACGAGGTAGGCGAAGAAGGTGTCGTGGAGCCCCTTCACGGACCAGCGGCTGACATGTTTATGCGGGTAGATGCCGATACTGACTAAGATGACTACTCCATTGATCGACTCACTGAGTGTGGGATTGCTTCATGCCTTTTGAAGCTTGAGTTTACTCCACCTCGATAACGACAGCGCATGCATGCATTGCAAAGACATGATCGAATCGACTTATGATTTTGAATAAGAGGTGATCCCCTGGCTTTGAGGAAAACTTTTCACAACTTGCAAACTCAAATCATGCCTCTTTGGCTCTAAGCATTGTCGAGTTAGATGGACTTTGTGCTTCGATATTTGAGGTCAAATACTACTTGAAACATCTCGAATGTTCAAATTCCAACCAAAGTTCATCTAACCTCGATAATGCTTAGAGCCAAAGAGGCATGATTTGAGTTTGCAAGCTTTGAAGAGTTTCCACTCAAAGCTGGGGGATCACCTCTTGTTCCAAAATCAAAAGTTCATTCAGTCATGTCTTTTTGCAATGCATGCATGTAGCCGTTCATTACCGAGGTGGTGGTAAACTCGAGCTTCAAAAGGCATGAAGCAAATCCCACACTCGAGAAAGTCGCGGTAAATGGAGTAGGTCATCTTAGTCATATCGTCGGGATCCACACCGCATGTCGCTGTGTTGATGAGAAAATTCTCTCACGCGCTGGCCTGGGAGATCTGCTTAGCTCCAGTGCATGTCCGTCCTTGGCTACCTGTGATGATGATCTAGGCGTGCCTATTGGTTTGATCTGCTAACCAATAGGAAAGAATAAACAGATACATGCGTTAAGGTTAGAGTTAGATCCTACCGGATTGGCTCAGGAAACCAACCTGCATATAATTGCTTTCTCGAAGCATATTTAAACTAAGTAATTGGGATAGATCGGCTGTGCCGAGACAGTATGAATAACTTAACCTAAATATACATCAAGACAATAAATATATGCGTTCATAACCTACCCGATCACTGCTGGTCTAACGTAAAATCGGCTAGTACTCCGATCTATCTTATAAAAAGATATCGATCTGACCTAAATGCGTTAAACCTAGATCAATCGGCTATCGGCTGATGCCAACGGACTGATACTGGCTTAAGGCATTTAACTAGATCAAGATCTTAATATAAGAGGCAGCTCTAATAGATCTAATAGCAAATAATACTAAAGAAATATTAAAATAGATAAGGCCAGCTGAAACCCCGGCGCTGTCTCCATAAATTTACATCTGGCCGAATAGATCATAATACTTCTAAAAGCGACTTAATAGGTCATTGATGATGCAGCATTAAGTACAAAAAGAAAGCATTGGATCTATATAAACGTGTAAACCTTGCAAGACGGTGGATACAGCATATAATCCAGGCCAACATCTAGATCTAGCTCTATTGGCTGCTGCTTCCAGAGAAGAACAAGCCGATGGCAAGACAGATCTAGACATTGTTCTAGACGTTATATGCCGTATATGATAACTTGCGCAGTTTATAACATTAAACCTAGAGTGTCATTATGATGGAAGCACTAGATTCGACGAAATAAACCACTAAACCACAAGCATTTACCTTAATCGGGGGTTGAAACGATGCAGCTCGAAGCCGGATCAATAACTCGTCTAAAAGAAAATAGGAGATGATGCGCCAAGCTTGTATTGGTTGTTATTCATTGTTTATAGGGGTCTCAGATCCTATTTATAGCCAAGAATAAAACTACCCGTGCAAGACACGGTTTCTATCTAATCTACTATACATGGTACGACAATATCCCGGGACATGGTCCCATGCCGCATTACAATAGGAAATCTAAATAAATCCCTAGTTTACAGATACAATTGCCATTACAGGACTCTATCCATAGATGGCAATATCTTTTAATGCGCAATTTGAGAACCGAATCCAACTCCTTATCTCTATGCTTTCCATCGGGATTGGTCCTACTTCAACCACGACTCGAGAATCGGCTATCGGCTATCCTAGTTAGATTCGCTCTCGGCCTACGGCTCCGCGAAGCCAGGTCGACTCAATCGATCCATTTCCGTCTCTTCTCAAATCGCATACCTTCTCTGATTCCGCTTCAATTTCTGCTTCAAACTCGGGGATTAGGTTACAAAATTTGGTCGTTAACACATGCCCCCCAAGTCCGCGATATGAAATGTTGCGGATTTTAGACAATTCAAATCCCGAGCAATCCTAGCATGGCTCGCTTTGACCGTTACAAAAATTCTTTAATTACCGCCCTACGGCCGCCAAACAAGTCACGCGAGTCAAGCAGATAGCCACCTCGCGAGATATCCTCAAGCTCTCCGGCGACCCATCCACCTCGGGACCTCGGCGACGATTTCCTCCTCATGCGACCTCCGCTCACAAGATGGCTTCTTCCGCCTCGCCGCTGCCACATCGGTGCCACACCTGCTTGAGTTCCCGAGGTACGCCCTAATCGGATAAAAACCCCTTCTTTATCGTCTTGACATATAAATCTGCATTCTAGGTTTCGATTTACGAACTTGTCCCTTTCCGATTGTAGCATCCGGTCCCACAAATAACCATCCCCAACCTTGTCCAAAGCAATATATACTTTCTAGGGCCTATAGGCAACAAGGACTCCACCGAGATAATAATAGCCGAAACCGATAGGATGCCCTATAACATGAAGAAACCCTCCATGAGTCACCGGTGCGGAACCTTTAAATCCTAGCCGTCCATGGACAAATCCCGGCCGAATGGTATAAGAGGATGCAATCGGCCAAGCAAACCCACCGGGAAGAAGTAGGGATAGCTCAATGTTTAGCTCTATCGATGGCCGACATGGAAAAGATGAAGCGCGATGTTGGCTGTGACTTACTTACGGAATGATACTCGAATGCCTTTATGTTTCAACAAGGTCCAATGACCATTACCTAGCCGACGTAGTAATGACTACTGGATTAAACATCTTGTCGTCGGCTAACCCTGAAGAACTGACTAGAAAAGGTCAACACCAGTTCAAGACCAAGGCCATAGGGGGATGGAGCGGCTATGTGGCCATGAACATGAGGGACGGACCAGTTAGCCCTAGGGAACACGCCGCATTTCTTATGATGTGGCTGGAAAAATTTGTGTTATGCGGCTTAAGTTGTGGGCCAACCGCCAATTGGCAAGTTGTAGCCGAGGCCCAGTAGACAAGAAAAGATCCCTCCGGGCAAATACCTCCTTGGCTACTTATATCAAACCCTCCACCAAGCGGTTGCCAAAATAGCCGCCGACGCCTCTGTCAACACTGGGGGCTCGTGGTGGTTTGTTCAGATCTGGCTAGTATTGATGACCCAAAAAGTAGCCGGTCGGCCACCTCGATCAAGCACGCTTCCCACGACTAGAGCCGATCGAAGATGATGAGGGAAATGAAATAACCACCATGAGGTGTGTGAGCTACGGAGAAGCGGCGGCCATGCATGCCGGATCAAAGCAATCGGCCGAACCGCTAGCCGAGTGGTTCATGTCCTTGTACGATGTATTTGCAAAGGACAACCGCTGCTGGTATTTCTACAGAGATCGGTCACTCTTCGAGCTACCTGTCGAATTCAACTTAGAGGAGATCAACTCGGATGACTACCCCAAATGCAGAGAACTGTTCACAACTGCCATCACACCTTGTATTCTTTCGACTGGGATCCATCAAGGCCAATCAGTTACAAAGAGTTATGAATTCTACTACCCTGTATCGGCTGCCAGCAACTCGGACTTGGGCAACTGCCCATCGGCTGCTATTACGCCTATAAGATTGAAACAAGGGGAATCGTAGACCAGGCCCCAATTATGAGCAAATTGATGGATATAGCCGGTCCCCCCTTGGCAGTATTGACACCATGGTGCTTGCCTACAAGAAGAGAGCAACCTACGACCGTTGGTGGGTTGAAATCAAGCACCACATTATAATTTTCTGCTTTCTGGACTTGACAACGACATCATCAATATAAATCTCTACCAAGGAGCCGATCATATCATGAAAAATATAATTCATGGCCCTTTGATAAGTTGCTCCAGCATTTTTCAACGAAACATCATGACCACCCATTCATACAAGCCGATTGCTCATCCGGGCATCGGCCTCTTGTGGATATCTTCTTCACCATAAAAATCTGATTGTAGCCCGCACTACCATCCATGAAACTTATTATCTTGTGGTCGGAAGCGGCATCCACTAGTAAATCGGCTATGGGCATTGGGTATTCGTCCTTAGGTGTAGCCTTGTTTAAGTCCTTGAAATCGATGCACACCCTAAGTTTGCCATTCTTTTTCATCACTCGGAACAATGTTTGAGACCCACTCGGCATACCGGCAAGGCCGAATGAATCCAGCGTCATATAGCCAAGTGATTTCGACTTTTATTGCATCATACATGTCGGCCTTAAATCTCCGGGAGATTGTTTGAACGACCGATAACCCACTTGATAGGGGCGATGCACAACAATATATGTGAAGGGTTACGCGCAAGCTACGCTAGCTAAAAACAAAACTTTTTACCGTGCAAACCAGGAACACTTGCAAGTAAGGGCCGATAGATCGTTACCGATTGGAGTAGAGTGCTGCGGATTAGCCAATCGGGACTATCGATCGGAATAGTGCTTGCCGATGACGCTGATTCTCTGGGACAACCGATTCACCAATCACCGATTCGCCAATGACGCAGGCCGATCCAAGTCGTCCGACCGCGTTCTCGTGCCTCGCTCCGATGCGCTCGACGCAGCCGATTCCACCACGGCTGATTCGTAGCCGATCAACGGTCTTGCAACGTAGCGCGCCTCTACCGGTATCCACACGTCCAGAACGAACACCGAACACCCGTGTGCTAGCACGCAATGCAAGGCTAGGGTTTGGCTCGAAAGTGGGGAGGGTTTCCGTGGAGATTGATCTCACCGACTTCTAAAGCCGCGTGTGATCAGATTGATTTCGGCGCAATTGACTTCGATTGACGTACTAGGACTAGTGACCGATCAGGACTATATTTTGAATCAGATCCCATCCGAATCTCATAGAGTTGGCCGACCATACGTCGTAAGACCATAGGACTCTATCCGATCGGATCCCTATCCGATCGAGCCGTATCCGAGTCCAACTCGAATGCCTGTTCTTATCCCCTTAAGCGTGCGACCACAGTAGGTTCGGTATACTTGGTTTCGGCCATATAGCCAACCGTCGGCTCGAGTCCAACTCGCCCGATCATCCAACACGCGCCTAGAAGCACATATTGACACCATAGTATACAAGAATATAATATCGGCTCTGAACCTGTAATGTGTACACAAATCCCTTTGCCTCACGATACCAATTAAGCTATAGGCAAGATGTATGCCATCCTTTCCATAGCTTAACCATTCACTCGAACCGTATTGGATTATCTGTCTGTTGATTGACTCCTCAATACACTTAGCATGACCATGCATTTCCATAATCCATTATCTCAAGGGGCCCAGAGATATCTCTCCAAAGTAGGGGCAAATTCCATCTTGATCACTCACATCCCACTCCATGTTTCATAGCAAACCCGAAGACTACTTTTATAACTACCGGTTACGGAATAGCGTTTGGTAGTCCTAAAGTAGGCTACTACACATGTTGGAATCCATGATGATCTCAGTCTAAGGAATTAGCACCAACACTACTTGAGACCAACTAATGGCATATTTATTCCTGTAGTGTCTCATGGTGGGTCTATCCAACAATGTGTTCTCTAACACATGTGTCCATGTTTATTGATTTGGTATCTCCATACCCATGATCTATGAGACATGATCATCAATCAATAAACATGCCGATCTTAGAATCATATTAGTTCCAATAATATGATATACGATCAGGGATCATTTAGAAATAGATTCATACATATAGAGTCTCATAAATAAGTCACGTACTTATTGATCAATACAAGATGTCTATTTCATAGAACTGAATAACACTTTATTCATAAATACATAAATATTGACCATGATATCCAACATCTTCATGTTGCCTCTAGGGCATATCACTAACAATCTCCCACTTGCACTAGAGTCAATCATGTAAGTATCTAATACCCATTGCTCTTGTGTGCGCCTCATGTTTCGGCTGAGGGAGAGGTTTTGTCAGCGGATCGGCTATGTTGAGATCCGTGTGCACTTTGCATATCTTGACATCACCTCTGTCCACTATCTCGCGGTTGAGATGATATCGCCGAAGTATGTGTTTGGACTTCTGATGTGACCTCGGCTCCTTGGCTTGCGCAATGGCTCCACTATTATCACAATAGAGAGACATTGGACCAGTCTCCACTAGTCATCACACCAAGCTCAAACGAACTTCTTGATCCAAACAGCCTCTTTGCAGCTTCTGAAGCAGCAATGTACTCAGCCCCCATTGTAGAATCAACAACGATCCCGCTTGGAACTCTTCCACTGACTGCGCTCCGTTCGGCGAACACGAACCCGCATTGCGATCTATAATCATCCTTGTCTGTTTGGAAGCTAGCATCGGTGTAACCACTTACAACGAGCTCTTCTTCACCTCCATAGACTAGGAACATATCCTTAGTTCTTCTCAAGTACTTAAGGATATTCTTTACGGCATCCAAAGCCTTCACTGGATCCGACTAGTATCTCGCTCATAGCACTCAAAGCGTACGAGACATCTGGACGTGTACAAAGCATGGCATACATGATGGATCCAATTGCCGAAGCATGTGGAACCATACCCATCTTATTCCGCTCATCATGTGTCCGAGGACACCGATTCTTGCTAAGATTAATGCCATGTGACATGGGCAAGAAACCTTTCTTGGAATCATGCATGTTGAACCTTTTAACACCTTGTCAATGTGTGTACTTTGGCTTAATCCAATTAGCCTCTTGGATCTATCTCTATAGATCCAAATGCTCAATATGTATGTTGCCTCCCTAAGTCTTTCATGGAAAAACTATTTTTCAATGAAGACTTGACGGATTCTAGCATAGGGATATCATTTCCAATCAACAATATGTCATCCATATATAAGATTAGAAATACAATTGCGCTCCCACTGACCTTTTTGTAAACACTGGCCTCCTCTTCGTTTTAGATGAAACCAAACCCTTTGATTACTTCATCAAAACGAATATTCCAACTCCGAGGTGCTTGCTTCAATCCATAAATGGATTTCTGTAGCTTGCATATCTTTCCAAGCGATTGTGGATCGACAAAACCCTGAGGTTGTATCATGTATACATCCTCGCTTAGGTTTTCATTAAGGAAAGCCGTTTTGACATCCATCTGCCATATCTCATAATCGAAATATGCAGCAATCGTTAGGATAATCCGAATAGATTTAAGCATTACGACGGGCGAGAAGGTTTCATCATAATCAACTCCTTGAATCTGTTTAAAACCTTTCGCCACCAATCGCGCCTTATAGATGTGAACATTTCCATCCATATCGGCCTTTTCTTAAAAACCCATTTACACTCAATGGTTTTGACACCATCAAGTGGATCAACCAAGTTCCAAACTTGATTGTCGTACATGGATTATATTTCGGATTTCATGACTCCAAGCCACTTGTTGGAATCGGGTCCCACCATCGCTTCCTCATAGGTCTTAGGCTCATCGTTGTCCAACAACAATATATCACGTTGTTCCACACCGTGTTCCCGTTAGGCGCACGACGTGATCTTTCGACCTCCATGGGCCGGTGTATCTACAACTAGTGCCGCAACACTTTGCTCCTCCCGTTGTGGTTCCGTGGTCGCAAACATTTTCTCGGTGTTTCTTGAACTTCTTCAAGATGCACCCTGCTCCCACTAACCCTTCTTGAAAGAAACTCTTTCTCCAAGAAAACACCGTGTCGGGCGACAAACACTTTGCCTTGTTCCCGATTATAAAAGTAATATCCCTTAGTTTCCTTAGGATATCCCACAAAGAAGCACTTGTCGATTTGGGTGTGAGCTTGTCGATCGTAAACGTTTTACATAAGCTTCGCATCCCCAAATTTTGAGAAAAGACAAACTAGGGGTTGCCCGTCCATATCTCATATGGTGTCTTTTCAACGACTTAGATGGAACTCTATTTAGTGTGAATGCAGCTGTTTCAAGAGTATATCCCCAGAAGGATAGCGGAAGATCACTTTGGCTCATCATGGACCGCACCATGTCCAACAAGGTACGGTTTCTCCGTTCGGACACCCCATTCCATTGTGGAGTTCTGGCGGAGTCAACGTGGAACAATTCCACAATCTTTCAGATGATTACCAAACTCTTGGCTCAAGTATTCCCCTTCATGATCTGATCGTAAAAACTTGATTGTTTTCCCTAAATGATTCTGTACTTCATTCTGGAAATCTTTGAACTTTTCAAAGGATTCGGACTTACGCCTCATTAAGTAGATATAACCATATCTACTAAAGTCATCGGTAAAGGTAATGAAGTACTTATATCCACTTCTTGCCGTTGAGCTCATTGGTCCACATACATCAGTATGTACGAGTGCCAACTAGTCACTTGCTCTCTCACTGTGTCCCGTGAAAGGTACCTTTGTCATCTTACCAAGTAAACAAGACTCACATGTCTCAAATGATTCAAAATCAAAAGAATGAAGCAATCCATCCTTATGGAGCTTCTCCATTCGTTTCTTATATATTTGGCCTAAGCGACAATGCCAGATAAACGTTGGGTTTGTATCATTAGAGAGTTGTCTTTCTGTATTAATGTTATAGATGGGAGACGCTTCAAGATTCAAAACGTATAATCCATTCACCAATGGAGCATGAAAATAGAACATATCTCGAGATATATTGAACAACCATTGTCCATTGATCTAAAATCATATCCTTCCGCATGCAAATATGAAGCGGAAATATTGTTTTGACATAGTGTTGGAACACAATAACAATTATTCAATTCCAAAACTAATCCTCGAAGGTAGATGAAGTGGTACCTGGTCGACAAAGAACGTAGCAACGCTTGCTCCATTGCCGATGCACAGGTTCACCTCGCCCCTTCTCAAGCCTATACTTCTTCTCATTCCCTGCAACGATTTGCAAATATGAGCTACTGATCCGGTATCAAATACCCAAGAGTCGTAGGGAGAAGTAGCAAGATTAATGTCTATAACATTAATACCCGGCGTAAGTCGTATTTTGCTTCTTTTTGAGATCCTCCATGTACTTCTTGCAGTTCCTTTTCCAAGGGCTCTGTCTCCTTGCAATAGAAGCAAACGACATCCGATGTCGCCGACCCCTTCTTGCCTTTCTTTGTATTATAGGCACTCGCGATCTCATTGGGAGTTAACTTCCTCTTGGTGCAAAGTTTCTTGACAGGTGGTTTGCGCTTAGCCTTCTGCATCATCATCACATGATGACCATTTTTCTGGATACTCTCCTTAGCTGTCTTTAGCATCCCATGCAATTCAGCCAAGATCTTATCCATACTGTTCATGTGATAATTCAATATGAATGGCTCGAAGCTCAGAGGGAGCGACTGGAGAATGACATCAGTAGCCAACTCTTGGCTAAGGGGAAAACCTAGTTTTCCAGACTCTCAATGTAGCCAATCATTTTTATCACATGCGGACTGACGGGATTCCCCTCAACAAGCCTGCACGCAAACAAGGACTTCGAGGTGTTGAACCTCTTTGCCCGAGCTTGGTTCTCAAACATGCTACGTAGTCCCTGAATAATAGTGTGAGCATCGCTGTTCTCATATTGCTTCTGAAGCTCAGGGGACATTGTAGCAAGCATGAGACAGCTTATATCTAGGGCATCATTAGTGTGCTTCTCGTAAGCCCTCCGTGCAGTTGCAGTACCATTGCTAGGCAAATCATCCAGATAAGGTACTTCAAGAACGTACTCCTTACGCTCTTGCTTGAGAACAATTCTCAAGTTGCGATACCAATCCATAAAGTTTGTTCCGTTTAATTTTTCTTTCTCGAGAATAGATCACAAATTAAAAGCACTGGGTGTAGTATTAGCTGCCATTTATTCTACAACAGAAAAAGCAAAGTTTAGCACAATGTTTATGCTATGTCTTATGGTTAAACAATTTAACAAAAGACTCCCATTACGTATTTTATACCTTCCCTCTAGGTTACGTATTGGGTCAAGATCCACATGTTAATTAATTTTCTACTGAGCTTTGGCATCACTGCTAGAAAATTAATAACATCGGTAAGCAACTACTTGCTAATAGGTCCCCCTTATAGGTCGTCTCGGTACCGTATATTTGCGATAGGTAGAAAACGTTCTACGTCTAATTTTCTAGTGAGCTTTGGCAATAATTGTTATTGTGTTCCTACACTATGTCAAAACGTTATTTTCGCTTCATGTTTGCAAGCGGAAGGATATGATTTTAGATCAATGGATAATGGTTGTTCAATATATCTCAGAGATATGTTCTATTTTCATGCTTCATTGGTGAATGGATAATGGACCGCCGTGTGCGTACCCCCTTATAGGTCGTCTCGATGCCGTAGCTCTGCGATAAGTAGAAAACGTTTCTACGCCTAACTTGTTTTTGCAGAGAATGCTTTGAGATGGTATGGCCCTATTGTATGTATGAGATGTATGAGATGCATGTGATGCATGTAATATTCTTTCATATGTGCAATCCCTGTAATATTCTTTCATACGTGCAATGCTTGTAATATTCTTTCACGACCTGCGAGTCGATGTAATCTTCAATTAGAGCTTCTATAGTAGTAGCTTAGTTTGAAGAAATCAAGCATTCGGCACTCGAAAGAACGGTGATGAAGATGGAGATCCCGTACACCGGCATGGAGATGGAGATCACCATGTGAAGGGGGCCATACTATTTCATGATATTCTACTTGCTTTCATATGTGATATGTTTGTTTGATAGGATAGCATCCCTCACAAAATTAAGTAGTAATGATGCCCTTCCAAATGTTGCACCCGTCACCGTTATGCTCGTCAATGGTGGGTCTGCCAAAGCAGAGTGCCATTCTCTATCATAACACGAGGGGGTATATGTCAGACATATACAGCAGGAGCATTTGGTTTACTTAACAAGGCTATCAAAACAGTTTTGGGCCTTGGGGCATAGGTTGGGGCCGGGGCATGGAGATGCCACACCAACAACAAGAGTCACATAGAGATGTGATTAGCAAGGAGTTGCTTACCGATGTTATTAATCTTCTAGCAGTGATGCCAAAGCTCACTAGAAAATTAATTAACATGTGGATCTTGACCCAATACGTAACCTAGAGGGAAGGTGGAAAATACGTAATGGGAGTCTAATGTTAAATTGTTTAACAATGGACATAGCATAAACATTGTGCTAAACTTTGCTTTTTCTGTTGTAGAATAAATGGCGGCTAATACTACACCCAGTGCTTTTAATTTGCGATCTATTCTCGAAAAGGAAAAATTAAATGGAACAAACTTTATGGATTGGTATCGCAACTTGAGAATTGTTCTCAAGCAAGAGCGTAAGGAGTACGTTCTTGAAGTACCCTATCCTGAGGATTTGCCAACTAATGCCACTGCAACTGCACGGAGGGCTTATGAGAAGCACACTAATGATGCCCTAGATATAAGCTGTCTCATGCTTGCTACAATGTCCCCTGAGCTTCAGAAGCAATATGAGAGCAGCGATGCTCACACTATTATTCAGGGACTCGCGTGGCATGTTTGAGAACCAAGCTCGGGCCGAGAGGTTCAACACCTCAAAGTCCTTGTTTGCGTGCAGCTTGTTGAGGGGAATCCCGTCGTCCGCATGTGATAAAGATGATTGGCTATATCGAGAGTCTTGAGAAACTAGGTTTCCCTCTTAGCCAAGAGTTGGCTACGACGTGATTCTCCGCCGCTCCCTCCGAGCTTCGAGCCATTCATATTGAATTATCACATGAACAATATGGATAGAACCTTGGCTGAATTGCATGGGATGCTAAAGACAATGAGGAGAGTATCCAAAAAACGGTCATCATGTGATGATGATGCGAAGGCAAAGCGCAAACCACTGTCAAGAAACTTTGCACCAAGAGGAAGTTAACTCCCGATGAGATCGCGAGTGCCTCTAATGCAAAGAAGGGCAAGAAGGGGTCGGCGGCATCGTATGCCGTTTGCTTCTACCGCAAGGAGACAGCCACTGGAAAAGGAACTGCAAGAAGTACATGGAGGATCTCAAGAAGAAGCAAAGTACGACTTCGCTTCAGTATTAATGTTATAGACATCAATCTCGCTACTTCACCTACGACTCTTGGGTATTTGATACCGGATCGTAGCTCATATTTGCAAGTCGCTGCGGGGAATGAGAAGAAGTAGAGGATTGAGAAGGGGCGAGGTGAACCTGCGCGTCGGCAATGGAGCAAGCGTTGCTACGCTTGCCGTCGGCACAAGCACCACTTCATCTACCTTCGTGGATTAGTTTTGGAATTGAATAATTGTTATTGTGTTCCAACACTATGTCAAAACGTTATTTCCGCTTCATGTTTGCAAGCGGAAGGATATGATTTTAGATCAATGAACAATGGTTGTTCAATATATCTCGTAGATATGTTCTATTTTCATGCTCCATTGGTGAATGGATTATACGTTTTGAATCTTGAAGCGTCTCCCATCTATAACATTAATACGTAAAGGCAACTCTCTAATGATATAAACCCCACGTTTATCCGGCATTGTCGCTTAGGCCATATAAATAAGAAACGCATGGAGAAGCTCCATAAAGATGGATTGCTTCACTCTTTTGATTTTGAATCATTTGAGACATGTGAGTCTTGTTTACTTGGTAAGATGACAAAGGCACCTTTCACGGGACACAGTGAAAGAGCAAAAGTGACTTGTTGGCACTCGTACATACCGATGTATGTGGACCAATGAGCTCAACGGCCGAGGTGGTTATCGTACTTCATTACCTTTACCGATGACTTTAGTAGATATGGTTATATCTACTTAATGAGGCATAAGTCCGAATCCTTTGAAAAGTTCAAAGAATTCCAGAATGAAGTACAGAATCATTTAGGGAAAACAATCAAGTTTCTACGATCAGATCGTGGAGGGGAATACTTGAGCCAAGAGTTTGGTAATCATCTGAAAGATTGTGGAATTGTTCCGCAGTTAACTCCGCCAGGAACTCCACAATGGAACGGAGTGTCCGAACGAAGAAATCGCACCTTGTTGGACATGGTGCGGTCGATGATGAGCCAAAGTGATCTTCCGTTATCCTTCCGGGGATATGCTCTTGAAACAATGCGCTCACACTAAATAGAGTTCCATCTAAGTCGCTTGAAAAGACACCATATGAGATATGGACAGGGCAACCCCTAGTTTGTCTTTTCTCAAAATTTGGGGATGCGGCTTATGTAAAACGTTTACGTCCGACAAGCTCACACCCAAATCCGACAAGTGCTTCTTTGTGGGATATCCTAAGGAAACTAAGGGATATTACTTTTATAATCGGGAACAAGGCAAAGTGTTTGTCGCCCGACACGGTGTCTTCTTGGAGAAAGAGTTTCTTTCAAGAAGGGTTAGTGGGAGCAGGGTGCATCTTGAAGAAGTTCAAGAAACACCAAAAATGTTTCAATGATCACGTAACCACAACAGAGGTGCAAAGTGTTGCGCCACCGCTTGTAGATACACCACCCACGGAGGTCCGAAGATCACGTCGTGCACCCGATGGTACACAAAGTGCGGCACAATGTGATATATTGTTGTTGGACAACGATGAACCTAAGACCTATGAGGAAGCGATGGTGGGACCCGATTCCAACAAGTGGCTTGGAGCCATGAAATCCGAAATAGAATCCATGTACGACAATCAAGTTTGGAACTTGGTTGATCCACTCGATGGTGTCAAAACCATTGAGTGTAAATGGGTTTTTAAGAAAAAGGCCGATATGGATGGAAATGTTCACATCTATAAGGCGCGATTGGTGGCGAAAGGTTTTAAACAGATTCAAGGAGTTGATTATGATGAAACCTTCTCGCCCGTCGCAATGCTTAAATCTATTCGGATTATCCTAGCGATTGCTGCATATTTCGATTATGAGATATGGCGATGGATGTCAAAACGGCTTTCCTAAATGGAAACCTAAGCGAGGATGTATACATGATACAACCTCGGGTTTTGTCGATCCGAATCGCTCGGAAAGATATGCAAGCTACGTAAATCCATTTATGGATTGAAGCAAGCATCTCGGAGTTGGAATATTCGTTTTGATGAAGTAATCAAAGGGTTTGGTTTCATCAAAAATGAAGAAGAGGCCTGTGTTTACAAAAAGGTCGATGGGAGCGCAATTGTATTTCTAATCTTATATGTGGATGACATATTACCGATTGGAAATGATATCCCTATGCTAGAATCCGTCAAGTCTTCATTGAAAAATAGTTTTTCCATGAAAGACTTAGGGAGGCAGATATATATTAGGCATTCGGATCTATAGAGATAGATCCAAGAGGCTAATTGGATTAAGCCAAAGTACATACATTGACAAGGTGTTGAAAAGGTTCAACATGCATGATTCCAAGAAAGGTTTCTTGCCCATGTCACATGGCATTAATCTTAGCAAGAATCGTGTCCTCGAGACACATGATGAGCGGAATAAGATGGGTATGGTTCCATATGCTTCGGCAATTGGATCCATCATGTATGCCATGCTTTGTACACGCCTGCATGTCTCGTACGCTTTGAGTGCTACGAGCAGATACTGCCGATCCAGTGAAGGTCACTGGATCGCCGTAAAGAATATCCTTAAGTACTTGAGAAGAACTAAGGATATGTTCCTAGTCTATGGAGGTGAAGAAGAGCTCGTTGTAAGTGGTTACACCGATGCTAGCTTCCAAACAGACAAGGATGATTATAGATCGCAATCTGGGTTCGTGTTCTCGCCCGAACGGAGGCGCATCACTGGAAGAGTTCCAAGCAGGATACCGTTGCTGATTCTACAACGGAGGCCGAGTACATTGTCGCTTCGGAAGCCGCAAAGGAGGCTGTTTGGTTCAAGAAATTCGTTTCGAGCTTGGTGTGATGACTAGTACGACTGGTCCAATGTCTCTCTATTGTGATAATAGTGGAGCCATTGCGCAAGCCAAGGAGCCGAGGTCACATCGAAGTCCAAACACATACTTCGGCGATATCATCTCATCCGCGAGATAGTGGACAGAGGTGATGTCAAGATATGCAAAGTGCACACGGATCTCAACATAGCCGATCCGCGACAAAACCTCTCCTCACCGAAGCATGAGGCGCACACAAGAGCAATGGGTATTAGATACTTACATGATTGACTCTAGTGCAAGTGGGAGATTGTTAGTGATATGCCCTAGAGGCAACATGGAGATGTTGGATATCACGTCAATGTTTATGTATAAATGAATAAAGTGTTATTCAGTTCCATGAAATAGACATCTTGTATTGATCAATAAGTACGTGACTTATTTATGAGACTCTATATGTATGAATCTATTTCTAAACGATCCTCGATCATATGTCATATTGTTGGAACAAATATGATTCTAAGATCGGCATGTTTATTGATTGATGATCATGTCTCATAGATCATGGGTATGGAGATACCAAATCAATAAACATGGACATATGTGTTGAAGAACACATTGTTGGATAGACCCACCATGAGACACTACAGGAATTAATGTGCCATTAGTTGGTCTCGTGTAGTGTTGGTACAAAGTCCTTAGACCTGAGATCACCATGGATTCCAACATGTGTAGTAGCCTACTTTGGGACTACCAAACGCTATTCCGTAATCGGGTAGTTATAAAGGTAGTTTTCGGGTTTGCTATGAAACATGGAGTGGGATGTGAGTGATCAAGATGGAATTTGCCCCTCCTTTGGAGAGATATCTCTGGCCCTCGAGGTAATGGATTATGGAAATGCATGGCCATGCTAAGTTGATTGAGGAGTCAATCAACGACGGATAATCCAATACGGTTCGAGTGAATGGTTAAGCTATTGAAGGGATGGCACACATCTTGCCTATAGCTTAACCGGTATCGTGAGGCAAAGGGATTTGTGTACACATTACAGTTCGGAGCCGATATTATTCTTGTATACTATGGTGTCAATATGTGCTGCTAGGCGCCGCCGTTGACAGTCGGCTGAGTTAGACTCGAGCCGACGATCGGCTAAGTTAGACTATAGCCGAAACCGAGTATACCTGAACCTACGGGTCGCACGCTTAAGGGATAAGAACAGCATTCGAGTTGGACTCGGATACGGCTCGATCGGATAGGGATCCGATCGGATAGAGTCCTATGGGCTTACGACGTGTGGGCGGCCAACTCTATGAGATACGGATGAGATCCGATTCAAAATAGAGTCCTAATCGGCCACTAGTCCCAGTCGGCCAACTCTATATAAAGGAGGGAGGGGTGGAGAGTTGCGGTATGTCAATTGCATCGCGTGCAACAGAAGTCGCCGAGATCAATCTCCACGGAAACCCTCCCACTTTCGAGCCAAACCCTAGCCTTGCATCGCGTGCTAGCACACGGGTGTACGGCGTTCGTCCCCGGACGTGTGGATACCGGTAGAGGCGCTGCTACGTTGCGCGCTGTTGATTGGCTTCGGATCGGCTACGGCATCTGTGAATCGGTTGATTGGCGAATCGGCTGTCCCCGGGTATCGGCTGTCGGCTTGCGAGAATCAGCTACACTGTTCCGGATCGGATAGCCCTGATTGGCTGTTTCTGCTGCACACTCCAATCGGTAACGATCTATCGGCCCTTACTTGCAAGTGTTCCTGGTTTTGCGCGGTAGAAATTTTTGTTTTCGGCTAGCGTAGCTTCCGCGTAACCCTTCGAAGCGTCTCCCATCTATAACATTAATACAGAAAGGCAACTCTCTAATGATACAAACCGCATGTTTATCTGGCATTGTCGCTTAGGCCATATAAATAAGAAACGCATGGAGAAGCTCCATAAGGATGGATTGCTTCATTCTTTTGATTTTGAATCATTTGAGACATGTGAGTATTGTTTACTTGGTAAGATGACAAAGACACCTTTCACGGGACACAGTGAGAGATAAAGTGACTTGTTGGCACTCGTACATACTGATGTATGTGGACTAATGAGCTCAACGGCTAGAAGTGGTTATAAGTACTTCATTACCTTTACCGATGACTTTAGGACATATGGTTATATCTACTTAATGAGGCATAAGTCCGAATCCTTTGAAAAGTTCAAAGAACTCTAGAATGAAGTACGTAATCATTTAGGGAAAACAATCAAGTTTCTACGATCGATCGTGGAGGGGAATACTTGAGCCAAGATTTTGGTAATCATCTGAAAGATTGTGGAATTGTTCCACAGTTGACTCCGCCAGGAACTCCACAATGGAATGGGGTGTCCGAACGGAGAAACCGTACCTTGTTGGACATGGTGCGGCCCTTGATGAGCCAAAGTGATCTTCCGCTATCCTTCTAGGGATATGCTCTTGAAACATGCGTTCTCACTAAATAGAGTTCCATCTAAGTTAGTTGAAAAGACACCATATGAGATATGGACAGGGCAACCCCTAGTTTGGCTTTTCTCAAAATTTGGGGATGCGGCTTATGTAAAACGTTTACGCCTAACAAGCTCACACCCAAATCGACAAGTGCTTCTTTGTGGGATATCCTAAGGAAACTAAGGGATATTACTTTTATAATCGGGAACAAGGCAAAGTGTTTGTCGCCCGATATGGTGTTTTCTTGGAGAAAGAGTTTCTTTCAAGAAGGATTAGTGAAAGCAGGGTGCATCTTGAAGAAGTTCAAGGAATACCAGAAAATGTTTCAGCGACCACGAACCACAACCGGAGGAGCAAAGCGTTGCGCCACCGGTTGTAGATACACCACCCCACGAAGGTCCGAAAGATCACGTCGTGCGCCCGACAGTACACAGTGGAACAACGTGATATATTGTTGTTGGACAACGATGAGCCTAAGACCTATGAGGAAGCGATGGTGGGAGCCGATTCCAACAAGTGGCTTGGAGCCATCAAATCCAAATAGAATCCATGTACGACAATCAAGTTTGAAACTTGGTTGATCCACTGATGGTGTAAAAACCACGAGTGTAAGTGGGTTTTTAAGAAAAGGCCGATATGGATGGAAATGTTCACATCTATAAGGCGCGATTGGTGGTGAAAGGTTTTAAACAGATTCAAGGAGTTGATTATGATGAAACCTTCTCGCCCGTCGCAATGCTTAAATCTATTCGGATTATCCTAGCGATTGCTGCATATTTCGATTATGAGATATGGCAGATGGATGTCAAAACGGCTTTCCTAAATGGAAACCTAAGCGAGGATGTATACATGATACAACCTCGGGGTTTTGTCGATCCACAATCGCTCGGAAAGATATGCAAGCTACGTAAATCAATTTATGGATTGAAGCAAGCATCTCGGAGTTGGAATATTCGTTTTAATGAAGTAATCAAAGGGTTTGGTTTCATAAAAAACGAAGAGGAGGCCTGT
Organism: Oryza australiensis; assembly: GCA_019925245.2. Lineage (NCBI taxonomy): Eukaryota > Viridiplantae > Streptophyta > Magnoliopsida > Poales > Poaceae > Oryza > Oryza australiensis. The sequence goes on along the minus strand of JAIFGZ020000727.1, from coordinate 496,303 downwards.
GTTTACAAAAAGGTCAGTGGGAGCACAATTGTATTTCTAATATTATATGTGGATGACATATTGTTGATTGGAAATGATATCCCTATGCTAGAATCCGTCAAGTCTTCATTGAAAAATAGTTTTTCCATGAAAGACTTAGGGGAGGCAGCATACATATTGGGCATTCGGATCTATAGAGATAGATCCAAGAGGCTAATTGGATTAAGCCAAAGTACATACGTTGACAATGTATTGAAAAGGTATAACATGCATGATTCCAAGAAAGGTTTCTTGCCCATGTCACATGGCATTAATCTTAGCAAGAATCAGTGTCCTCGGACACATGATGAGCGGAATAAGATGGGTATGGTTCCATATGCTTCGGCAATTGGATCCATCATGTATGCCATGCTTTGTATACGTCCAGATGTCTCGTACGCTCTGAGTGCTACGAGCAGATACTAGTCGATCCAGTGAAGGTCACTGGACTACAGTAAAGAATATCCTTAAGTACTTGAGAAGAACTAAGGATATGTTCCTAGTCTATGGAGGTGAAGAAGAGCTCGTTGTAAGTGGTTACACCGATGCTAGCTTCCAAACAGACAAGGATGACTATAGATCGCAATCTGGGTTCATCTTTTGCCTGAACGAAGGCGCAATCAACTGGAAGAGTTCCAAGCAGGATACTGTTGCTGATTCTACAATGGAGGCTGAGTACATTGCTGCTTCGAAGCCGCAAAGAGGCCGTTTGGATCAAGAAGTTCGTTTCGAGCTTGGTGTGATGACTAGTGTGACTGGTCCTGCTCTCTATTGTGATAATAGTGGAGCCATTGCGCAAGCCAAGGAGCCGAGGTCACATCAGAAGTCCAAACACATACTTCGGCGATATCATCTCATCCGCGAGATAGTGGACAGAGGTGATGTCAAGATATGCAAAGTGCACACGGATCTCAACATAGCCGATCCACGACAAAATCTCTCCTCACCAAAACATGAGGCACACGAAGAGCAATGGGTATTAGATACTTACATGATTGACTCTAGTGCAAGTGGGAGATTGTTAGTGATATGCCCTAGAGGCAACATGGAGATGTTGGATATCATGGTCAATATTTATGTATTTATGAATAAAGTGTTATTCAGTTCTATGAAATAGACATCTTGTATTGATCAATAAGTACGTGACTTATTTATGAGACTCTATATGTATGAATCTATTTCTAAATGATCCCTGATCGTATATCATATTATTGGAACTAATATGATTCTAAGATCGGCATGTTTATTGATTGATGATTATGTCTCATAGATCATGGGTATGGAGATACCAAATCAATAAACATGGACACATATGTTAGAGAACACATTGTTGGATAGACCCACCATCAGACACTATAGGAATAAATGTGTCATTAGTTGGTCTCAAGTAGTGTTGGTGCGAAGTCCTTAGACTTGAGATCATCATGGATTCCAACATGTGTAGTAGCCTACTTTGGGACTACCAAACGCTATTCCGTAACTGGGTAGTTATAAAAGTAGTTTCGGGTTTGCTATGAAACATGGAGTGGGATGTGAGTGATCAAGATGGAATTTGTCCCTCCTTTGGAGAGATATCTCTAGGTCCCTCGAGGTAATGGATTATGGAAATGCATGGCCATGCTAAGTTGATTGAGGAGTCAATCAACAGACAGATAATCCAATACGGTTCGAGTGAATGGTTAAGCTATTAAAGGGATGACACACATCTTGCCTATAGCTTAATTGGTATCGTGAGGCAAAGGGATTTGTGTACACATTACAGGTTCAGAGCCGATATTATATTCTTGTATACTATGATGTCAATATGTGCTACTAGGCGCTGCTGTTGACAGATCGGCTGAGTTGGACTCGGGCCGACGGTCGGCTATATAGCAGAAACCAAGTATACCTGAGAGGCGAAATCAATCTCCACGGAAACCCTCCCCACTTTCGAGCCAAACCCTAGCCTTGCATCGCGTGTTAGCACACGGGTGTTCGGCGTTCTGTTCCCTGACGTGTGGATACCGGTAGAGGCGCTGCGACGTTGCGACGCTGTTGATCGGCTACGAATCGGCTGTGGTGGAATCGGCTGCGGTCGAGCGCATCGGAGCAAGGCGCGAGAACGCGGTCGGACGACTTGGATCAGCTACGTCATTGGCGAATCGGCTGATTGGTGAATCGGCTGTCCCCGGGAATCGGCTGTCATCGGCAAGCACTGTTCCAGATCGGATAGTCCTGATTGGCTAATCCGCTGCACTCTACTCCAATCGGTAACGATCTATCGGCCCTTACTTGCAAGTGTTCCTGGTTTGCATGGTAAAAAATTTTGTTTTTAGCTAGGTAGCTTCCACGTAACCCTTCAGGATCAAAAACTCATCTAAAATAAAATGAGAGGCGATGCACCGAGATTGTATTGATTGTGATTATGATATCATTTACAGGGGTCTCGGGTCCTATTTATACCCAAGAATAACATTATCCGTGTGAACCACGGTTTCTATCTAATCTACTATTCAAAATATAATAATATCGTGGGATACAGTCCCACATCGCATCACAATAGGAATATCTAAACAAACCCCTAATTTACAGACGCAATTGCCGTTACAGGACTCTATCCATAGATGGCAATATCTTTAACGCGCAATTTGGGAACCGAATCCAACTCCTTATCTCCATGCTTTTCATCGGGATTGGTCCCACTTCAACCCTGACTCAGAATCGGCTATCGGCTACCCCAGTCCGATTCACTCTCAACTGACTGGCTCCGTAGCCGATTCAGACTCAGCCAATTCTGCTTCCGTCTCTTCTTGGATCGTACACCTTCTCTGATTCCGCTTCAATCTCTGCTTCAAACTCAGGGATTAGGTTACCAAATTTGATCGTTAATAGAATCTTATCTCAATCGGGCATATGTATTAGCCTGTCACCGATGCTCTCATCAGTGGCGGGCCATAATTTTGGGCCATAGTTCTTATCTCAATCGGGCGGTAGTTTTGTGCCCGTCACCAATGTTCGGTATCGGTGACGAGCTTCTATTGGGGCCCATCAAAGATAACATAGGTTATCTTTTTGGGCCTTTAATTGAGCCTGCCACCAATCTCTATCGTCAGTGACGGGCTCGTGTTTTATGCACATCTAACATGTCTGTGTGTGTATATCTTTGTCGGCCTCTTTTTAGGCCCGTTTGAGATGACTCCGTTGTGACGATCCGCAATTCTCAGGCATGTGATTGCCCATCACTGAGGAGAGGATCTGTACTAGTGGTCACTTAACATTTCTAGATGCATCAGTAGAACATCTGAAACAACTAGTAATAAGCCATACCGATAACATGGGAATAGCACATGTACAAAACATACCGTCCTCATAAATACCAATTCACATAAAACCAGCATCTATGAGAGGATTTTTCGTGTTTTGACAGGATCAAATTTAAAACCGGCACCAATAGTCCCGTGAAGACATATATCGGTTCTTATATTAAATCGGCACCTATATACATTATATATGTGTTAGTTTTTTTAAAAAAATGATACCTACAAGTGTAGCATCATAGGTGCTAGTTTTTATTGTGAACTATCACATGTGGATATCACATCTGTATCGGTCTTTAATAAAAACTAGCACCAATGAGTCCATATGTCCCGGTAGACAATAAAATACCAGCACCTAAGATAACATCACTTCTTTTTGTTACAAAGTCGGATGAAGATACCATTTATATATCTCATATATATATATATATAACTTTCATGTAGTTATAGGTGACAAAATTTTCATCTCATAATATGTATATTTTTAAGTACGTATTATTTGTAGGGCTCAATGAGATCTACAATTTTGTAGTTAACAAATTTTCATTTTAGTTCATATATGGTGTTAAATACTTCTTTGTTTAAGAATATAAGACGTTTTAGGTTTTGAATAGATTCATACATGGATCCATACACTACTATAAAAACATGCATAGGTGTCGGCCTAATAGGTGTTGGTTCAATAAAAACCGACACCAGTTCTAAAGAAAAACCGACCCCTATAGTATAGGTGTCGGTTTTTTTTAAAAACCAAACCTACCATATATTATAGGTGTTGGCTTTTTTACTAAAACTGACACCTATAAACCAAGCCGAGCCACGCTATAAACCGAGTCGGTCCGTTCTCATCCTCTCAAGTTCTCAACTGGTGACTCACTCTCGTCCTCTCACTAGCTATCATCCTTATCTCTTCTCCCTGACTCATTCTCATCCTCTCACTCTCATCCAACCGCGGCGCCACCAACTTCACGGCGAGAAGCTGAATGCTGCGCTGTCCAAGAACGTGTCGACGCTCGTCCCTGTTTGGCAAGGGCTCCGTCGGCGCCGCCCAGACACCGTGTACGGCGTGGTGCTATGCCGCGGCGACTCCACCGCCCTGCTTGCGGTGCCTGCGTCGCTGGCGCGTCCCGGCTGGCGCGGCGGGCGTGCCCGCTAAGTGAGGTGACGGGAGGTGGCGGGAGGCGGTGGAGGAGCCCTCACCCCACCGGATCTGGCGAGGGGAGGCGGCGGCGGCGGTGGAGGTGCCCTCCCCCCACCTTATCTGGCGAGGGAAGGCGGCGGCGGTGGTGGAGGTGCCCTCCCTTCGTCGGATCTGGCGAGGGGAGGCGGCGGCGAAAGTGGCCAGCGTCAGGTACAGGCGGCACATGTTCTTGATTCTTGTTGATCTTGTGCACTCCTTTTTTCTTGATTGCGGTTGATCTGTGAATGATTATTGTTGTTGAGAATATTGTTGGATGTATTGTTGATCTCTGAATGATTATGGATGGAGAATATTGTTGATCTGTGAATGATTATGGATGGAGAATATTGTTGTTTGATCTGTGAAATAGATGCGGAATAATGTTTTTGATTAGGGGTGGCGGGGAATATTATGGATTCATCGGCTCGGCTTGCATCGAGCCGAAATTTTTTTTGATCCCTGCAACCTAATGGGTGCCGGTTCTTAAACCGACACCTATTTCTCCTCAAATAGGTGCCGACCACTAGGTGCCGATTGGGAAATCCGACACCTAAAGGGGTTTTCCAACCGGCACCTATGAGATGTTCTGTACTAGTGATATATGTGCTTCATATATATATGTCCAAATTTATATAGATGTTGATGAATCTAGACGAGGGATGAAGTGGCCAAAATGCCTTATAATGTTGAACGGAGGGACTATGTAGAACGTATTATAAGTTTTAAAGGACAGTAGTCTCAACATAGTAGTATTTTCTTTCAAGACGTGTTAGTAGATGAGATGGTAAGAACGCTTTACGTGAAAAATATACTACTAGGTTTGAATCTTGCAAACCACATGTACGTTAATATTGTGTGAAAATTCTTGTGACTTGTTTGAACTGCTGCGTGATTTTAGAAATCCTTCTAAAATACTTTAAAATCACTAGTACAAATCCTCTCATCTATGATGGTCTCCCATATGTCTGGGTTTTGCGGGCCGTCACAAAAAAGTTATCTCAAACGAGCCTAAAAAGAGGTCGACAAAGATATATTCGCACAAACATGTTAGATGTGCATAAAACTCGAGCCTGTCATGGATGATACCTATCAGTGACGGGATCAATTCTCGGCCCGACAAAGATAACCTATGATATCTTTATCAGGCCCCAATAGAAACCCGTCACGGATGACACTCATCGTTGACGGGCTCCAACCTAAGGCCCGATTGAGATAACAATTAGGCCCATCACCGATGAGTGTCATTGGTGATAGGCTCCAACCTAAGGCCCGATTGATTGAGTTGATGTCATCTCTATCGAGCTTAAAATTAAGCCTGTCACGGATATGCTTCAAAATCATTTAACCTAGCCCGAGCACTGATTCAGATCTAGACATGAGCGCGAAAATTTTCTAAGTCCTCATATTGCAAACCCTAGCGCCGCCGCCGTCTCTTGAAGCCCGTCGGTGCCGTCCATCACGGCCTACCAAGCCTGGCGCCGTCATTCTCCCTCACTGCCACCGAGCGTCGCTGTCCTCGAGCCCAGCCACCGAGCGCCACCGTGCTCCAGGTAAGTCCATCTCCCTCATGTGCCGCCGTGCTCCCTCATGCATACATCTGAGATGAATGTCATGCCATGTATTGAATCTGAGACGAATACCATGCCATGTATTGGTTGTATATTGGTCACTGTTAATTGGACATGTATAGATATGAGATAATATCATTTTTGTTTTGGTTCTATAATGGGACATATATAGATCTAAGATAATGTTACTTTCGTTTTGGTTGTATAATGGGACTGTTAAATTTTCCTGTGGAGTTCATGCAATGAGTGAGGCAATAGGTTCATTTACTCAAAATATGCGGAATATGCATTAGGCAACTCTAAAAGGGTATATATGCAGAATATATAAGGGTATATTTTACTAATGTTTACTTAGAAACTAAAAGTGACAGCTGCAAGAAACAAAAATTTTATTTTCATGATTGCGCTCTTACAGTGAATAATACATGTGTTTTGTAAAAAAATAGTGTTGATTCAAAGATTCAAAAATAAATTCAAATATTCAAAGATTCAAAAATAAATTCAAAGATTCACTCTCCTCCATTTCAAAATAAATTGTATATATGAATGAATGTGTAAAATATGTGATGTCATATGTGAGTTCTGAATTAGGTTTCCTGTAAATAATTGCATATATGAATGGGGATGCTCGGAATGAGAATATATATCTCTGTTTTTCTAATTTTTCAGCGGGCATGGCTAGCAAAGGCCTGAGGCTAGTCAAAAAATAGAATTTTTTTGGGAAACTCATCGGTGATGGGCTTTAACTTAAGCCCATCACAGATGACACCATCTGTGACGGGCTTAAGTTAAAGTCTGTCACCGATGTTAGTCATCCGTGATGGGCATTAATTGTGGCCCGTTTGAGATTATTTCATCGGTGATGGGCCCTTGATTGACTAGGCTTTTGGGTCAAACCTATCGATTACAGGTTTTAGTTTAGACCCGATAAAGATAAATGTATTGGTGACAGGCTTTTGTCCGATAAAGATGACTTCTCAAATCACTGACCTTTACGCCGTGACGGGTGTCGTACCTGACACAGATGAGGGTTGCCGTCTGATTGAGATGAGGATTCCCATTGTAGTGAATGGTATTGAATTAAAGGTGAGACAATATAGTTATGATTGTCATTAAGCATAGAAGCATACAATTGTTGTGATTAAAAATGGAAGTGATTTAGTGAATGTATGTTGAGTAATTAGTTTCAATTATATAGGAATAGAATTACGGAAGTCTAGGTAAATTCTCAGAGTTTCTTCTTACACTAGCATCCAGCTCCAGCAACCATTTGCTATAGAAAAACATACATCATATGGGATATTATATTACAGACGATTTTTAAAAACTTCTTACCATATGCTTCCTTCAATTTTAAATATGACATGTTTTTAGACACACATTGACCATTTTATTTTATTAAAAGAATTATATAAGTACCATTTACTTTATTCAGACTTGTTTTATTTAAATACTTTATTTGCATGAATTATATTTTTATATATTTACACATTTTTTTGAAAACGAAGTATGATCAAGCATTTGTAAACAATACCGTCTTCTACTTAAAAATGGACTTAGTGTTTTCCATTTCAAGAGATGTGTGTTGCTTTCTGCCATCGTAAAATTATTGCATTGACATTGACTGGGTAAAAGTTTGCAAGAGAAGGAAAAAGATAAAAAGTCATCTCTCCATCGATAAACAGTCGAATTGAAATATAATCTCTCCATTTCTCAAATTAAAATACACTTTGTCCGTTTCTCTGTTTCAAAATATAACTATTTTAGCTACACATTAGACTCGTAATTGTCGAGATGTATAGCTAATAAATATTTAAGGATGAAGGAGTAGCATCATATCATCTGTAATATTGTATGGATTTGTTAAATCAAATAATCAATTATAGAAATTCAGTAATCAAATAAACAGTCTACTATGTAACTTGTTTATACTAATATAATTATCTAAATCATTATTTATTCTCCAAGTACCTATCATCATTAATTCATTAATTGCACGTTGTATTCTGACTTATCCAACATGTCATTTGCTTGTGGTTATGAGAATGCTCGCACTGCAATTTGCTCAACCACATCTGGTCTGTCTACGCGCGGGTCACTCATTTTATTGCTGCTATTTTTCATGTAACACGTTTTCTTCTGCATCCCTATCTCAAAAACAAACACTGTCTATATTTTGCCATAATTCAATTTTGTTACATAACGGCCTTTCAGCAGTCGAAACAAATAGCACACAAGAACACAGTGAGTTATGCGCATGGGTATGTGAGCGTCAAAACAAGAAGTAGAAGGATGCAGAGAGAGGCAATCAAATACCTAGACATCTCTTCTCTTCACCCAGTAATCCCTCGTGTATATTTACTCATATACACGTATCTAGGATATGATCCGACTAAAAAAAAATTCTAAACACCATAAATCTAACCATGCTAATATATATAATACAAGTATAGATAAGAGAATAGACCAAAAGTTGTGAGTGATCAAGATGAAATTTGCCCCTCCTTTAGAGAGATATCTCTAGGCCCCTCGAGGTAATGGATTATGGAAATGCATGGCTATGCTAAGTTGATTGAGGAGTCAATCAACAGACAGATAATCCAATACGGTTCGAGTGAATGGTTAAGCTATTGAAGGGATGACATACATCTTGCCTATAGCTTAACTGGTATCGTGAGGCAAAGGGATTTGTGTACACCTTACAGGTTCAGAGCCGATATTATTCTTGTATACTATGGTGTCAATATGTGCTGCTAGACGCCGCTGTTGACAGGTCGGCTGAGTTGGACTCGAGCCGACGGTCGGCTAAGTTAGACTATAGCCGAAACCGAGTATACCTGAACCTACAGGGTCGCACGCTTAAGGGGATAAGAACAGGCATTCGAGTTGGACTCGGATACGGCTCGATCGGATAGGGATCCGATCGGATAGAGTCCTATGGGCTTACGACGTATGGGCGGCCAACTCTATGAGATTCGGATGGGATCCAATTCAAAATAGAGTCCTGATCGGCCACTAGTCCTAGTCGGCCAACTCTATATAAAGGAGGGAGGGGTGGAGAGCTGCGACACGTCAATTGCATCGCGTGCAACAGAAGTCGTCGAGATCAATCTCCACGGAAACCCTCCCCACTTTCGAGCCAAACCCTAGCCTTGCATCGCGTGCTAGCACATGGGTGTACGGCGTTCTGTCCCCGGACGTGTGGATACCGGTAGAGGCGCTGCTACGTTGCGCGCTCTTGATCGGCTGCGGTCGGGCGCATCGGAGCGAGGCGTGAGAACGCGGCGGACGACTCGAATCGGCTGATTGGCGAATCGGCGTCTCCGGGAATCGGCTACACCGTTCCGGATCGGATTGCCCGATTGGCTATTCCGCTGCACTCTACTCCAATCGGTAACGATCTATCGGCCCTTACTTGCAAGTGTTCCCGGTTTGCGCGGTAGAAATTTTTGTTTTCGGCTAGCGTAGCTTCCGCCGTGTGCGTACCCCTTATAGGTCGTCTCGATGCCGTAGCTCTGCGATAAGTAGAAACGTTTCTACGCCTAACTTGTTTTTGCAGAGAATGCTTTGAGATGGTATGGCCCTATTGTATGTATGAGATGTATGAGATGCATGTGATGCATGTAATATTCTTTCATATGTGCAATCCCTGTAATATTCTTTCATACGTGCAATGCTTGTAATATTCTTTCACGACCTACGAGTCGATGTAATCTTCAATTAGAGCTTCTATAGTAGTAGCTTAGTTTGAAGAAATCAAGCATACGACACTCGAAAGAACGGTGATGAAGATGGAGATCCTCGTACACCGGCATGGAGATGGAGATCACCATGTGAAGGGGGCCATACTATTTCACTATATGCTATTCTTCTTGCTTTCATATGTGATATGTTTGTTTGATACGATAGCATCCCTCGCAAAATTAAGTAGTAATGATGCCCTTGCAAATGTTGCACCCGTCACCGTTATGCTCGTCAATGGTGGGTCGCCAAGCAGAGTGCCATTCTCTATCATAACACGAGGGGTATTTGTCGACATATACATGCAGGAGCATTTGGTTTACTTAACAAGGCTATCAAAATAGTTTTGGGCCTTGGGGCATAGGTTGGGGCCGGGGCATGGAGATGCCACACCAACAACAAGAGTCACATAGAGATGTGATTAGCAAGGAGTTGCTTACCGATGTTATTAATCTTCTAGCAAGTGATACCAAAGCTCACTAGAAAATTAATTAACATGTGGATCTTGACCCAATACGTAACCTAGAGGGAAGGTGGAAAATACGTAATGGGAGTCTAATGTTAAATTGTTTAACAATAGACATAGCATAAACATTGTGCTAAACTTTGCTTTTTTGTTGTAGAATAAATGGCGGCTAATACTACACCCGCACCTTTAATTTGCGATCTATTCTCGAAAAGGAAAAATTAAATGGAACAAACTTTATGGATTGGTATCGTAACTTGAGAATTATTCTCAAGCAAGAGCGTAAGGAGTACGTTCTTGAAGTACCCTATCCCGAGGATTTGCCTAATAACGCCACCGCAACCGCACGGAGGGCTTATGAGAAGCACACTAATGATGCCCTAGATATAAGCTGTCTCATGCTTGCTACAATGTCCCCTGAGCTTCAGAAGCAATATGAGAGCAGCGATGCTCACACTATTATTCAGGGACTGCGTGGCATGTTTGAGAACCAAGCTCGGGCCGAAAGGTTCAACACCTCAAAGTCCTTGTTTGCGTGCGGCTTGTTGAGGGAATCCCGTCATCCGCATGTGATAAAGATGATTGGCTATATCGAGAGTCTGGAAAAACTAGGTTTTCCCCTTAGCCAAGAGTTGGCTACTGATGTGATTCTCCAGTCGCTCCCTCCGAGCTTCGAGCCATTCATATTAAACTATCACATGAACAACATGGATAGAACCTTGGCTGAATTGCATGGGATGCTAAAGACAGCTGAGGAGAGTATCCAGAAAAATGGTCATCATGTGATGATGATGCGAAGGCTAAGCGCAAACCACTGTCAAGAAACTTTGCACCAAGAGGAAGTTAACTCCCGATGAGATCGCGAGTGCCTCTAATGCAAAGAAGGGCAAGAAGGGGTCGACGGCATCGATGCCGTTTGCTTCTACTGCGAGGAGACAGCCACTTGGAAGAGGAACTGCAAGAAGTACATGGAGGATCTCAAAAAGAAGCAAAGTACGACTTCCGCCGGGTATTAATGTTATAGACATTAATCTTGCTACTTCACCTACTCGACTCTTGGGTATTTGATACCGGATCGTAGCTCATATTTGCAAGTCGTTGCGGGGAATGAGAAGAAGTAGAGGATTGAGAAGGGGCGAGGTGAACTGCGCGTCGGCAATGGAGCAAGCGTTGCTACGCTTGCTTCGGCACGCACCACTTCATCTACCTTCGGGATTAGTTTTGGAATTGAATAATTGTTATTGTGTTCCAACACTATGTCAAAACGTTATTTCCGCTTCATGTTTGCAAGCGGAAGGATATGATTTTAGATCAATGAACAATGGTTGTTCAATATATCTTAGAGATATGTTCTATTTTCATGCTCCATTGGTGAATGGATTATACGTTTTGAATCTTGAAGCGTCTCCCATCTATAACATTAATACGAAAGGCAACTCTCTAATGATATAAACCCCACGTTTATCCGGCATTGTCGTTTAGGCCATATAAATAAGAAACGCATGGAGAAGCTCCATAAGGATGGATTGCTTCACTCTTTTGATTTTGAATCATTTGAGACATGTGAGTCTTGTTTACTTGGTAAGATGACAAAGGCACCTTTCACGGGGCACAGTGAGAGAACAAGTGACTTGTTGGCACTCGTACATACCGATGTATGTGGACCAATGAGCTCAACGGCCGAGGTGGTTATCGCACTTCATTACCTTTACCGATGACTTTAGTAGATATGGTTATATCTACTTAATGAGGCATAAGTCCGAATCCTTTGAAAAGTTCAAAGAATTCCGAATGAAGTACGAAATCATTTAGGGAAAACAATCAAGTTTCTACGATCGATCGTGGAGGGGAATACTTGAGCCAAGAGTTTGGTAATCATCGAAAGATTGTGGAATTGTTCCACTTGACTCCGCCAGAACTCCACAATGGAATGGGGTGTCCGAACGGAGAAATCGCACCTTGTTGGACATGGTGCGGTCGATGATGAGCCAAAGTGATCTTCCGTTATCCTTCGGGGATATGCTCTTGAAACACTGCGCTCACACTAAATAGAGTTCCATCTAAGTCGGTTGAAAAGACACCATATGAGATATGGACAGGGCAAACCCCTAGTTTGTCTTTTCTCAAAATTTGGGGATGCGAAGCTTATGTAAAACGTTTACGTCGACAAGCTCACACCCAAATCGACAAGTGCTTCTTTGTGGGATATCCTAAGGAAACTAAGGGATATTACTTTTATAATCGGGAACAAGGCAAAGTGTTTGTCGCCCGACACGGTGTCTTCTTGGAGAAAGAGTTTCTTTCAAGAAGGGTTAGTGGGAGCAGGGTGCATCTTGAAGAAGTTCAAGAAACACCGAAAACGTTTCGCGACCACGAACCACAACAGAGGAGCAAAGTGTTGCGCCACCGTTGTAGACACACCAGCCCCACGGAGGTCGAAAGATCACGTCGTGCACCCAGATGTGCACAGTGCGAACAACGTGATATATTGTTGTTAGACAACGATGAGCCTAAGACCTATGAGGAAGCGATGGTGGGACCCGATTCCAACAAGTGGCTTGGAGCCATGAAATCCGAAATAGAATCCATGTACGACAATCAAGTTTGGAACTTGGTTGATCCACTGATGGTGTCAAAACCATTGAGTGTAAATGGGTTTTTAAGAAAAGGCCGATATGGATGGAAATGTTCACATCTATAAGGCACGATTGGTGGCGAAAGGTTTTAAACAGATTCAAGGAGTTGATTATGATGAAACCTTCTCGCCCGTCGCAATGCTTAAATCTATTCGGATTATCCTAGCGATTGCTGCATATTTCGATTATGAGATATGGCGATGGATGTCAAAACGGCTTTCCTAAATGGAAACCTAAGCGAGGAAGTATACATGATACACCCTCGGGGTTTTGTCGATCCAGAATCGCTGGAAAGATATGCAAGCTACGTAAGTCCATTTATGGATTGAAGCAAGCATCTCGGAGTTGGAATATTCGTTTTGATGAAGTAATCAAAGGGTTTGGTTTCATCAAAAATGAAGAAGAGGCCTGTGTTTACAAAAAGGTCAGTGGGAGCGCAATTGTATTTCTAATCTTATATGTGGATGACATATTATTGATTGGAAATGATATCCCTATGCTAGAATCGTCAAGTCTTCATTGAAAAATAGTTTTTCCATGAAAGACTTAGGGAGGCAGCATACATATTAGCATTCGGATCTATAGAGATAGATCCAAAAGGCTAATTGGATTAAGCCAAAGTACATACATTGACAAGGTGTTGAAAAGGTTCAACATGCATGATTCCAAGAAAGGTTTCTTGCCCATGTCACATGGCATTAATCTTAGCAAGAATCGGTGTCCTCGGACACATGATGAGCGGAATAAGATGGGTATGGTTCCATATGCTTCGGCAATTGGATCCATCATGTATGCCATGCTTTGTACACGCCCGATGTCTCGTACGCTTTGAGTGCTACAAGCGATACCGCAGATCCAGTAGTAAAGAATATCCTTAAGTACTTGAGAAGAACTAAGGATATGTTCCTAGTCTATGGAGGTGAAGAAGAGCTCGTTGTAAGTGGTTACACCGATGCTAGCTTCCAAACAGGACAAGGATGATTATAGATCGCAATCGGGTTCGTGTTCTGCCGAACGGAGGCGCGATCACTGGAAGAGTTCCAAGCGGGATACCGTTGCTGATTCTACAACGGAGGCCGAGTACATTGCTGCTTCGGAAGCCGCAAAGGAGGCTGTTTGGATCAAGAAATTCGTTTCGAGCTTGGTGTGATGACTAGTACGACGGGTCCAATGTCTCTCTATTGTGACAATAGTGGAGCCATTGCGCAAGCCAAGGAGCCGAGGTCACATCGAAGTCCAAACACATACTTCGGTGATATCATCTCATCCGCGAGATTGTGGATAGAGGTGATGTCAAGATATGCAAAGTGCACACGGATCTCAACATAGCCGATCCGCCGACAAAACCTCTCCTCGCCGAAGCATGAGGCGCACACAAGAGCAATGGGTATTAGATACTTACATGATTGACTCTAGTGCAAGTGGGAGATTGTTAGTGATATGCCCTAGAGGCAACATGGAGATGTTGGATATCACGTCAATGTTTATGTATTTATGAATAAAGTGTTATTCAGTTCCATAAAATAGACATCTTGTATTGATCAATAAGTACGTGACTTATTTATGAGACTCTTTATGTATGAATCTATTTCTAAACGATCCCGATCATATGTCATATTGTTGGAACAAATATGATTCTAAGATCGGCATGTTTATTGATTGATGATCATGTCTCATAGATCATGGGTATGGAGATACCAAATCAATAAACATGGACATATGTGTTGGAGAACACATTGTTGGATAGACCCACCATGAGACACTACAGAATTAATGTGCCATTAGTTGGTCTCGAGGTAGTGTTGGTACAAAGTCCTTAGACCCGAGATCACCATGGATTCCAACATGTGTAGTAGCCTACTTTGGGACTACCAAACGCTATTCCGTAATCGGGTAGTTATAAAGTTAGTTTTCGGGTTTGCTATGAAACATGGAGTGGGATGTGAGTGATCAAGATGGAATTTGCCCCTCCTTTGGAGAGATATCTCTGGGCCTCTCGAGGTAATGGATTATGGAAATGCATGGCCATGCTAAGTTGATTGAGGAGTCAATCAACGACGGATAATCCAATACGGTTCGAGTGAATGGTTAAGCTATTGAAGGGATGGCACACATCTTGCCTATAGCTTAACCGGTATCGTGAGGCAAAGGGATTTGTGTACACATTACAGGTTCGAGCCGATATTATTCTTGTATACTATGGTGTCAATATGTGCTGCTAGGCGCCGCTGTTGACTGGTCGGCTGAGTTGGACTCGAGCCGACGATCGGCTAAGTTAGACTATAGCCGAAACCGAGTATACCTGAACCTACAGGGTCGCACGCTTAAGGGGATAAGAACAGGCATTCGAGTTGGACTCGGATACGGCTCGATCGGATAGGGATCCGATCGGATAGAGTCCTATGGGCTTACGACGTATGGGCGGCCAACTCTATGAGATTCGGATGGGATCCAATTCAAAATAGAGTCCTGATCGGCCACTAGTCCTAGTCGGCCAACTCTATATAAAGGAGGGAGGGGTGGAGAGCTGCGACACGTCAATTGCATCGCGTGCAACAGAAGTCGCCGAGATCAATCTCCACGGAAACCCTCCCCACTTTCGAGCCAAACCCTAGCCTTGCATCGCGTGCTAGCACACGGGTGTACGGCGTTCTGTCCCCGGACGTGTGGATACCGGTAGAGGCGCTGCTACGTTGCGCGCTCTTGATCGGCTGCGGTCGGGCGCATCGGAGCGAGGCGTGAGAACGCGGCCGGACGACTCGAATCGGCTGATTGGCGAATCGGCTGTCTCCGGGAATCGGCTACACTGTTCCGGATCGGATTGCCCTGATTGGCTATTCCGCTGCACTCTACTCCAATCGGTAACGATCTATCGGCCCTTACTTGCAAGTGTTCCTGGTTTGCGCGGTAGAAATTTTTGTTTTCGGCTAGCGTAGCTTCCGCGTAACCCTTCAAAAGTGTACCATGATATATTAATAAGACATAAGTAAATTTTGACTCAAAGAAGCTTATATGGCTAGAAAAGTTTGAAGAAGATTACCATACTACTTCTTCTTATTGGGTCTACGCCTTCTAATGACCATGAAAGTGTTCATTACATCTTTTTCTTTCACTTTAAAGAAAACATCCCGCTCAATGAATACGACTAGAGAATCATCCAAAATACCATCACTCGTCTTATTTCTCAACTTATGCTTGATGAAATTCATAGGAGAAAATACTCTTTCGACACTTGTCGTCGTAACTAATAGAATCAATACCAACTGAAGAAGCAAGAGACCAGATCATAACCGATATGCCTCTTGTTCAATGAAGCTTGACTGAGAGATCAACAAATTGAAACTATCGTCTTTTCTCATGTCATCGTATATTATCAAGTTGCATATCAAATCTTAATAATTTAGAACTTGAAATATCATTAGGATGAAATTCAGCAAGTCGATGTACGTTGTGTGCATAAAAAAATGAGTCAACACTCAGCAGGATTCAAGAATGCCATACAATATACAAATTGACAATTATGCATACCTTTTGTGCATCAAAACATGCAAATAAGTCAACTGGACTTAAGGCTGTTGTATATGAAGGCAACTTTATATTAACCTCATCAAAGCAATTGTCAAGCTCTTGGCTAATTTTCATCAATGATCCCAATATATACTTCTCTTCTAAAGTGGTCATCATTTGTTTGATTTCGAGCAAACCTTGGCGATCTTCCAAAAGGCACATAAACACCGTCTGTTTCAGGAACTTCAATATCATATTTATTGCAGAACAAAGTGACTCTTTAAAGGAATGCAACCCACCCATTAGACCTTAACTATAGCATTCTACTCTTTGCCAAATGAACGAGTGTCATTGCATTAAGAATATCTTGCTCTCTTCTTTGCAAACCCTCAAACAAATCATTTGTGTATCCAAGAATGACAAGCATCAAGTGCGCACTAAAAATAAATCAAATGACTCTAAAACTCCAACCATAACATGTATTTTTGGCCAATCAGCCTTTGTGAAGTATCTTGTCCAAGGTTTATAAGTACATCACGGATTGCAGAATACAAAGCAATAATATTAACAATGGTTCTCTAGTGAGACCCTAATCGAGTCTCCCCGGGCCTAGATAACCCCATCTCTTGATTTAGTCCACTACCAGTACACTATATTCAATTGCTTTGACAACATTTTAAAGTATAGCATTTCGAAGCATGAGTCTAGCATTTCGAAGCATGTCATGCTGCTTACTTGAAACCCCAATAATATTTAACAAAAGAGATACTTGGGTGAAAACCACACACAATCATCATTCTCCTTGGCAACAGAACCAATAACTAGTTGGAGCCGATGTGCAAAACAATGGATATAATAAGTAGAAGGTGAATCTCGCATTATCAATATTTTCAGCCCTTTAATCTCTCCTTTCATGTTGCTATCCCCATGCCACAAATTTGACTTAGAGTCAAATTGTGACTAACTAATAATTTCTGAATTGCTTTCTTAAGTGATAAAGAAGTGGTATTTTCCGATGGACAACTCCAAGAAAGTGTTCACATGGCCTTCCCAAATTATCAACATAACACAAGTAAAGAGCTAGTTGTTCTTTATGAGATACATCACTAGACTCATCAGCTAGAATTGTATAGTGCTCATCACTAAGTTCTTCAATAATTTTTCTATTGTTTCTATAGAACAATAATGAATAATTTGCTTTTGTATTTCGGACATGTCAAGGTTCAATTAGCAGGGGCATTTTTCACAACAAACTTATCCACCTCTTTACTATTTGATGCAAGTCATTTCAAAAGTTCAACGAAATTTTCTCTATTGCTAGACTGTTCACTTTCATCATATCCACGAAATGCCAACCCTCGATGAAAAAACTTTAAATATCTAAGGGAATAAGTCAATCTGATCATGTAGAGACGTAATTCTTCATTACTCCAATTCTCAATGTTATCATCAATTGCTGCAATAGGATTCAAATATAAAATGTACATCTCTTGAGCTACATTGTGCACATTTCCTACACCATCCACATGTTCATGTGACCATGGCTAACATGGATACAACTGTTGCTCACATCATATGTCCACAAGAAGACATCATGTTCAAGCGTCAAAAATTCTGGAATCCAATTCGTCAAGCTCCAACAACGCTGAATTCAAACAGCCGCCAAATATGCATCTGTGCTCCGATTTGGGTCCATGAGTACTTGATGAAAAGATCTTGGAGTTCTCTTTCCAATGGATCCAACCTCATCTTCAAATTTCTTCCCAATCAACCGTAATCACAGAAACAAGATGTTGTATTACTTATAATAGGTCTATGGGCTAGCAACTTCATCAGGGACCCCGGCCCAAGCGGGGCCCAAGTGGGATGCGCCCCAACCTCCAAATCCAAGTATTCCCAAAGTACTCCACCAGATCACCATGTCACTTTTGTCCCAAGTAAAGAAAGAGATCTAATCCAATACTATTTGAGGCTGAATTCGGACTACAGGACACTACCAACTTGTGACGATTGCCACGGCTTCATACGAACTCCAATTTGGGTCTTTTAGTACTTCACGAAAAGCTTATAAAGTCTACTTTCTAAGGGATCTAGCCTCACTTCCATATCTAATATGATCCGGCCACAATCATCAATTTAGTACAGGTACCTTGTTCTGCACGAGGTGTTGCGCCGCCAAAATTGGGCAAATGAGTCTTGTATCAAGTTGAGTCCATTACGGACTCGTTCTAGGGTTGGATAACAACTCTAACTCATCCTCGCACCTGTATAAATACCCCCATAGCCACCTAAAATAATTTGGGTTTTGATTATGTAAGTTTAGCTATCACTACTTCCTGATAGACGCGTGTGTCGGCTAGACCATCCATTCTATTTGATTCGGAACCCCACTTTTTCATGAATATTCAGATCTCAAATCAATATTTGTAATTTGAGTTGTTGTTCATCTTGTTTTTGCTAGTTCTTCGGTTGCTTGCAGGAATAAACCTAGGGGTTTGGTTGATCGAGCTCCACAAGATTGCGTCAACCGATGGAGTTGGTGTATCGGTCGTTAAGGCGCAATTACTCCGTGGAGTATCGTAGTTGGGCCGTGAACGTCGCTCCATTAAATCAAAGTTATTGTCTCCATCGAAAGATCGGGACACCCTAGTGCATATCAGATGGTACTAGAGCACCAAGTTGATCTGTGAGAGATTTTATTTTTACATCTATTATATTTCTATCGTCCGAAAAAAGCCAACAAGATAATAGATTAGATTTGTTTTCGTGATCCCATAAACCCTTGAGCCTATTTACTAGTTACTAGTTGGTCGTAGCTTGTTCAATTCTCTGTTGCTTCGGTTGTGTGAAGTTGTTGGTCTTAGTTTTAGTCCTTTAGAGTTTCGAGTTAACATGTTTTGTCACACCCGTGCATTAATTTTGAATTCCATTGGCCAAGCGGTGTTTTGTACTCTTGGTAGATGAGACCGATTCCTATATAAGTTGGAGTCCAAATCCGACTTGATTTTACCATCGTCATATACAAGATTGGTTCGGCCTTAGTTCAGAGAGAGAGAGAGTGTGTGGAAAATTGTTCATTAGTGATCTTTTGGTTCATATATTCAATTTTGAGGATCCCCTAAAAAAGTGAAAAAAATAAAAATAAGACAAAAAAGGGGCTGAAAAAAGAAAAAAGAAAAAAAAGAAAAAACAAAAGAAGAAGAGGAAAATGGGTTGATTATTGTTCTTCGTTTTTGTTCTCGGTGGTGTGTGTTGTGACTTCATTTGTGCGTAGGCTCACATCTCTCGCACGGTCTAGGCTAGGACTAGCACAGTACTGTCGTTGAACAATTATCAGCTTGCTTTGACTAACGTGGTTTCTAGAATTTTTTTGAGCACTAGCAGCCCACCTATAGCTCCACCTTCCCGGCTACAACTTCATAGTTTGTTTTGTTGCTGCTACACCGATACACCTCTCTCAAGGTTATCGACTTGCTTGTTGTCGTCACCTCCTGTCGGGCAAGGTAAGAACTGGTAACAGCTTGTGTGAATAGGTTGTGAGTGAGTGCCTTGCAGTAGCCACATCCTATTAGTAGTAGGGCTTTTTTATTCCTTCACTTGTTTTCATTGTTGTCTTTGTTTGTTTGAACATGGCAGGATCAGAAGACAGCAAGGATATGGCGCATTCTCCTCGCACAAAGGGCATTATGCAACATTTTGAAAGGAAAGTGAGGGCACATATAGGAGGTGTTGATAATGACTTGCAGGTGACGAACGAAAAGATTGGACAATTGGAGGCTATGCAGATTGCAACCAACACCCGCCTTGCTGGTTTGGAGGCATCCGTGACAACCATCAACAATAGTCTTACTAATTTCCTAAGGCGTTTCGACAACTTCCGTGATGAGAGTAACCACCGGCGTTTGAATCATAATCCACAAAGTTTGGATGGAGAACACCGCCGATGCGAGGTATGCAATAATGATGATGCGTTTGATAAGATTAAATTTAATATACCCTTTTGATGGAAAATATGACCCTGATCCATATATTACTTCGGAAATTATTGTTGATCAAAAATTTGCATATCATAAGATTCCTGAAAACATACGTGTTAGGGTTGTCACTAGTGAGTTTACTGATTTTTGCTTCTGTTTGATGGATCGAACATGGTAAAAAAATCATGATAACATGCCTCAAACTTGGGATGCTTTAAAACGGGTCATGCGGGTTATATTTGTACCTTCTTATTATGCACGTAATCTGTTACGTAAGTTGCAACAATTGAGACAGGGTACTAAAGGTGTAGAAGAGTATTATCAGGAATTACAAATGGGCATGCGACGTTGTAACTTAGAGGAGGATGAGAAAATCATGCTATGGCTAGATTTTTGGGTGGTTTGAACCGTGAAATTTAGGACATACTTGCTTGTCAAAGTTATATATCTTTTTCTAATTTGTTAGAACTTGCTTGCACTGGTGAATGTAAAATAGAGGATATGAAGAAGCGACAAGCTGTGTTTGTACATCCTATTTTTCTATGTAATGATGACATGCAAACTTGGAAGGAGCAATCTTTTGTGTCTCCTTTTACTAACGCTTTGCAAGAAGTCCAAAATATTCACCAAAAGTAGGAGAACAATGTTCTTGAGAAGAAAGATGAGAAGCATGAAGCCCCTAACATATCTGTAGAAATTTTGCAAGGCAAAATAAATGGTGCTAAGATAAATAAAGGTAAGTATTCTCAAGCTGAGCTACACATGTCCACTTTACATGTTATAGTAGAGCAACCATTAGTGGAACCAATTGTTGAGATTCCTTTGTCATAAGTTGATTTACATGTTGTTTCTTGTGATAAAGAAGAGTTGTGTGATAATGCTTCACTTATATCAATGCCACAACTACTGAATGAACATGTTTTTTCTAGTGTTAGTTCTATATGTGCTGATTTTAAGCATGTTGTTCTAATCGCTAATGAAGTTGAGGAACTTAAATTGCTATCATCTTTAAATAGTTTGGCTATGTTTTGTTTGATGACTTTTGCGAGCTCGATAATTTGAAGGAGAAATTATTTGCTAAGTCTGATTTGCCATGTCCAATTAATATTATTTTTCATATCTTTGGCGAATATGATGATAGAGAAACATATTTTGGTGCATAGAGTTTACATATGTTCGGGTTTAGAACCTCTTGTAGCCGTGAATAAAAATTTCAAGTTAGAGAGACATGTTATTGCTAATCATGTTATCTTGAGTTTGTGTTATTTTGGTTTGAAAGAACTGGATGGTTGTGAGGAAAATGAGCAACCGGATCATTCAATGTGGTCACCACGCACCGAGTTAGTTGTGTCACATGAGTACTTGACCTATGAAAAAGGGAACCAAAATGAGTCGCAAGTAAAACAATCAAATGTGGTATCTATGTTCATTGTCATCTATCCCGATTCTCAGGTACATTTATTTCATAGGAGATTAATACTATTTGCTAAAGAACTAATGATATTACATGATGAAAATTTATTGTGTTTGTTTTCATGTAGACACTTATATGGACACTTATACGTGACAAGAACCATATAGAAAAACCGAAGACGGTTTTTCGTGAAGAAGGGGAGGATGATGTGATCATGGCTAATATGAATACAACCATTGATCATATCATATGTCGATAGAAAGACATCAAGTTCAAGCTTAAAAAATTTTGGAATCCAATTCGTCAAGCTCTAACAACGCTGAATTTAAACGGCCGCCTAATATGCATATGTGCTCCAATTTTGGTCCAAGAGTACTTGATGGAAAGCTCTCGGAGTCTTCTTTCCAATGGTTCTAACCTCATCTCTAAATTCTATCTGAATCAATTGCAATCATAGAAACAAGGTGTTGTATTACCTATAATGGGCCTATGGGCTTGCAATTTTATCTGGGACCCCGACGCAAGTGGGGCCCAAGTAGGGTGCGCCTCAACCTCCAAATCTAAGTATTCTCAAAGTTCTTCACCAGGTTACCACGTCACTTTTGATACCAGTAAAGAAAGATATTTAATCTAACATGATTTGGGGCTGAATTCGGACTGCATGACAACACCAACTTGTGATAGTTGTCACGGCTTCATACGAACTCCGATTTGGGTGTTTAAGTACTTCATGGAAAGCATATGAAGTCTACTTTTCAATGGATCCTGCCTCACTTCCATATCTATTACGAGCCAGCCACAATCATCAATTTAGTACAGATACCTTGTTCTTCCCGAGGTGCTGTGTCGCCAAAATTGGGCCGATTGGCCCTGTATCAAGTTGAGTCTATTATGGACACGTCCTAGGGTTGGAGAACGACCTCAACTTGTCTTCTCACCTGTATAAATACCCCCATAGCTGCCTAGAACAATTTGGGTTTTGATTATGTATGTTTATCTATTGCTACTTCCTGATAGACCCGTGTGTCGGCTAGACCATCCATTCTATTTGATTCGGAACCCTATCTTTTCACGTGTATTCAGATCTGAAATCAATATTTAAGATTTGAATTATTGTTCATCTTGTTCTTGGTAGTTCTTCGGTTGCTGGCAGGAATAACCCTAGTGGTTTGGTTGATCGAGCAACATAAGATCATGTCAACCGATGGAATTGGTGTATCGGTCGCTAGGACGCAATTACTCCGTGAAGTATCGTAGTCGGGCCGTGAACGTTGCTACATTAAATCGAAGTTATCGTCTCCACCGAATGATCAAGACACCCTAATGCATATCACATGTTTATCAAGTGTATCATCTCTATTCCAATTTCTTCGACCATCATTAGTAAATGCATCAGTTCTACTATCGTTGCCTTTTCTCTTTCAAACAAGTAGCATACAAAGCAAAATGTAGATTCATTCTAGATACTATATTCAAGCCAATGATATGTATAAAGCAATAAAACATTCAACTGTTGATCTCTATTTCCAAATTTTCTTTTCTTAAAATCATGCGGATAAGGTTTAAATGGACCTTTAAGAATATATGCGCTTCGAACTGCATCTTGATCACAATGGATAGTCTTTCCCCCTAGATCATGTGAAAGGTGGTCAATGTCATAAACCGATAACGGCAGGAGAGACGACGATGGTGGTGGTGAGACCTCTTCCTTAACGCCTTGGTTTTGAGTGTGCTCCTCTACCACAACCGGGAAAGAAGACAATTTAGAAGCATTCTTCTTTGCTGCATGTTTTCGAAAAAGAGATGTAATATCTTCATCTTTGTTCAACTTTCAACAATCAACAATCTACAATATAATACTACAATTTAATATCACAAAGCACAAGAGTTAAAATTTAAAACTAAAAATTAAAAAGCTACACAGGTAGAAGACCTAAAACTGAAGCCGGCTAGCTGTCAATCCACAATGCCACGCCGTCCACCGTGCCAAGCCGACGAGCCACCGATCGCTGGTAAGCAGCGTCGACGACTCAATGTAGAGTGTCGACAGCGACATCGCTTGGTTCGTTGGTCGTTGAGGGTGACAGCCTGAGATGACGATGAGTCGATGAGAGGAGTCGCCGATCGCCGGTCGTGGTCGCGGTTGTCGCCAAGGAGCTGACTCGAAGTCGCGCCGTCGGCCGTTATGGTCTTTTGGAAGTACGAAACAGAGACTCGGAGAGATGGAGAGTCTGAGACGCCGGCACGTGCCGCGAACTGCCGGACAGGGGACTCGTCGTCGTCGTCTCGTCTTGCTAGCCGCTCGGCGGAAGGTGGTGGTCGGCGCTCGCGGAGTCAAGCCGTCGCACGGTCGTGGTGCTCCGTCCTCACAGACTTGCTTTTGCGGGGCAAAAAACGAAGAGTTGAGCGAGGAGTGGACTTGTCGTCGCGGTCGATTCTCGGTTAGTTCGCGTGATGCCGCGCGTGTCATCACGGTTTCCAAATTCCGCGTGCACCGTGCGATATGGTTTTTTCTTTTTCTTAATATATAATATATTGTAGGGTCGGTCGTCACCCTACAGATCCGTCCCTGCCTGCCGTAACAGTCAACGATATTAATCAAATGAGAGTTAGCCCAACGAAAATGTCCCACCGTGGCTTCGAATTGTCAGAGCAACTTGTAACCCTAAAGCCATATTAGATTAATCCTCGAGAGATATGGATTAGACTTGATTTATTTTATATTTATTATGATGTGAAAATGTTTTTCCTTAATCTCTCCTTATATTCAATTTAATCCCCTCTGAACCTAACCAGATCTAAAAAACTATATTTCTCTCTCCTTTTATTAGAGTTGGCACTGACAACACTCCTCTACGTAAACAAATATGTTCGAGGCTAGCCGCCGGACCATTTTTGCCTAGTTATAAACTGACTTATCATTTTATTTGAGAAAAAATAGCCTCACCATCATGGAAGTTTTCTAATGTAAAATGACCAAACAATTAGATCTATCTTTTAGCATACTAGATTAGATCTACAAGCCGTAAAGTGGATGGGTAAAGAAGACAAAAGGTTTAGGTATATTCAGGTCCTCTCAATTAGATGTAATACCATATTTTTATTTGGGGATCAAAATCCGTCAAATGTATTATGATCTGATGATCGGGTGTAATTGTATGAAAGGCCAATCTGCTACGTCCAATCGAGGGCTCCCTATACGCCTAATATAAGTTAGAGGCAGGGTTACAAACAAAGAAATCTAGCTGGATATGACATCAGTTTTCTTAATCCACTACAGAATAGTATCAAACCCTCCAGGCCATGCCCCAATACACAAGGTAACATAACATCCAAGTCTTGTTATTCTATTGGTATGTTCTATCTTCTATTCTCCAGTCAAATAAATAGACCAAGTGCGTATAAGGTATTCATAATCTTTACACCAACACTCTTCTTGAATGCACACTAAAATTAGACACTACTACAAAAAGGCTCATTGGTGTTGCCCAAAAACGTGCCGATTAACAAAAATCCGACACCTATTATGTATATAGGTAGCGGCTCAAGAATAGGTGCCGGTTCTTGTTAAGAACTGCCACTTATAGTCCCAAATAGGTATCGGTTGAACAGTAAAACCGACACCTATAGTATAGGTGGCGGTTCTTACACGGAACCGGCACCTATTTGTCCTAAATAGGTGTCGGGTCAATAGTAAAAACCGACACCTATACTATAGGTGCCGGTTTTACTCTTCACCCGACACCTATAAGGTTCCTTACGCTGTAAGCTTCGTAATATAGGTGCCGGTTGTTGTTAAAAACCGACACCTATATTCTGACCACCTATAAATGCCACCTTTTAGCCGCTTAGCTCATTTTTATTCGGTCTTCATGTGTAGAACGAAAGAGAGGGGGAAGGTTTTGCCGAAAATTTTCAGAAAAATTAAAGGTTAGTATATTTTAGTTGTTTACTATTTGTGTACGTGATTCTTTATGATATTCTTTTGTGATTTGTGTGTATATGTTAGTAGATGCATGATACCATTTATGTCATTTGTGTGTCTTTCTTTAATTCAAAGTAGTTTGGATTGTCAAATTTGAAGGGACTATCACTGTAGAGTTATGTAACCAAAATAAAATAATGTCATTTATATGAAGACGTCACATTTTTTAAAAATTCCCGTAGGACCGATGGATGAAGGAGGGATGAACGATGCGAAGCGGGGTACCTTAGAGTATGCCAGGGGAGTAACCAAGTTCGTAATCGGGGCCACGAGTTCCCGGTCGTTGAGCATGATAGAATATTTGCATTGTCCATGTTCTGATTACAGGAAGGAGAGACAGTTTCCCGCAAAACAAGTTCACGAGCATCTGATAACAAGAGGTTTTATGCGTAATCACACATGTCAGGACAATCACGGTGAAGATGAGAATGACAGTGTGGACAATCATGGCGATGCAATGCATAAAGACAATGTGGAGTTACCTGCTGACGAAGGTGAATACGACAATGACGAATCGGATGGGTTGGATCAGATGTTGCGGGATGGAGAGACAACCTACGGCGATGACAGGACAATACGAGAAGTTCAAAGCCATGGTGGAGGACTCAAAAACACCGCTTTATCCAGGTTGCAACGAGGAGCACACCAAATTACACGTCGTCCTCTCGTTGTTGCAGATGAAATCAACAAACGGCTGGAGCGACAAGAGCTTCACAGAGCTTCTACAGTTGATCGGAGACCTCCTTCCAGCGGGTCACGTCTTGCCGAAACGACATATCAAGCAAAGAAGGTTGTTTGTCCACTCGGGCTGGAGGTGCAAAAATTCACGCATGTCGAAATGAGCGTATCCTATACCGGGATGACTATGCGACCTGGATGCATGTCCAGGTTGTGGAGCACCGCAGTATAAGGGTGGAGGTAACGACGACGATGCCGATGATGATAGCGGTGGCCCCGTCCTAAAGAAGAGGAAAGTGCCCATTAAAGTTGTATGGTATTTTCCTATATTCCCTCGGATTGAGCGCCTGTATGCAAACAAAAAGCATGAAAAGATGATGCGGTGGCACGCGGAAGAACGTAAGAAGGATGGGATGATAAGGCACCCTGCCGACGGGTCTCAATGGAGAAAGATAGATAGAAAGTACAAAAATTTTGCACGCGAGATAAGGAATGTAAGGTTTGGGCTGAGCACAGACAGGATGAATCCATTCGGTGACATGAGCAGTTGGCACAGCACATGGCCAGTGGCACTTGTTATGTACAACCTTCCGTCATGGTTGTGCATGAAGCGCAAGTATATCATGATGCCATTGCTAATCCAAGGGCCCAAGCAACCTGGCAACGATATCGATGTCTACTTCAGGCTAGTAGTAGATGATCTTCAGTTACTATGGGTTTGGGGGGTGCAGATGTGGGATGCTTACAAAAGAGAGTAGTCACCTTAAGGGCAATATTGTTAGTTGCCATTCAAGATTACCCTGCGGCTGGCAATACATCTGGACAAACAGTGAAAGGTGGTTAAGCATGTGTGCAGTGCATGCGGGACACAGCAAGCAGGTGGCTGAGGTACTCGGAAAGACGTGTACATGTGCCACGGAGGTTTCTTCTGCCGGTCACCGATCGTAGCAATAGAAGAGATTTCGATGGCACGGTGGAGAAGGGGACAACTCCGATACATCATACAGGCAGAGATATTTTTGAAGAGGTAAAAGATATTGAACATGTATTTGGTAAGGAGCATGGCAATACACGCGCGGTGGGCAAGGGTGGTGAGAAGCCTCTCTGGAAGAAGAAATCTGTCTTCTGGGAACTACCGTATTGGAAAGATTTGGATGTCCGTCATGCAATCGATGTGATGCACGTTGAGAAAAATGTATGTGAGAGTTTGATGGGAGTACTGCTGAACATACCTGGCAAGACAAAGGATACGTTGAAATCCCGGAGAGACCTCGTAGACATGAACATCAGGTCTGAGCTACATCCTCAAGAACGTCCCAATGGCCGACAATACCTCCCTCACGCGTGCTACACCCTCAGTGCCGCCAAGAAAATCAGCCTGTTGGAGTGCCTGCAGAGTGTCCGAGTCTTGTCTGGTTACTCCGCTAACGTTAAAAGACTTGTCAACATTAGAGAGAAGAAAATAGTGGGCATGAAGTCACATGATTGTCACGTGCTGATGACACAACTACTCCCTGTTGCGATTAGAGGCATCTTGCCAGACAGGGTGCGAAACCCAATCATAAAGTTGTGCTCGTTCTTCAATGCTATATATCAGAAGGTGATCGATCCAACCACACTAGACAAGCTCCAGGCAGATGTAATCATGACCATTTGCCAACTCGAGATGTGTTTTCCACCATCATTTTTTGATATAATGGTTCACCTAGTGATACATATCGTGAAAGAGATAAAGATTCTCGGCCCAATTTATCTTGATAACATGTGGGCTTTCGAGAGATTCATGGGGATCATAAAAAAGTATGTGCATAACAGAGCTCGACCGGAAGGGAGTATCGTTGAGGGTTATGCAACAGAGGTGGTGGTTGAGTTTTGCATCGACTATATGGATCTACGTCCCATTGGTGTGCCAATGTCCCGACACGAGGGTAGGCTACTTGGGAAAGGGACTTTAGGGCATAAAGCAATATTCGCTCCTAGCCTTGAAACAATACAGCAAGCACATTTCGCAGTGCTCGAGCAGTCGGCCTTGGTGGCTCCATTTGTTGTGCATTACAACTCACTCCGAACCGAGAACCCAGGCAAATGAGAAGCATGGATCGCTAAGCTGCATAGACTGCATTTTGGTGATTGGTTACAGAAGCATATCATGGCTGCGAATCCTGATAGTGACCACTTGTTCGTTTTGTCCCGAGGGCCTGCGAGCACTATTCATTCATTCCAAGGGTATGATATTAATGGGTATACATTTTACACGAGAATGTAGGATGCCAAGAGCAAATATCAGAATAGTGGTGTCTGTATAGATGCCTTCGACGGTAATGGTGTAAAACAAACATACTATGGCTATGTAGAGGCAATCTGGGAGCTTGAGTATGGACCGCTGAAGGTACCACTTTTCCAGTGTCAATGGGTCAAAATTCCAAGTGGTTTGAAAATTGACAAGTACGGGATGTTCATCGTGGACCTAAACAATGTGGGTTATCAAGATGAACCTTTTGTGCTCGCAAACTCTATAACACAAGTATTCTATGTCAAGGACCCTTCATCGGTGACTGATCGCCACGTAGTTCTCAATGGAAAGTGAAACATTGTTGGAGTTGAGAATATCACTGATGAGGAAGGCTACGATCAAATTGGCGAGTTACCACCTTTCGCAACAGATGTAGACGAAGGTGAAGAAAGTCAAGAAAACGAAGAAGAAGACGAAGAAGAGGAGAAAGCCCCATATGTTCGCAGTGATCATGAAGAAGGAGTAATAGTGATCGACTTATAAGTTGGAGTTTGATTGTAACAACCATGAATATGTAATTTTGGAACTGAATGAATATATTTGCATGCAGTCCCGTTCTCTCTACCTATTGTAAATAACGCTTTAAAGTCATCTCATGTGGACCGACAAATGGAATTATAGAACCAATGGTAGCATACCTATCAGGCCCATTGGCAACCTTAGGTGCATGCATATAATGATGAAGGGAAAAGATAAATGGAACTGATGAGTTAGGGTTTTGGATAACAGGTGCCGATTATAAATAACAACCGGCACCTATTTATCCAAATAGGTACCGGTTGTAAATAACAACCGACACCTATTTATCAAAATAGGTACCGGTTCTATATAACAACCGGCACCTATTTATCCTAATAGGTGCCGGTTTGTTATGGGGCGCCGACACTTATCAAGTTACTATATATTATCTAGATCCGCCGCCTCCTCGGTGTCGTCCGAGATCCGCCGCCAAGCCACCCATCCAACGCCGCCCGCGCCGCCCACCCGCACTTCGTCGCCCGCCACCCGCGCACCCTCCAACCGCCTCCGACCTCCGTCCGCCGCCGTCATCCAAATCCGCCCACCCACCCTCGACCGCCTCGACACTCCGGCGCCGCCATCGTCCGAGATCCGCCCGCCCACCCTCCGACCACCTCCGACCTGTCCAGCGCCGCCGTCGTCCAGATCCGCCCGCCCACCCTCCGACCGCCTCCGACCTGTCCAGCGCCGCCTTCGTCCAGATCTGCCCGCCCTCCTTCGACATCCGCCGTCCGACCACTGTCCTCCAGCGACATCCGCCGTCCGACCGCCGCCTGTTGCTCTCCGGCCCGCCTCCGTCACCCTCTGGCCGACGTCATCCCTCCACCGACGGTCGCCCCCACTGCCCGCTGCGAAGCACTTCGGCATAGTCAACCCGGACCCCGATCTACGACAATCCGATGTAAGTTCCTTGGCCTCCGCCCATGTCATCTTTCTTTGCCTTGATGTCGTGATGTCGTGATGTTTCCTTTAGCACCTTGTTGGTTCTATATACTGTGATGAGGGAGCATGTTCTATATACTCTAGTTGTGTGTATGTATGTAAATAAAAAAGTGGCAGAATAAGCTTATTCCGTTGATACGCATTAATGGTGAAGTGAAAATGAGTGTTTCATTAATAAGCATATGGCAGTACAGATTGGATTTCTTACCAGCATGGATTACTTTTGAGTTGAGCTAGATTTTATTTTTTAGACAATGAGCTACATCCAGCATTTTTTCAGCATGAGCATTCAACATTGCCGTAAATAATCGATGAAGTTTTGTGAATATATCCGTAAATATTTGTGGATGGTTATCATCAGCTAGTTCTTTGAATTTTGGCAACAACAATATTCTGCAACATTACTTTGCCTTTCGGTGAACAATTTGCACTGTTTTTCGCACTATTATGTTGGATTCGGTAGTACAAAGATGACTTTTTGCCTAAGGAAATTGTTTCAGAGAAGACATTGTAAATAGAGATGGGTTCCATCTAATCATATTACCCTTTTTTTAAAAAAACGAAATGGTTAGAGACGAGAGACGTTAGGAAAAAGAATTAGTATATCAAAGTGAGCATCGTTGATCGCTCCATGCGATAGTAAACAACGGTACAAAAAGACACTGGCGAAGAGGAGGTTTCCCTAGATCCTTTACTTGCCCTTTGGCCTTTCTTTTCTACTTAATCTACTCATATGGAGGGATCCATCGATTCTAGCTAGCTTTATGTACAATACAATATATGCAAATACCATTAGATCTCTAGACCGACCTGCTGCACCCTAATCAAATGGTAGTTAATTAATTAATAACTAAAAGAGATCAAGCTAAGTGTGTTCATAATCAAACTTAATTATCGTCATCTATAGTAGCCAACCCCCACTAACACTAACCCCCACTTTCTTTTTTTGTGAATGAAAGTGGTTAGTTGTTTTTCTATGTAAAATTCAAAAGTGAAAGTTTTTTAAGAACAATTAACATTCTGGTTTTGAACAACCATTTGTTTACAGTTCGTTCATGCACACAAATCATAAACACAACTATATTAAATTTGAGTGCAACTTTAGCTTTGTTTTCGTGCAACCTAAGTTATCTTTTAGTGAAACTTCACACATAAATTTGTGCAACTTTTTTAAAAGTTGAATGTGGGTTTTCCACGAGATCAATCTAGTTATGTCCATACTGAAGCAATTCCATGTCCCCCTTTTGCGGTTGTTTTTTATATTCTTCGCTGTTCTACTTGGCCCTTTTCTACATCTACTCCCCTTGTGCTTCCATCTTCCTTTTTTCGATGGATCTGAGTTTTCTGCCTTCCATTTGTTTTGATCTACCACACACGAGTTCCAAGAAACCAAAATCCCAAAGAACACATTACAAAAGGCCAAGTGAAGTTCGGATGGAAAATGACCCATAAATCATGACATCATCCACTCGACATGGCATAGAATAAGCTGTAGAAGATGGGGATTATAGCACTTTTCTGGCTGTCCATTGTGATAAAGTATGGTGTTATTGCTCTGTTGTTTTTTCCCCAAAAAAAGGAAATGCTTCTATGCATATTGCACTGCTAGCCTATTCTACTTGCTGTTAGCTAATGATTTACTTATATAATGATATCCTTTTTCTGAAGTAATGTAAATCATTATTTGAACATAGAGACACTCTACCTATGAAATGCTAATCATTTCAGAGATGCTAATTGTTGTAGAGATGCAAATTTTGGTCTGTCTTTCCAAAGGGTAAACTCGTAGAGTTATTTTTTTGGGTCTGCAAAACTTACAGTTAGGGAAACTACCTCTTCCTTTTTTACCTAATTATTTTCTCAGTACCTCTTGTATATCACTAACCGAGTGCCCGTGCACTGCAATGGATTTAAATAAACACAACCACAGATTTGCCGCTAACATGTAGATTGGCCTGTTTAACTGTAGAAGCACTATAAAATATTTTTGTCAGGTTTTCAGCTTGGAGAAGCACCTATTAGAAATCTATTGTATCCTCAGAATCATAAACTCCCAACTGTTTATTAATCTATCAAGTTGCTCACTAGTATCCCTTGTTGTCTAACTATTTAGAAATAATTTGTCTCTTTCTTAATCCTTTTTTTGACTGGATTTATGTCGTGCCAATCCAACATAAGCTTTTATTGTATTAAAAAATGCAACACCCTGTTCTGACCATATTGCACTATGTATCACCATTTGATAAACCGAGAAATATTTCTCTCTCTCTGATTCAAGTAGAAATACAAATGGAAAAATTCGAGGGGAGTGTATATGGCCTGTAGCCCTATCTACAATTCATTCAGGATTCAAGGTATTCAGTTACTAGGTGTGAATATAGTGAACAGCACCCAAACTCTTGTGTCCTGCTACACTGGCCACATACTAAGTTTTATCTTGGTTCAAAATCCAAATTCTGTCCTAGAAATGTCTCAAGTTAGAAAGATTTTCCATAATTGACATGTAGACCAAAAGGCCAAAGTGCACATTCGACTTCTATTAGCTGCACTTAGAAGTTAGAACATTTGCTGCATTTTGCTGTGGTGTTTAAAAAACAACAATTTAAGCATCGAAACAATGGTTGACACAAGTGAGCAAAACCAAACAGTGTGTTTTTTACTGCACATCTATGGATTAATTGTCATATTCCATTAAAAGGAAGTTGTAGCGTTGAATCCTTCTTTCCTTCTTTCCTTCTTTCCTTGTTTCCTTCTTGTGTCCCCCCTCTTCTTTCCTTCTGCATTTTTTTAACTCTCTCAAACTTTTGATCATTATAGTGTATAAAATGTCTCGGGAACAAGATAACAGTAGGCCTGCAATTTCCGGAGAAAACGACGGTGGTCCTGGTAGCCCAAGTGGCATTCTAAACTTGAACCCTGAAAGCATGGAGGAGGCTACCCCTTCGGCCATTGTGAACTCTGGTGATACCGGAACCTCATCGACAAAAAGGGGAGAGGTCCAACCAGGATACCCTCGGGCCTTTACACTATAACAGCGTTAGATCCAGACGGGAACCCTACAGCTCCTGCGTCGGTACTCACCCCATACTCAAATGCTATAGGTGTCATCGTGAAGGATGACATCCCAATCAAGTACCGATACTGAAAGAGCAGTGATCCAGATCAATTGGAGTGGACGGTACTAGACAGAGACAAGGACCTTGGTTCGGACAAGTTGAAGCGGACATTCCAATTTCCCACGGGATCAGAAGAACTCGCAAAGCAAAGGGCCTTGAGAGGATGAGCGTCAGCTTTCCGAAAGTTCAAGACGGACCTTACCAGGAAGTTTGTGAAGCGAGGGCTGACACCAAATTTTGAAGATCCCAATTATCGTAGGTGCCGCATTTTCTGGGATGAATTTGTGGCGTACAGAACATCAGATGAGGCGAAGGAGGTTAGCGAAAGGAATCAAGCCAATGCAGCCAAAAACTTGTTCCCTCATCGTCTCGGCCGTAGCGGTTATGCCAAGAACGTAGAGAAATGGCGAGCGAGGAGGAAGAGCTGTTGGAAAAGGGGATCGAGATTGAGACAAAGGACGGTGCGAACGAGGAAAGAATTACCAATACGCCCGAGGGCATCACTCTCGATACGGGCGAGTTGGTACACAAGTATCCAACTTCACAAGAAGTGTCCCGAAGGCTACATGATGCGCATCATCAGGCTTCTGAGGGCTCTTTTGTTCCAAGCAGGGAGAAAGATGAGCTCACACTTGCATTACAGAACGCTGAGCATCCGAGACGCACAAGGGGAGTAGGCCTCGTACCATGCAGGGAAGGTTTTCCTGAGGACAGACATAGATACCGGTCTCGAAGTAATAAAAATTCCACAGACCAATTAGAATAGATGAGAGTCCTAATGGAAAAAGATCAGAAGATGGAGGCAATGCTACTTCGGCGGGGATTGGCGGCGATGCGGCCGTTGCTGATCCAACGGGAGGAAAAGCGCTGCGCTTCAACGAGGTTCCTCAAGAACCGGAGACGACTCGTCACCCGTGGACGCAATCACGTACGTCTGCATGTAGGTTGCATGTGCCCTGCGAGTCAAAACCTCACTATAGAGGTGGCACGCGGTATGGCACAACTTTGTAGTGGAGGGAGGAAGGATACACGGTAATCCAATACCAACTGGCTACTCAAGGGTTGAAGTGGAGGACGTGTCGAGCAAATATAGGGCCATCAAGCTTGAATTTCCTCCGAGAGGAAGGGGTGAACACTCTTGGAGAAGCTATCCACAACGTCATCGTGTGGCGCAAGAGGTTCATTGTCTTTCCTTCGGGAGATGGTGATGACGAGCCAAGCGATGGTGGGTCTAGCTCTAGCGGGCCTCTTTGTCTCCCCCAAAGAATGCCAACTCCACCACCGTTGCCATGTAAGAGCCCGTCTCCTCCACCGGCACAAAGAGCTCCTGATGACCAGCCCAAAACAGGGGTCGACTGTGCAAATCTACAGATATGTCTGAACCATCTACTGTTAAGAAGGGCAAGAAAGCGACTATTTCTATAAAGTCGAAGCCATCCCCGAAAGTGTCACTTCAAGTACAGGACCACTTCATTCGCATGGCAAGGCCACCAGCCCTGACGCAACCTATTTCGGACTTTCAACGCACGATCTAGAAAAAGAAATTGCAAGATTTTTCCAAGGCTCAATTCACAAAAGACACCAAGAAGAATGAGAAAGAATTTCTCCAAAGTGCAGGGCTGAAGAGTTTGTCTGATGTGGACAATATTGCGAAGGCACCTTTGGCAGCTAAGTTTAAGTTAGGTGGTCCTTTGACCACCGACGAATATCGCAACGTCATTGCAAATTGCACTCAGATGAGAAGGGTAGAAGAGTGGTACCTACAGATGGCAAAGGAGGGTAAGGAGATGTTCGGTGTCTTTTACAAGAATGAGGACTTTCATCATGACGATGGTGTAATCTGGGTCCCATTTGATGAACTATTTCAGCTATACAATCTGAGGGAGCTAGACGTATCTATACTTCAAATATGGGCATGTAAGCATACTCGAACCCCTAGCTAGTATTTCTAAGTTCATACCCTTATTAGCCTTTGTAAGTTGTCTAACTTGTTTCCTTATGCGAATGGGGCGCTTGAATGTAGAGCGACTTGTAACAAACTAGCATTCCTCGATCCAATTGTCAACTCCAATCGATTGATGGGGGCCCAACGTCCCAAAAAATGGTGTGGACTACCGAACAGCTCCTTTGTGAAGCTTCAGGACATGAATACGATTCTTCTGCCCTACAACTTTAAGTAAGTGAGGCAGTTATCGTTCTACCTACCATTTGTTCTTCCTCGGTGTTAATTGCCCTATCCCTTTGTATGTAGGAACCACTGGATCCTTCTTGTGATCCATTTAAATGATTCCAAAATCCTCATTCTGGATGGATTGAGGAAACCGCGAGAAGATTTCCAATCCGTAATTGACATCCTCAATAAGACACTAGTGAAGTACAAGAAGAAGTGCATTCGACACGCTCCCTGTTAAAATACATTTCGGGTAACCTGCCACCCTTGGTGGCAACGTCAAGATCAAGGAACGAGCTCTTGTGGGTTCTACACGATGAAATTTATGTGGACTTTCATGGAGATCGACAACTGGAACATTACGGATGTGGAGGTTCGTCAATTTTTTTAAGACGGAAATACGCGTTTCTAAACTCATAGTGTGTTTTCACATATTCAATCCTTCCATTTGCAGAAATTAAAGCTCCCAACAAGTAAGTTGTTGCCACATGTTTGCTTCGCCCTCGTTGAACAACTCTGCGGGTTCATCTTCGAACATGTCATCTCAGAGACTGGCTTATATCACGTTTCATGAGTGGGTTTCCTTGAGGCTGGCGGCCCTAGTGCTCTGTTTAGTAAGGTTCGGCCTCTGTAATCACAATTGACTAGTACAAAAAAAAGGTAAGATAATTAAATAACTACTTACTGGTACTTTTGCCTTTCTCAATAAAGTATTCTATGGAGAACTACTGACTTGTAGCAGAATGGGATCAAACAGAGCAGACAAATGTAGTATTAGCTAAGAACGCTATGCTTATGATCCAAGATATTATTGTAGCTAGCTGCAAGATGTTAAATTTAGTGTATGTTTGTGGACTAAGTAATGGTGATTGATAGTGTGCCTGATCTCCTTAGTATTGATCAATTTATTGCTGCTGGATAAAATAAACTATGCTTCTAAGGAAAACTGGGGATTCACAAGATTGAAAACTGAAAAGTATATGATAATGCTAATGTGTTTATTTTGTAGTTTTTTCTCCATGTGGTGATGTTCTTCGGTTAATTTTGGTTTTTAAATGCAGCTTAAAGCATCTTTTGAAGTTAGTGAGTGTGGATGACATGAAACTTAACCTGTTATATCATGTAGGAGCAATACTGGCCTATCTAATGGCTGTTCTGAATCAATTTTGCAGACACCTAGTACTATATGCAGATAATTCATACTAGATCAGATTCACGTGTGTATCATAATATGGTTTTTTATGTATTACAGTCAAAATATTTGGAACCCAACAATGGCTCTCTGCTGTGTACCTGAGATCATGTATGTGTTGTATGTGTAATGTGCAAAGTTGATGATCGTTTTTTGATGCTCTATAATTATAGATACCAAGAAAACATGATTATCTGTAAATTGAGGACTTGGTCCAGAAGTGAGAAAATAGGTGTGAAATTCCAGGCTAGAGTTAGCAAGGAATTGTTTGGGCTCATTGAGGAAGCAGTGAAGAATAATGCAGTTAAGTTTGCATGGATCTGACTCAATGCTTGTCAGCAATGTTTTTGTATGAGCTGTGATAATGTTTGATGTATGAACCATTGCAAAAGATTATGTGACCTGCTATGGAAATTCAAATGTTTTGTGACTGCTTGTTGTGTGGCTGTATGGAGGAATATTTATGCTAAATATAATTTTTTTATACGTTCAGGAAAATAGGTACCGGTTTTTAACAAAAACCGGCACCTATTATGACCAATAGGTATCGGTGTCAAACAAAAACCGGCACCTATTATCCCAAAGAGGTGTCGGTCTCAAACAAAAACCGGCACCTATCATCCCAAATAGGTGTCGGTCCGAAGCTAGACCCGGCACCTATTAGTCGTAATAAGTGCCGGTTTTCAATTGAGAACCGATACCTATTAGTCATAATATGTGCCAGTTTTTAATAGTCGCCGGCACTTATTAGGCCAAATAGGTGTCTGTTCTCAATACAAAGCCGGCACCTATTGGGCCTAATAGGTGCCGGGTGAAGAACCGGCAAACCGACACCTATTGGGGGTTCCGAACCGTCACCTATTAGGCATTCTGTACTAGTGAGAAGATCTGATAAACCTAGTTCCTTATTTTTTTCAGAGAGCACGAAGATATTTTGCAGCTCCTCGAAGTGGTTCCACAAAGAGGCAACACCTTCTTTTAATTGCATCTGTTTATGGATATTTGAGTTGGTTTCGTTTGAGAAGTGGAATGATGAATAGTACAACACTTGATCCTTGATGAGTTGTTTGGCTTGAGGTATAGAATGGACCTGTCATCGTCATCTGATTCCTCAAATGCTCACGCTAATTTATCGGATTCAGATTTATGTGGAGGGAAAAGTGTTCTTGGATTCAGATGGTGATGAGGAGGGCAGTGAGGAGGGCAACAAGGAGGACAGTGATTATGAACATGAAATGGAGGGTTGTGAAAGTAAGGAGGCTAGTGATGATGAACATGAGGTTGATCGGTTTGAAGTAGAACCAATGAAGACAATTCCCATCATAACTCTAACAGTTGTTCAAGATAATGAGGAAAAGGGGGAAAAGTGGCAACATTTGAAGATACAGGGAAAGAAGGAGATGTCTCTGGTTTAGACAGTGACTAAATAGGGGAGATTCTTGCTCATCATGGGAGTATAAAGAAGTGGCAGAAGTTAGAAAATCTTTCAAAAAATTCAAGAAGTTAAAGCATGGTGAAGTAGGTAGTCTGGATGATGTGATGTATGAGGGGCCCACAAGACAAGAAGCTAAAAGAACTTTACTTCAACTTGTAGATGATGACAATGGGAGTCCATATGAAGACAACAATGAGGATGATGATTCTTTTGAGGAGGATAGTGATGGGCAGTTGGTAAGAAAGGAATCCAAATACCCTAGGTTCAATGGGAGTATGTCACATGTTTCATTTGCTCTTGAAATGAAGTTTGAAGGGAAGAAACAATTCAAAGATGCAATACTCCTGCATGCATTAGAAAACAAAAGGTTATTTAGATTTCCCAAGGGTGGAGGTCACAGAGTGAGGGCTTATTGTGACTAGGAATCATGTGGATGGGTCTGTCTTCTCTCCAAGAACAGTAGACCTGATAGCTGGCAAATTGCCACTTTGCTTAATAAACACACTTGTCCACCTAGGAAAGATAATAAACTTGTGACATACAAGAGGATTGTTGAAAAGTATGAGAAGATAATCTGAGATAATCCAACATGGAGTTCACAGAGCATGTAGTCAACTGTATCTGAAGAGATGTTTGTGAATGCTAGTATCCCATAGTGCAAGAGAGCCAATCCTTATGGGCAGAAGAAGATATTTGAGTCCACGAAGGGTGAGTACTCTAGGATATTTGACTACCAGCTTGAATTGCTAAGGAGTAATCCTGGCAGTATTATTTTGTGAAATTAGATACTAACCAACTAAAGACTGTGTTCCAAAGGTATACATTTTGCCTTGATGCTCTGAAGAAGGGATTCAGAGCTGGCTAAAGAAAAGTGGTTGGTCTGAATGGTTGTTTCTTCAAGGGAGTCACTAATGGGAACCTGCTATGTGCATTGGTAAGGGTGCTAACAACTAGATGTACCATATTGCATGGGCAGTTGTTGAGAAAGAAAACAAATGATGCTTGGGATTGGTTCTGCGATCTATTATTTATGGATCTTAAGGTTGGTGATGGTGAAGGCTTGGTATTTATCTCCGACCAACAGAAGGTATGCAAAATTTTCAACTGTATTTTGTTTTTCATTGTTCCTATTTTGAAGTATCTTAAATTAACAAGTTGTGTGAACAGTAGGGCATACTGAATGCTGTGGAACACTGGGCTCCAATGGCTGAACATAGGAATTGTGCTAGACACATTTATGCCAACTTAAAGAAGAAATTCAAGAGAAAGGAACGGTAGAAGAAATTTTTGAGGTGTGCCAAAACTCCCAATGTGATGTTATTCAACTTAGCAAGAGCAAAGCTGGCACTGGAGACACCTGATGGGGCTAGAGCAATGATGAATACTAATCCAAGTCACTGGAGCAGGACATGATTCAGGTTACAATCCAATTATGACTCTGTTGACAATAATATTTGTGAAATTTTCAACAAGTGGATAGTACAAGCTAGATTTTTGCCTATTATCAGTATCTTTAGTGTAGGTCATGGTTATGATACATAATCAGAGGGGCATGATGGATAAGTGGATTGGATCAATATGCCCAAACATTCACAAGAAGCTGAATGCATACATAATGGAGTCAAGATTTTGTGCTGCAATTTGCACTACTGGAGTGATGATCTTTGCTCCACTGGCCAAAATCCATAATAGTCCTGGTTGCAATAGGAATCGAGACTAGAAAATATTTTTAGTCCCGATTAAAAAAGACAACGGCTCTCTAGGATCTTTAGTCCCGGTTGGTGTTATCAACCAGGACTAAAGATCATCTTTAGTCCCGGTTAGATTCTTGTCAGAATCTGTCAGGCCGGCGGCTATTTTTTGTCCCGGTTTGTAACACCAACTGGGACTAAAGATCTTATCTTTTGTCCCGTTTTGGTGTTACAAACCGGGACTAAAAATCTAAATAATCTTTAGTCCCAACTGGTAACAGCAACCGGGACTAAAGTGAAGGGACTAAATATTGTTATTAACTTAATTAATGATTTTTTTGTGAAATTGTTTTAGTGATAATATACAAATCGGAGGGATCTACAATATTGTTAAAAACATCACTTCTTTGGATACACACAACAATCCTTCACTGGACATGCACTATTGTTTGTGTTCTTCGTTGCGCAGGCACGGATTAGCCTTCTTGGTGAGGCCAACCGGGTCTGTGTATCGGTTGATAACCAAAGGAGTTATGGTGCTAAGATTGTAGGCACAGATCTTTTGAACTGAAGCCAGATCGGTGTGTCACTAGAACCTTCCGTGCCAACGTCTTTGCATATTTCAGTTTCAGAGTTCGTGGTGTCGAGTTTGTGTTCGGGTCGAGGTCTTGTTACTGGTTAGATCTTGTTACTGGTTAGTCCGGTTCGTGTGTTTTTCCCTTTGTTTCCATCAAACCCTAGCCATCGCATCTAGTTTGTGCGTGTGTAACAAGTTTTTGCGTGCATTGTTCCAGTGTTGTCCTCTAACTCGGAGTCGGTTTTTAAAACAGCCATAACTTTCACATACGGGTCCGATTGAGACGTTCTATATATGAAAATCAATCAGAAAAAAATTTTGGATGCGTTTGTCCCCTGCTTTGCCAAGTTCGAAGATTTTATTTTCCCTAAAAACTGCTCAGAAGATTGTCTTTTTGAGCCCGAAAGCTTTTTTTCATTTCTCAACACGTCTTCTGAATTTTCCACCAACCACGTCTTTCACTTGTTTAGGCTCAAATTTTCTGTGGTTACCTCTCGTGTGCTCCTAAGTCATGCAAAAATATAAAAGAATAAAAAAATTACTTATTATTGTTTGATTAAATTTTAATGCATTACTTATTATTGTTTTAAACATATATGTAATAAAATTAATTTGGCCCGATTTAATGGATTATTTAATTTTATATCGGTTGTTAACCCTAGCTGGGACAAAATAAAATTTGAAAATAGCGGGAAATTATCTTTAGTCCCGGTTGGTGGCTACAACCGGGACTAAAGATGAATTAGATATAGCTGAAAATTATCTTTAGTCTCGGTTGGTGTCTACAACCAGGACTAAAGATGAATTGGAATAGCGAGAAATTATCTTTAGTCTCGATTGCTGCCAACAATCGGGATTAAAAATTGGATCTTTAGTCCCGGTTGATGCCACCGACCGGGACTAATATATCTTTAGTCCCGGTTGGTGCCACCAACCGGGACTACAGATCAAGGGGTACACATCGTCTTCTCCACTGATGCAACACTTAGCTGTCTCTCCCTCTATCAGCTCTCTCTCTCTCGCTCTGGTAACGACGGTGGGAGGGGAGGACATGGCGGCGGCTTGGAGGTGGCGACGACGCTCTCCCCTTTGCAAGATCTACTGAAGGGGAGGTGGTAGCGGCTCGAAGATGGCGGCGGCCCGGCGGCTCGAAGGTGGCTGCAGCGTGGCGCCTCAGAGATGGCGGCAGCCTCCTCCCTTTCCTTCTCCTCTTCCTCGTCCTCTCTAGGAGCGGCCGGACGCGGGGGTGTTGTCGTCCCCTCCGCCGGATCCGGCATTGTGAAATTTTTTAGAATTTTGTGATGTTCTATACTCGAATTTGATGTGTGATATATGTGTATCTGTGATATATATAATATGTGATATATGTGAATTTTGTGATGTTCATTACTCGATATGGAGGAGATTTGAGGATGTTAATTTGATATGTGAATTTGATTTCGGTAGCAAGAAAACAAAAAAACAAAAAGAACATGTGAGGATGTCGGGAGCATAATATATAAACAAGCAGCAAGAGCAAAATTAAAAAAAAAAATTTAGACAAGGTTGGTAACACCAACTGGGACTAAAGATAGCGAAGCCAGCCACATGGCGTCGCCATCTTTAGTCCCGGTTGGTGTTAAGTCCTGGTTGGTGTTGAACTAAAGATGCATCTTTAGTCCCGGTTATTTTACCCGGGACTAAAGATAAGTATATTTAGTCCCGCTTTCGTAGTCCCGGTTTGAAACCGAAGACTAAAGGGGGTTACAAACCGGGACTAAAGCTTCTTTCCCCAGCAGTGTTGTAATGGGGACAAGTTTGAAGTAGTGCAATAAACACATAGGTTCAATGTTGATCTTCATAAGAAGAATTGTTCTTGTAGATACTGGGCATTGTTAGAACTAGCATGCAGTCACGCTATAGCTTATATCCACTTCACAACTAGCTGCATTGATGGTTACAGCACCCTGTGACTCAATTTATGCATTCAAAAAGACAATACTCCCACCGTTTGGAACCTGTTCTGGGCATGGGGAGTTGGCCCATTGCAAAAAGGCCTAGGGCAGAAGCACCAGGTATGTAAGAACGCAGACAAGCTTTCAAAGAAAGACAGGAGAAGAGAGCCCCATGAGAAGCCCAAAGCAACAAAAAAATTGCTAGAGTTGGGTCAACCATGACATGCAAGTTATGCCATGCCACTGGACACAACATATTCACTTGCATAAAAAAAAGGAGGCCCATAAGCTTCTGTGCATGTGTTATTCCTAACTTTAATTCAAACGACATTTTCTCAGCAAAGTTTTTTTCTAACCACATTAACATATTCTAGGATCCTGGGCCTTCATCTACATGTGCAAGGGCTAGAGGGGCAGCAGCAACAATTAGAGGTGGAGCAGCAGTAACATTAGCACCAGCTAACATGGGAAGGCCATCATCCTTAGCTACTAGGGGCAAGGCATGTACATCAACCAAGGCATGAGAGCTGCATATATATATATATATATATATATATATATATATATATATGTATGTATATATGTATGTATATATGTATATATATGTATATATATTTATATATTTATATATATACATATATATAGAGTTGGCTACGGTGTGGCGCGACGCACGAGCCCATCCGTGTGGCATGGCCGAATCTCTAATTTAAAAATTCAAATTAAAAATCCAAACCATTCCAATTGTTCTACATATTAATATCTCCTTGTAGACAAAATTTTATATTTTTTAAAATTTTTTACTATTTTATCGGATAGGTCAAAAATACAATAAAATAGATACTCCGTAAATCGTTGGATTAATGCATTTTTGACCTATCCGATAAAATAGTAAAAAATTTCAAAAATGTAAAATTTGGTATACAAGGGATATTAATATGTAGAACAATTTGAATGTTCGGATTTTCAATTTGAGTTTTCAAGTTAGAGATTTGACCATGCCACACGGGATGGGGTAGCGTCGCGCCACACAGAGCCCAACTCTCTCTCTCTATATATATATAGGTCTAAATTGCACCTAGGTCAACATCAACACAAATCCCCACCCCTGACCCTCGTAGATCGTGCCGCCTTATTCCCCAACCCCACCCCCGCGGATCGCGTCGCCTTCTTCCCCACCCCCACCCACGGATCGCGCCGCCTTCTTCCCCACCCCCACCCCTACGAATCGCGCCGTAAAAAATAGCCATGGCCCGCCGTCGCTACCCCAGCTTCCCTCACCGGTTCCAGATGCAGAATTGCAACTGATGATCACGAGAGCTGAACATCCGACTACAAAATCACCGACAACGAATCTTCGGCAGCGCTAACGATGACCCCAATCACTCAAGAGATTCCCCTTGGGCGGTGGGACGATCCATTACATCATACCACAATGATAACGCTCCCTGCTTCGGTAACTCCCGGATCCCTAATCTCGCCTAATCCTGGCCATAGATTCCACCCGGTGAGTCTCTCTGATTTTTGATTTTTGACGAGTCAACTTGCAATGTCGGTTGCAATCGTGTTATATGAGATTGCAATGTCGGTTGGACGAGAGTAGTACTAGGATGGGTGACCTCCTGGGAAGTCCTCTTGTTATGCTGCATCTGGCTGAGTTGCAACTGATGTTTAGATTAGGTTGCAACTGGTTTTAGATTAGGTTGCAACTGGTGTTTATATTAGTTGCAACAAGCATATCACCCAGTTGCAACTCTAGTTTGTTACACCAGTTGCAAACTGGTTGCTAGTTCATCTAAACACCAGTTGCAACTTTATTTGTTACACCAATTGTTGGTGTGACAACTGGGGTTGCAACTGATGTTTAAATGTAGTTGCAACAAGTGGATATAGTTGATTGCAACCAGTGTATCAAAGCATTGCAAAAACTTATCTGTACTTTGGTTGCAACTAGTTGTGATGCAACTCTGTTTTTTTCCTAATACTCTAGAATTCGTACGTATTTACCACCACGTAATTTTCTGCAGGATCCAAACATACTTGATGTGTTTATCCCAAGGATGAGGTAGACATTTGATAAAAAAAGAAGCTTACCTGTTCTATTGCGATTATGCGAAAATGGCAAGGTTCAGTGTGAGAGTGAAAAGAA
Organism: Oryza australiensis; assembly: GCA_019925245.2. Taxonomy (NCBI): domain Eukaryota; kingdom Viridiplantae; phylum Streptophyta; class Magnoliopsida; order Poales; family Poaceae; genus Oryza; species Oryza australiensis. Next base: position 451,822 of record JAIFGZ020000727.1, on the reverse strand, counting down.
CTAGCAAGCACACTGCACACTGGGTTTGCAACCAAGAGGGGTTTCATCAACCATGTAATGACGAGCCACATATTGAAAAAATATCAAAAAGAGTGGGTTGTCCTACATATGTTAAGGTCAAGGAAGATAAAAAAGACAATGGTATTTTGACCATGTTGTGGAAATACACAACCACATACTGCAACCATCGCCAAGGATGGTGCGATACATGCATGCTCGCAAGCAAAGAGAATCGGCAGTAGATGACATGTTTGCTATCATGACAAGAGATGAGGTAGCACACCAAGCTGCGATGAATGTGATGTCTGAGCTATTCGGTGGACGTCAAAGCTAGCCATTCATAGAGAAGGATGTGAAGAACATGTATGTAACAGTGCACTCAGCTTGCAATTGTATCCTGCATAGTTGCAATCATAATCTATTTGATACTTTTTATATTCCAGGAAGGCAGAGCAAACAAGGGAAGACAAGGATAGTGATCTGGGCAAGCTTTTTCAGTTTTTTAGAGAATTCAAGGCAAGCAACGAGTACTTCTATTGGGATGTGGATTTTGTTTCGAAAACAAATGTACTCAAAAGCATATTCTGGAGTCACGCAAGCCAAAGAGCTGAATGCAAAGATTTCGGTGATGTGATAACATTCAACACGACACACAAAACAAACAGAAAAAACATGCCACTGGCCATGTTTGTTGGGGCAAATAACAACCTTAAGAATTTAAGTTTTGGCAATCACTGCTTCGGGATGAAACGGTTGAAACATTCAGATGGTTGTTTGAAACTTTCAAGAACTGCATGGGCGGAGACCAGCCCTATGTGATCCTGACAGTTATGACTTTAAGCCTAATTGCAAGTGTAATGTATTCTTTGTTTGCCTGTTTTGATATGGTTTCTTTTGCAACTGCTATTTGATAATTTCTTTTGTGAATGCAACATATGAAGATGCAGCAATGAGAGGAGCGATAAATATTGTATTTGACAAATCGCAACATAGGGACTGCAGATGGCATATAACAAGGCCTTGGGAATATGAATTCAGCCAACTATACACACAACAGAAAGATAAAAACCTCCAGGAAAGGCTAGAATATCTTATAAATTATACCCTCAGACTTACACAGTCTGAGGTGGAGTGGACGAAGCTGATAGATGAGTGTGGAATCACTGATAACCCCGCGATAAACGCACTGTGGGAAGAAATGAAGAGCTGGATTGCAACATACTTCAAGGGGATGTACTGCTGGAGAATGACATCCATACAAAGATCAGAAAGCCAAAACAGAGTGTTGAAGGATGGTTATGTTAATAGTAGTACAACTCTCCACATGTTTGCAAAGAGGGTGCTTGACTCGCTTTAGCACACATACCACATGGATGCGGGTGAGACACTACTCGCAGGTAATTTAATATCATAATTGCAACTTTAATGTGCTGATTGCAGCTTCGCATTATAATTGCAAATGTTTCCTGAAGTTGATTGCAACTAAAAACTATGCTGTGATTGCAACTCTATTGTACCTGTGTAGTAATTGCAACTTCACATGAGGTTGATTGCGATAGTTGCTTTAATGTAATTGCAACTAGTTGTGATACAGTGATTGCAAAAAAAATCTATCTAGTTGCATCCTAATCCTAAAAAAATTGTGCAGGCTAAGGTCGTCCGAGCTTGCAAATCAAGGTTCAATGAGCAGCTCAGCAGGGTATACACAAGAGCTGTGTACCAGGTATACAAAAAATAATATAATAACAACACAACATTTGTCATAGAGCCTAATCCTGATCCAGAAGTGAAGAATGGCTACTTAGTGAGACATGAGAAGGGGGCAGGGAGCTTCTGCTGGGCGCAACATGCCTTCAGGGTGGTAGCAGACAAAGAAGTAGGCGTGTATGAATGTGAGTGCAAGCATTGGGAGCACACAAGTATGCTGGTTGCTACACCATGACATCTCCTATTACACATCACACCTCCTTGATTGTTTTCTGTATATTAAACAAAAACTACAAAAAAACTGCAGGTATGTTCTGCATGCACATCATAAAGGCGTTTACACACCTCTAGTTTTGATGGTTGGCCACTTGCACTTCATCTGCTGCTCAGGTTGCACCCCCTTTTATAAGACAGTTGCAACTCTTGTTTGCTACTCACGACCAATTGCAAGTATGATGGTTGGCAGTTGCAATTAATTTGTTGTTCAGTTTTGCAACCCATTTGTATGTCAGTTGCAACTCTTGTTTCCTAGCTCTCTGCTGGTGCATCTTAATTTACACACAAACTTAAAGCAACTCATATACCATCGTCCAGTTGCAACTCTGCTAGTGGGCTAGTTGCTACAAAAGACCAATTGCAAGTCTGATGGTTGCTCGTTGCAATTCATCTAATGTTCATTTTTGCAAACCCCTTTTGTTACGCCAATTGAAAATCTTGTCTACTAATTGTCTGCTGGTGCATATTAACTTTCACATAAAAAATGCAACTCTTGTACCACATCCCAGTTGCAACTCTGTTGGTGTACAAGTTGCTACAGACGACTGATTGCAAGTTTGATGGTTGCTTAGTTACTATTCATCTACGGTTCGGGTTGCAACCACTTTGTACACCAGTTCCTAAACTTGTTTGTTAGTTCTCTACTGGTTGCCTGGTTGCTACTATAGTAGTAGAGCGGTTGCTAAATAATGCACGGATCTAATTTCGATGCCTAAAAAAATAGCATACTAGACACTGCAAAAATATATAAAAAATTTGCATCACAAAAATAGGTTGTAAAAAATAATCACAGATATACGTTAGATTACCAATTGCTACTCTGGTAGTAAAAACCAGTAGCCACACAACTGTTCCAATGGTTAGAACCTCGTCTAAGCGTCGGTTGCAACTCGTCGGCGATATGGGCCCGGGGTATGACGAGAATGCGATATCTCGAAGGAGGAAGACGTCCTCGCTTACCTGAGAACCCCAAAGACATGTCCTGAACGGCTCATGTGGGTCCGGGCCATGGGCGGCCATGTGGCCATCCCAAAGGGGACTTGGCTCCGGGCTGCCCGGAGGCCGCCGCTTTCTCAAAATGGCAGGGTTCGGGATCACCCGGACCCCCGTCCATCACCCCGCACCTCCGAGAGAGGAACGAGATCAACCGCCAACTGCCAACCACCGCATTTAATGCCTGGAGAGAGGCCAGACGACTGCGCTGTCGCATTTATTGTGATGTGAGGCATGTCTGTCAGCCGCTCATCATCACCCTTTTTGCCCGTCACGAGGGAGAGAGGGAGAAAGTCTTTGACGGCGACCGCAATATGGCCGCACGGTCAGTCCACGCACGCCCCCTCCACGCCCCGTCCAGTCGCATTAAATGCGCCGGGTGGCCACGTGGGAGAGAGAATACAAATGCTGGGGGTGTCACGTCGACCCCTCTCCAGGCGGAGATCCACTAACCGATAGGCCCCTCTGGAGTAGGTAAGTTGACCCCTCCTCTCGTCAGCAGCATGGCAGCCATGACGCCCGTTTTTCTCCACAAACTCCCGCAACGTGGCAACTGGAATAGGGGTAGCCCCCCAACAAGACAGGACAAGAGCCGCTCCATCAGTGGAGCGGAGTAGAGAAAGCTAGAACTACTGTGGTGTCCCCTTGCACTATAAAAGAAGGCCCAAGTCCATGATAGAGGGGGTTGGTCTTTGGTTCAACCTCTTCGACCTTTGGCTTTAAGCATTTCGCCTCAGTCATCAGCTCCAGCTTCCCCAGGGGAGAACAACCACACCAATTCTTGTAATACATTCCTCACATAGTACAAAAACAGGAGTAGGGTATTACGTCTCCCCGACGGCCCGAACCTGTATAAACTCTTCTGTGCCTTTTGCTATTGCGATTTTTCTCCATCTTCCTACCTTCCCTCTACCTCGCCTCAAGTTCGAACCTTGATCCATCGCTCCCCTATGCCGAACCAAAAAGAGGGTCCCCTGGGTCCCCGCGTGTCGAGCACATGAATCGACAGATGAACCCGTGCCGTCGCTCACCACCTGCAGAGCATGTAGGATCTCCAGGCGTGCCGGATCCTGGCACAACGGGACCAGCCCCAGAGGGAGCTGCGTCAAATCCATCGCAGTGACGCCGATGGTGCGGCAGACCAGGATCGCGAGGTCATTCTCATTCCAGTCAAAGGGAGCGCCAACATGGGTGCGCATGTCATCGTTGAAGTTCGTGTACATGTAGGCTGGGCGCAGCCTTTCCTGCAATGGCGAGATGTGCCGTGTCTGGAAATCTCGGAAGACGGCGTGGCTGGACAGGCCCCCCTTCCAGAGATAGCTGATCCGCTCCAGCACTCCATCCACTCTCTCCCAGCGCGCAGCCGCGTCCCCCAGCTCCCCTGATTCGCCAAGATCCCCGTCGGAAGGGAAAGGCGGGGGTGGTCGCCCAAGCTGGTGTAGAACCAGTAGGCCCTCCAGTTCTCCCATCTGGAGCGAGGGTGGATGTCGATGAAGGCGGTGTCGACGGCCCTGTCGTTGCGCGGTTGGATCGCAGCGTATCCGACCGCACCGGGGGATCCTGCCCTGCACACGCGGAAAAACTACTGGAAGAGATGCTGTGAGGGCATCACCTCCATGAACATCTCGCAGGTGTAGGCGAAGATGGCGAGGTAGAAGACCGCGTTGGGGGTGAGATGATGCAGCTAAAGGTCGTAGAACTCCAGCACGTCGAAGAAGAACCGGGAGAAGGGCGGCACCAACCTGACCATGGCAAAGGAGGCGAAGAACACCATCTTCGTGGGGGGCCGCTCCGCCGGAATATCGCCGCCGCTGTGTGTGCTGCGTGGCAGATTCGTGTTGAACAGGCTTCGAGCCTTCGCGGAGCGAACCAGGGACTTGGGAAGCACGCTTCCGGGCTCCAGGGGCGTGTCGCGGGTCATCTTCGAGGAAGGCGCCGGAATGCGGAGAGAAACTGGCGGCGGAGAGGAAGGAGTCGAAAGGACAAAAGCACCGAAAGGATAAGAGGCGATGGCTGAGGAATGCGTAGAAACTGATCCCCGTCTCGTGGATCCGTTTTTATAGGCAACCAAAGCCCCCTCGAATTCTACTGCATTAATCTCACTCCACTCCCGCGCGACGTGCCTCATCGGCTTTGCGCCCCTTCGTTTTCACGTCTCTTCGGTTTCGCGCCGCTTGGGTTTCGCGCCGCCTAGGATTTCGCGCCCGCCGGTGCACTACACGGAACGGAGGGAGGTAAGCGGTTAGATGGGCCCCGTGTGCGCGGCCCAAATAACGCGCCCCGGAAAGGCTTAATCAAGCGCGGCGTCAGTTACCGCACGCCTATCTCTTGCTGCGGCGCGACACATCTAGTACCCAGGCCCATCCACTCAGGAATATGGCGTTAACCGTGCCCGAACCCGACTTCGGTCCCAGTCAACACCGGGGGCTGTTGTCGGTGATATGGGCCCAGGGGTATGACGAGAATGCGATATCTGAAGGAGGAAGACGCCCTCGCTTACCAGGGCGCCCCAAAGACATGTCCTGAACGGCTCATGCGGGTCCGGGCCATGGGCGGCCACGTGGCCATCCCAAAGGGGACTTGGCTCGGGGGCTGCCCGGAGACCGCCGTTTCCTGGATGACAGGGTTCGGGATCACCCGGACCCTCGTCCATCAGCCGCACCTCTCCGAGAGAGGAACGAGATCAACCGCCAACTACCAACCACCCGCATTTAATTCATAGAGAGAGGCCAGATGACTGAAATGTTGCATTTATTGCGATGTGAGGCATGTCTGTCAGCCGCTCATCATCACCCTTATTGCCCGTCACGAGGGAGAGAGGGGAGAAAGTCTTTGACGGCGACCACAGTATGGCCGCACGGTCAGTCCACGCACGCCCCCCTCCACGCCTCGTCCAGTCGCATTAAATGCGCCGGGCGGCTGCGTGGGAGAGAGAATATGAATGATGGGGATGTCACGTCGACCCCTCTCCAAGCGAAGATCCACTGACCGGTAGGCCCCACTGGAGTAGGTAAGTTGACCCCTGCTCTCGTCGAGCATGGCAGCCACGACGGCCGTTTTCTCCACCAACTCCCGCAACGTGGCAATAGGAATAGGGCTAGCCCCCGACAAGACAGGACAAGAACCGCTCCATCACGTGGAGCGGAGTAGAGAAAGCTAGAACTACTGTGGTGTCCCCTTGCACTATAAAAGGAGGCCCAAGTCCATGATAGAGGGGGTTGGTCTTTGGTTCAACCTCTTCGACCTTTGGCTTTAAGCATTTCGCCTCGATCATCGGCTCCGGCTTCCCCGGGGAGAACAACCACACCAATTCTTGTAATACATTCCTCACATAGTACAAAAACGGGAGTAGGGTATTACGTCTCCCCGACGGCCCGAACCTGTATAAACTCTTCTGTGCCTTTTGCTATTGCGATTTTTCTCCATCTTCCTACCTTCCCTCTACCTCGCCTCAAGTTCGAACCCTGATCCATCGCTCCCCTGTGCCGAACCAAAAAGGGGGTCCCCCGGGTCCCCGCGTGTCGAGCACATGAATCGACAGACGAACCCGTGCCGTCGCTCACCACCTGCAGAGCATGTAGGATCTCCAGGCGTGCCGGATCCTGGCACAACGGGACCAGCCCCAGAGGGAGCTGCGTCAAATCCATCGCAGTGACGCCGATGGTGCGGCAGACCAGGATCGCGAGGTCATTCTCATTCCAGTCAAAGGGAGCGCCAACATGGGTGCGCATGTCATCGTTGAAGTTCGTGTACATGTAGGCTGGGCGCAGCCTTTCCTGCAATGGCGAGATGCGCCGTGTCTGGAAATCTCGGAAGACGGCGTGGCTGGACAGGCCCCCCTTCCAGAGATAGCTGATCCGCTCCACTCCATCCACTCTCTCCCGGCGCGCGCCGCGTCCCCGCTCCCGATTCGCCAAGATCCCCGTCGGAAGGGAAAGGCGGGGTGGTCGCCTGCCGGTGTAGAACCGTAGGCCCTCCGCTCCCATCCGGAGCGAGGGTGGATGTCGATGAAGGCGGTGTCGACGGCCCTGTCGTTGCGCGGTTGGATCGCAACGTATCCGACCGCACCGGGGGATCCCGCCCCGCACACGCGGAAAAACTACTGGAAGAGATGCTGTGAGGGCATCACCTCCATGAACATCTCGCAGGTGTAGGCGAAGATGGCGAGGTAGAAGACCGCGTTGGGGGTGAGATGATGCAGCTGAAGGTCGTAGAACTCCAGCACGTCGAAGAAGAACCGGGAGAAGGGCGGCACCAACCTGACCATGGCAAAGGAGGCGAAGAACACCATCTTCGTGGGGGGCCGCTCCGCCGGAATATCGTCGCCGCTGTGTGTGTTGCGTGGCAGATTCGTGTTGAACAGGCTTCGAGCCTCCGCGGAGCGAACCAGGGACTTGGGAAGCACGCTTCCGGGCTCCAGGGGCGTGTCGCGGGTCATCTTCGAGGAAGGCGCCGGAATGCGGAGAGAAACTGGCGGCGGAGAGGAAGGAGTCGAAAGGACAAAAGCACCGAAAGGATAAGAGGCGATGGCTGAGGAATGCGTAGAAACTGATCCCCGTCTCGTGGATCCGTTTTTATAGGCAACCAAAGCCCCCTCGAATTCTACTGCATTAATCTCACTCCACTCCCGCGCGACGTGCCTCATCGGCTTTGCGCCCCTTCGTTTTTCACGTCTCTTCGGTTTTCGCGCCGCTTGGGTTTCGCGCCGCCTAGGATTTCGCGCCCGCCAGGTGCACTACACGGAACGGAGGGAGGTAAGCGGTTAGATGGGCCCCCGTGTGCGCGGCCCAAATAACGCGCCCCCCGTCTGGAAAGGCTTAATCAAGCGCGGCGTCAGTTACCGCACGCCTATCTCTTGCTGCGGCGCGACACATCTAGTACCCAGGCCCATCCACTCAGGAATATGGCGTTAACCGTGCCCGAACCCGACTTCGGTCCCAGTCAACACCGGGGGCTGTTGTCGGTGATATGGGCCCAGGGGTATGACGAGAATGCGATATCTGAAGGAGGAAGACGCCCTCGCTTACCAGGGCGCCCCAAAGACATGTCCTGAACGGCTCATGCGGGTCCGGGCCACGGGCGGCCACGTGGCCATCCCAAAGGGGACTTGGCTCGGGGGCTGCCCGGAGGCCGCCGCTTTCCCAAATGGCAGGGTTCGGGATCACCCGGACCCCCGTCCATCACCCCGCACCTCTCCGAGAGAGGAACGAGATCAACCGCCAACTACCAACCACCCGCATTTAATTCATAGAGAGAGGCCAGATGACTGAAATGTTGCATTTATTGCGATGTGAGGCATGTCTGTCAGCCGCTCATCATCACCCTTATTGCCCGTCACGAGGGAGAGAGGGGAGAAAGTCTTTGACGGCGACCACAGTATGGCCGCACGGTCAGTCCACGCACGCCCCCCTCCACGCCTCGTCCAGTCGCATTAAATGCGCCGGGCGGCTGCGTGGGAGAGAGAATACGAATGATGGGGATGTCACGTTGACCCCTCTCCAAGCGAAGATCCACTGACCGGTAGGCCCCACTGGAGTAGGTAAGTTGACCCCTGCTCTCGTCAGTAGCATGGCAGCCACGACGGCCGTTTTTCTCCACCAACTCCCGCAACGTGGCAATAGGAATAGGGCTAGCCCCCCGACAAGACAGGACAAGAACCGCTCCATCACGTGGAGCGGAGTAGAGAAAGCTAGAACTATTGTGGTGTCCCCTTGCACTATAAAAGAAGGCCCAAGTCCATGATAGAGGGGGTTGGTCTTTGGTTCAACCTCTTCGACCTTTGGCTTTAAGCATTTCGCCTCAGTCATCAGCTCCAGCTTCCCCAGGGGAGAACAACCACACCAATTCTTGTAATACATTCCTCACATAGTACAAAAACAGGAGTAGGGTATTACGTCTCCCCGACGGTCCGAACCTGTATAAACTCTTCTGTGCCTTTTGCGATTGCGATTTTTCTCCATCTTCCTACCTTCCCTCTACCTCGCCTCAAGTTCGAATCCTGATTCAACGCTCCCCTGTGCCGAACCAAAAAGGGGGTCCCCCGGGTCCCCGCGTGTCGAGCACACGCATCGACAAACTCCAAGTTCACCTAAACACAACTAAAAAATCAGTCAGAACTAAACAATTTTTTATGCAAACTAAACAGTTTCCTGACAAAACATTCTCACAAAATAGACATTTAGTTCAAAAGATACACTTGCACATCATGTTAGAAAATGACAACATAAATAGTTCCTACTGACTGCTGCCGTTGTTCCAATCAACCCGACATCCCCCTATTCTAAACTTGTCTAGTGATTTAAGTATATCAACTTGGTTGAGTGGATGGAACAACTCGTAGTGCATTAACTCACATCTGTATATCATCCCCTTGAACTGCATGAGCAAAAACATCGAAAAAAGATAGGATGAGTTTGTAAAAAAAGGTTAATCCTCTTAATTTGGGATGTGCATATCCTTAAGTACAAAAAAAAAATGAAATAGCTCACCGGGTTGATTTGCTTAGTCAACAACTCCCCATTATTATACTCCATGTATTTCCAAGCAAAAAATAGGCAATCATTAGTTCCACCCTGCTTCGGCACATCAACAAAAGGTCTCTTCCATCTGTTAACTCGAGGTAATTTCCTGTTCAAGACCTTCTAGAATGCAACATCAATAATTGGGATCTTTGCAAACACATGCTAGTGACGTTCTATCTGGTAAGTATACTTCAAGTAGTAGTCATTCGAATCTAGTATGTCAATGTGCTTATGGATGAAGTTGAAGCAGTACACAAAAAAAATGGTATCCATCTCTAATTGGAATGAATATCTGCATTAAAAAACAGAGCGAATATTGCTGATTGCAAACACACACATCAAGAACACAAAAAAAACAACCGAAATCATTAAAAAAACTAGTTGCAAGTCTGTGCGTATAGATTCCAAGTTGCTACTCCAGTTGCAAGTATGTGCATATATAATAATTGCAAGTCTGTGCATATGATAATTGCAAGTCTGTGCATATAATAATTGCAAGTTTGTGCATATAGATTCCAAGTTGCTACTCCAGTTACAAGTCTGTGCATATAATAATTGTAAGTCTGTGTATATAATAATTGCAAGTCTGTGCATATAGATTCTAGTTGCTACTGTATTGAAAAAAGACAGCATGTGTAAAAAAATTTGCTAACCAGTTTTGCCTTTGACAGATCATAATTTTCCAGCTCTGTCTGCAGAGTTTTCCAAACAAGAACAAACTCCTCCATCTCAGTTTTGTCGTCATTCATGATTCTTTCAGTCGAAGCAACATGGAACTATGTTTACATTGAAAAACAAAACATCATTCAAAACACAAACAAAAAAATAAAAATATAATGGCAAAATATAAAGCAAAATCATACAAAAAACTCACGTAGAAGGCAGTGGTGACAAACAACCTATATCCAGCAGAATCAATCTTGTGGATGATGTCATCGTGGCGAAGGCAATGGACAAAGAAATCTATGATGCCCGACTCGCCTAATTCGTTGTCAGCAAATGTTGATAACAGGTATTCGCCACTAAGGTCGCAAAGTATACCAAACTGTAACAAAGATTTACTACAAACAAAAAATAGCAGATGTGAGTGCCAGTTGTAAGTATAAATAACTAAAGTCGTACAGTATCAATGACCATGCCGTTTCAATTCAGGATCTTCGCTGATCTTCCTCCTCAGTGCAATTGCCTTTTCGAAAGGTACTTGAGGCCGGCTTCCTGTAATCTTGAAAGAAGAAACATACCGCCTGGGCCTCTTCAGCAGTCTGTCACCAAGTCGCTTGAAAATCATCCTCTGAAACTCACTGAAGTCTTCCAAACCTTGGCTTAATTCCTCCTGTGAAAGTCTGACTGGGGGGGTCAAGTTATTGATGTTGTCGTCAGACTGTTTGGAAGTTGGTTTCTTCATCATGTGAGCTAGGGCCTGCCTGCTGGTCAATTCCGGAGTTCAACATTGCAATCTCGTATTCAGCTTCACATCGCAACGAGTCCAGACGTGACTCATACTCTTTGCGCTAGCGATCATAATACCTCCTTGTTTTAACCATCTTTGCATCTTTGACCAGCCTCCTCTTTCCACCTTCCCTACCCTTCTGTGCTCCTTGCATTGTACCTAGACCTAATACAACCTGTTTTTCACACAATACAAAAAAGTATGAAAAGCCATGTTGCAGAACACTAATGCACAGAATTGCGCGCTGTATATGGTTATACTTACATAATCCGTGCTGGGAATGGCTGGATTTGGATCAATATGCCCAACGGCTTAACCTTTTTTTCGTCTCATTTGCATCTTGGTGCTCCACAGTAGAGGTGCTCAGCGCAGTAACAACCTATTTTTTCACACAAAACATAATTGCAACATCAATGAATATCTAATTGCAACATCAATGAATATCTAATTGAACATCAGTTACAAAAAGGGTCAGTTTGAAACTCAACTACCATATAGATTGCACCTCAGTTCCAAATGACATTTGCATGTAAGAAAACAAAAGTTGTTTGGTAGCAGATGCTTACCTCGTCATTTCTCTGTTGCTGAGAAGCAGGAGTTTCCGGGATCTTCCTCTTGGTAACTACACGTCGTATTCTCTGCTTTGCAACCGGTGACCCATCTCCAAACAAACCACGTGGAAAACTCAACTGCCATACAAATTGCACCGTATAAAAATATAAAAACCACTAGTTGAAACATCAATGAATATCTAATTGCACATCAATTACAAAAGTGTCTGTTGCAACCCGACTACCATACAGATTGCACATCAGTTCGAATGGCATTTGCATGTAAGAAAAAAGTTTTTGGGCAACAGATGCTTACCTCATCATTTCTCTGTTGCTGAGCAGGAGTTGCTGGGGTCTTCCTCGGGTCTTACTCTTGGAAACTATGTGTCGTATTCTGCTTCTTCGAATTGGTGACCCCTCTCGAGACAAAACACGTGGAGAATCAAACATTGCAGATTTTTTCCTCCACAGCCTTAGATTTGCCATGTAATGCAACCGGTGCTGCCAGAAACCAAAAAACCATACTAAAAACAAAATGTGTAAGAAAAATTTGTCATGCAGAAAATAACATGCAAAAAAATTGGTTACATGTGCACAACAACCTTACTTTGCCGGTCTTGTTGCTTTTCTCCATGCACTTGACCAGGTGTAGGCAGTATGTCGGGATTCATTTGAGGGCTGGGTGTCCTGAGAACTTCATCAACAAAATCATCCGCTTTAGCTTGTGGGCTTGGCGGACGCTGTTCAGCTTCATCATGTGGGCTCAATGGCCGCTGTTCTACTTCAACATGTGCAGATCCAGATGCCTCTATACGACGTAGCAAACGATGTTTCTTTGCTCTTGAAACATGCTGCTTATGCGCCTTATTCCTCCTACGAGAGTTCACTAATGTCTTCTCTGCTCGAGCGCTATCCAGAAGTCTCTTAATAGCAACGCATCACTCATGATGAGCTTTTCACATTAGCTCATCAGCGCTGCGCGTCAACTCATGCGACTTCCTCATTATAGTTTGTGCCTTTGAAGCACTGGAGTCGTAGTCCTTTAATATTTTTGCAGCCTCGATCCTTCTTTTCCCCACTAAGTCACATAAGCATTCACCAAAACTAGAGAAGAAGATAGGAAAATTGAACAAAGTGCTGCTAGCAGGGGCACAAGAATCTATGTGTATGTCAACATTGGACGGTCCAGTAGCAGCTTCAGAGGCAGATGGGGCACCAGATGGCCCACGCGTAGGTGCAGGTGGTGCAGCATAGCAGGTGCTTGACAAACTCATCAACTAAAACACACAAAAATAGATTACATATGTAAGAAGAAACAGTTGCAAAAAAACAAAATGAAAAAGGAAGAGAAAAAATCACTTTCAGTTTGCCATGTTCAACCACATCAGAACAAACATCTTTCCTACGATCCGTAGATGTTATCTTCTCAATAATCTTGTTATCAAGAACAACACATCGAGGTAATCTCATAGGGTTGATGTCCAGCCTGTGCTGCAAATGGTCAACATATAACATCTGCAAACAACAATGTTAAAACAAACATAAGAAACCTAGTTGTAACTCTAAACATACATCAGTTGCAACTACGTAGGAATAATCTAATTAATGCAATAATGTAGATTATTGTGATATAAAAAAACTCAGTTGCAACTATGAACATAACCAATTGCAACTACATAGATATACTATTTGCAAAACAATAAAAAATATAAATCACAAACAGAAGCAAAAAGATACAGTAGCTACATATTAACATAACCAGTTGCAACTGCGTAGAAAACTAGTTGCAACCTATAATCTAAGTGATTGCAACAATGTAGATTATTGTGCTATAATAAACACAGTTGAAACTATAAACATACATCACTTGCAACAAAAAACAAAAATGCAGTGCCTACATAACAAACATAACCAATTGCAACTACATAGCGATACTATTTGCAAAACACTAAAATATAAATCACAAACATAAGCAAAAAAGATACAGTAGATACATACTAACATAACCAGTTGCAACTACATAGAAAACTAGTTGTAACCTATAATCTAAGTGATTGCAACAATGTTGATTATTGTCCTATAAAAAAAGAGAGTTGGATAACTTACAACAAGAAAGATTTCGTAGCCTATGATGGGTGAGATGTCACCGTTTGACTTCTTCTGAAGCCTGTACATCCGCCTAGCAACCCTTAGGTTGTCTACAACAACTTTACACCAATTAATACTAGCAATTGCATCCATATTCTCAGTCCAAACCATGTCTTCGAGCCTGATATAGTTGTTTGTGTACGAGAACAATAGAGTGCAAAAAGCATGCATCAGAAAACACTTCACTCTAAAATCTCCGTCGATGGCACGTGACTTCAGCTGCTCTGTTATAAAATTTGGCGGTATCCTGGAGCCTTCCTCTCCATACAGCTGCATCATGACAGCTTCACGCATTTTTCGTGCTTCACTGTTTTCTTTAAATGGGGGGTCACCTTCTTCTTTGTTGAGCATAAATATGCACCACACGCTATGCTCGTCGATTGATATGTCCTTCCCACCCGTAAGCTCGGTTTTCATCGATTTTGGATTAAATTTGTCCATGAGCCAACATAGCAGCGACCTGCACAAAATGGTTGCCTCCATCTCAAGCAAACCAGCAAATCCAATGCCACAGAGCTTGTTCTTAATATCATCACTACATGCTTGAACAAGCTCCACAAATTTTGGAGGCGAGCATCGAAGGGTAACTGTCTTCTCCTTTTGCCAATAAAAAAGAGGCCATGTTATTTATATACCAGTAGCAACTATTGTGCTAGATATTACCTACTAATGTGATTATATAGTTGCAATAAGGAATGTTGGACCAAAAAGCAGTTTCCTACCTTGATGGGGGGAGGGCGTGATACATCCTGTGAGGAAGCCTTCCCACACCGCCTCTTCCTACTTGGACCATCATCACCTGCCGGAACTATCCTGATGGGTGTTGCAACAAAATCGCCGTCGTTGTCAGTCTGCTCCGCATCACTTAGTGGGCGATGTGGAGGACTAGGAAGACACAAGTTTTTCCTCCTAGGTATTGTAACCACTATTTTGTAGAAAAAAGTCAGTACTAATTTGTAATTACATAAGTATACGAATTGCAAAAACACACACAAAAATATCTACACTACATAACCAGTTGCAACTAAAAAATATACTAATTGCAACTCAAATCGATAATAAATCGCATGGATGAACAAAAATACATGTGTTGCTAATCTGCGTGTTTATTTTAGGATATCAATTAGCAGGGTACAAATTGGGGGGAACACACATGCCAGAAAACAATGCAAAAAACCTAGCCTAGAACACATCAACGATTCAAACCAAAATTAGAACACATCAACGATTAAAAAACAGGGGAATAGAATACTAAAATTTCTTAAGGAGGAATGCGCAAGGGAATGGGGTGGATCGATGACGAACTTGCAACGACGACTCTCACACGCACGAAAACCCCACAGCCCCGAGCAATGCAGCCACCAACGGATGACTCATGACGGTGAGATCCCCACGCCTCCTTCAATTATGGCTTCCTACAACCCCAGCAAAAATCTTCCTCGCGAGCAGGATGGGATTCCCCAGTGACAAAACGCAGCATTCCTCGGTGAGGGTGCAAAGTGGGAGGGATTGAGGAGAGATTGCGAAGAGGGAAGGACTGTCCACAAACCGCAGCGATTTCACTGGTGAGCGCACAAAGTGGAAGAGATTGCGGAGAGGGGAACAACCACGACGATTTATCGGCGAGGGCAGAGAGTGGGAGAGAATGCGCCGATGTTGGCGAGACAAAAAGTGGGTTTAACACCTGCCAAGCGCCGGTGTTGCCGAGTCAGACGCGGTCATGTCGGTGAACCAATTAGCGTGAACCATGTATATATGATCTGTTTAGAGAACCCACGCGGTCGACTGGCATGGGTGCGTTCTCTAAATGTGTGTGTATATATATACTCCAAAAATCGTTGGGCTAATGCATCTTTGACCTATCCGATAAAATAGTAAAAAAATTTAAAAAATATAAAATTTGGTTTACAAGACGATATTAATATGTAGAACAATTTGAACGGTTTGAATTTTCAATTTGAGTTTTCAAATTAGAGATTCGGCCATGCCACATGGGATGGGGCTGTGCGGCGCGCCACACAGTAGCCCATCTCTCTCTCTATATATATATATACTATATATACATATATATACATATATATATATATATATTCTTTTGGTTTAGAAACTGTTCTAAGGCATGAGAGTTGCCTATATATCTTCTTTTGTGACATACAGCTATATGAAGCTTCAGCATTTTAATGACTTGATGCTAGTATTCAGGCCAGATATTGAGTGTCATGTGCCACAAGTTGAATCTTAATTTTGTGCAAAATATTGAATGTATGCCATCTTTCTGAAATCTTACTCCCAGTTATTCAATTAAATGTGCAATGTTCAACATTTTGAATAACCTCATTTTCACTTCATTATTCAAACACACAGGGAACAACCAGACATTTTAGTACATGCATGTTTAGTGCATCATTCAAACATGTAGGGAAATGATCACATTTCAGTCAAACATCCATACAAACAGGAACACCTTGACCTTTTTAACTGCAACATGACATTTCCTACTACCTCAGATTTTCTACTAGAACTTTAGATTTAGTACTACAAATTGAAGAACTTCACAGCTAAGAAAATCAAGGCACACACAGCTGCTGACACATACATGCACAACATCCTATCTTTCTGCATTTTGTTCACCCTAAGAAGAAAATCACAATGTTTAGCTTCTTTTTTATCCATAGCAGCTCAATTTTTTCCTTGTTATCGGATAATTCGTTCTTGTTACCATGAAATGCACCAGTGGCGGATTCAGGCCCCGGGCTGCCCGGGCTGCAGCCCGGGGCAAGGCCCAAATTACTTTATAATATAAAATAAAAGACCCCGCAGCCCAATAACTTCTCCTCCCCTATTGAATGGATCCCTGAGCCCAATCCGTGATATTCCCAGCCTGATAGCGTCGTGATGTGTCTCTTCATATCTCGCTGCTTGTTTCGTGTGGCTTCGTATCCCTGGTTTGGACGAGATCACGCCATGTCGTATGCCGCTGTGCCCTGCAACCCTGGCCCTGCTCTGCGTGAATCATGTCGATCGAGAGCCTGCCGCTGTGCCCCTGCTCTACCTACCTACCTGCTGCCCTGGCGCTGCTCCGTTGTGCTGCATTGCGTATGTGCATAGGCTAGCTAGCTGTGCTGCTGCCCTGCTGGTACAAATAGATAACACCAAACCACCAAGGATTTGTTGTTGTGTCTGCTGTACTGTTGCCCTGTATAGCAGGAGGCTGCGCCCCTGGATAGCGCCCCAAGCCTGCTGCAGTGCATCCCTGCTGCCGGTACAGCACCTCAGGTCTACGTCCCAACAACTTCTTTCTCTTTCTCATATAAAAAATAAGATCAAAATTCCTAATTATTTAACCTCTCTACTCTGTACAGCGAGCAAAAATTTTTTATCCTCTATTATTTAGCCCCTCCCTTGATCGATTTCTGGATCCGCCACTGCAATGCACCACCATCCAGGCCTTCGATCTCGTCTCTTTCCACCCACACGACATCCCTCAAATCGAGTAGCAGCTGCTTCGTGAATGCTCCTGGCTCTGGATAAGACCACCTCCAAAATGAGCAACCCTCTTTCTGAAGTACAACAAGAGAACAAATCAGGAAAATTGCAGCAGAGTATGAGACACCAAAACTTGAGCAAACACCGATTTACTCACTCGAGCATTGTAACATGAGTAGTACCTCCTTGCAGAGTTCGATGGACTCCAAGAAATCAACCGAGCAACCTTCTTGCCACAATAACAAAACGCCGGAGGTTGGTACTCAAGGGCCCCCTCCCTATATGGCACCGACGATGACGTCAGCCCTAGATGACTCCGTCGACTCCCGCGACGTACTTGAGCACCTCGACGTGCCACCTTCGTGTTCGATCGCACACGCATAGGACAACCATGTCACCCCCACCAGCATGTTGGCTGTCCTCGTCACCGGTGACGCCGCTCTCGACTCCATGTTCGTCTCCCTCATCGATGGCTAGGGATTTAAGAGATAGAGGGGGAAGAGAATTTTTCGACGATAGAAAAAGAGAACAGGGAAAATATACCTTAGGCTGATGGGGACCTTACGCTGACTCGGATAGCCATCTGTAGCCATATGTATTAATCTAACCTTAAACCGCTGCAAAGCCGCTAAAGGGGTACTTCATCTAATATTAATTATTAAAAACAAAAAATGTATAATTGAGATTTTTTCCTATTTTTTGAAGTAACATATCAGCCCTCGTTTTCTTTTTCTCTTAGACCTGATCCGTGTTTGTTGCTTTGATGTCACTCTCTGATTCTCTCTTCTTTAATTTGTTGATTGAAGAATATGTCGTCGTGTTGCATGTGTACTTTTTGACCACTACATGTTTCTATCTCGCAGAGATCCTTTGCTTACAACCGCAATCGCGACAAGTGTTGAATTAGAATGACTAGCTAGAAGTGCACAAATAGCGGTTAATTTCCTCTAAGTAAGGAAAGATAAAAACAGGTGTCACAACAGTACTGAAAGACGAGGAGAGATCGTGATCACTACTCTCCCTGTGAGATGTGCAGTACAATTAAATCTAATCACTGATAAAATGCGTCCAGTTAATTAGTAGACTGTTGGAGAGTTGACCTTTATTATATCGTGCGTACGTGTATTGAAGCTCGGCAAGTTAATCTGGCCACACTGATGCACGCAGTCCTGTAATGGTCGGCAGCGACCAGCAACAACACACGTAGGTAAACTGTACAGAGTCCCGAAACCACCGGGCGGATCCATTCGCCCAGCGCGACGCGACACGTCGGTCGGTCGGTCGCCCAAACCACGCGTCCGCGACAGCCAACCACGATTACTAAATTCGGGCCCAGAAACTTCGGAAACACCGATTTGCGACGCGTTTTCGGGAAATGAAAACGGTCCGAAAATACCTTCACCCATTGCATAACTGGAAAACACAATTAAAACACGGTAGAACCAGAGCCAAAAATACTACTATATTAGAAATTGAAAATTTAGGATTACAAACGTCGACAGAATATGAACATAAAAGTTCATTCGAGGTTAGTATACATTCTAAGCTATCTCTCCTCTAACATATTCTCAAATTAGGGTTATATGGGATAAAATAATTACCGCATTTATAATAATAGTTTTGGGTACGATGTAAGATATAATAATTACACTTACATATAATATAATAGATATAGATATGGGATTTAAAAATACCGCAATTAAAAGAGTGGTACATGTAGATTATGCGACTAACATCGTTATATTTTTATATATATAGTTTAAAATCGTTATATTTTTTATATATATAGTTTAAAATTTTTAAACGTTGATATAATTTTAAACTTTGGCCTAAAATAACCAAAATGCATGATATTTTATAATATAGCAATTTTTATGTCTATAAAGCAAACGTGCTGGGATATATAAATTTTATGGTATATTTGTTGTCTTATTTCCTCCATCTTTAAGAGACTATTAGCAGCACCCTCCTATAATTTCTAATGACATTCTTCATCAACTAAAGATGACATATTATACAATATATCCGGCATATTATATCATCTATCCCGAGCGTACTTTCTATGAGTACATTCCTCTTTCTCTTTACTAGCCTAACTACCCATAAAAACCCATAAAAAAAGAAAGAGCCCGATTCATTACAGGTTGATGTATCCTTTTGAAGGAAAAAAAAGTAAATTCGTTATGTTATAGGTACCAAATTCATTAAGATATAAAACCACATCTACAGTGGAAGTCCTTTCTACTTTTGATTCCCTTCATACTGGCTTTGCGAATACAAGCATATCTTTAATGATTTATGTCAAGGTTATAAGATAAAGCATATCTTCTATACGTGGCTTTGTATTATACTTAATGTTATATAAAAAGACATCCTTAGATAAAGTAATGAGATAGAGTCGAAAAAATTGTCTTCGTTAGGTAAAAGGTGTGAGAGTCCTAATAAAAAAGATAAGGTTTTCTCGGTTCGTTTCCCCTGCGGGATCTCTGAGTTCTATTTGGAGAAGAAGACAACTACTAATATAAATAGAAGCCCCCTATGACGGTAAGGATTATCTAACTATAAGCCATAGCCAAAGCTATACAGATACAGAATCCAGATAAAGTCAAAGCCCTAGTCGTCGATAAGTTCTCGTTCGGTTATACTCGGCGAGTTCTAGTCACGAATCTGAGAAGCTAGTCCGTTCTCCTATTGTAATCTGTTGAGTTTGTTCCCAATATATATATAAACTGGAATAGGGCTATTACTCTTTTCGAGGGCCTGAACTAGTATAAATCTTTCTCCTATTTCCTAGATCCAATCACGTGTACATCCTAGTATCAACGTTCCCTATACTCCCAAATATTGTAGGCGGGAATAGCCCGTCGATAGTGGCGCACCAAGTAAGAGGCTTGGTGCTTGAGGATCTTGACGAGATGAATCTAGGAGGAGGATTTTTCGACAAGCGCTTCTACAATCGCTTCGGCTTGGGAGATCCAACCCCAGCAAGCATTCCACTTTGTCCATGTCGGAACATCACATTCCCCATATTTGCCGCAACTCAAACGGCTCCTCAGCGGGTCAACCCTCCAGCCTACGCACGAATCGGGTGCCAGCGAAGAAATCTGCTCTCAAGATCACTCATCAATGGTGTCCCATCCACAAAACCAGAACCCATACTTTGCAAGGGTGTCGGGTTGTACTCAACCTGAAGGTTGAACTCGACACTTGTAAGCTTCGTAGGATTCAGCGCACATCCCTATACAAGGCATGGTGCCCCATCCACAAGACAAAGAGCCATACTCTAATGGAGTACAAGATCTTCTTCAAAACCGTCAAGTCCATGACCCTTACTCCGTCATCAAGTCCATGACCCCTACTTCGTAAGACAACTCTTCCCCCGCATGTTGTCCATTTAATCCTCATCGCAAGAAATTCGACAACCCTACGGTGGACGATAATGCTTCGGCAGATCCAAACATATTGGTTGGCTACATCAGACTCGATCCCTCCAATCCATCTGTTCTTCATGGCCTGGACGATCGTGAGTCTTTCATATCAAACTCCAACCATGACGTGAACGTGATCGAGGGCGTGGTTGAAGACATGGTCAAAGCGGTCGCATGAGAGACAGCCGAGAAGGAGAGATTGATTCCCGTAATAAGACTCTTGTCCCAGTTGACCCAACTGTCACACCTAGCGAGCACCTCATCAACGTCAACAATCTTCTATCAGAAGTCCCTTTTGACCTGGTAACCAACCCCGATGCGGGTGCTTGGTTGGAACGAGTTAGGTCTACCATCGTCAGCTTGGACACAGTGTTCAAGGCAACCGCGGAGGCACGTCTACCCTTGGAGCCAATCTAAAACAATAGGATCCCTGAATGAAACATCCCCGTCAACGGTCCAGATGCGGAACTCAGAAACCCTCACGTGCTTGAGAAAGCTCCACCACGATGACAAAGAGCTCAATAGACGCCTCCCCGCCGCAACGATCTTGTTGATGAGAAATTTCTCTCACGCGCTGGCCTGGGATCTGCTTAACTCCAGTGCAGATCCTTCTTGGCTACCTATGCTATACAAGGCGTGCCAGTTGGTTTAATCTATTAACCAAAAAGAAAAATAGAGATATATGCGTTAAGTGTTAAGTTAGATCCTACTGGATCGGCTGCAAGAATCAACTTACATATATATGCTATCCCGAAGTGTATTTAAACTAAGTGACTAGAATAGATCGACTGTGCCGGGACAGTATTAGCCACTTAATCTAAATATATAATGGGATAATAGATATATGCTTTAACAATCTAGCCGATGTCGTAAGTCTAACTATAAATCGGCTAATACTCCGATTTATCTTATGAAAAGATATTGATCTGAGCTAAATGCGCTAAATCTAGATCAGTCGCCTGTCGGTTATAGATGACAAACTGATTCTGGCTTAGGGCATTTAACTAGAGCAAGATCTTAATATAAGAGGCGGTTTTAATAAACTTGATAGCAAATATCGGAAGGATACTAAAACAGATAAGGCCGGCTGAAACCCCGGCACTGTCTCTAAATATATGCATCTAACCGAATAGATCATAAAAGCTCTAAAAATGACTTAATAGATCAATACTGATGCAACATTAAGTATAAAAAGAACAATTTGATCTACTGCAGCTGATGTAAATACCTCGAGATGGTGGATATCGCATATAATCTAGGCCAACCTTTAGATCTAGCTCTATCGGCTGCCGATTCCTGACAGAAACTAGCTGATGTCGAGATAGATCTAAACATTGTTCTAGATTATATACGATATATGATAACTAGCGCAGCATAAATCATCGAATTTAGAGTGTCGTAAAGATGGAAGCACTAAATTCGACGAGATACACCACTAATGACAAACATTTACCTTAACATGGGGATCGAAATGATGCAGCCCGAAGCCGGATCAGTTGTTCGTCTTAAGAAAAAGGAGGCGATGCGCCGAAGGTTGTATTGGTTGTCAGAATGTTCAATTAAAAGGATCTGGGGTCCTATTTACACCCAAGAATAACATTATCCGTACAGACCCTGGACTCTGTCTAAACTACTATTTAAAATACGACAATATCCCGAGGAGGACCCATGCCGCATTACAATAAAACAATCTAAACAAACTCCTAATTTGCAGATACAGTTGCCATTACAGGACTCTATCCACAGATGGCAAAATCTTTTTACGCGCAAACTGAGAACCGAATCTTCTATTTATCTTCAAGCACTTTCATCGGAAACGGTTTTATCTTCTCCTCTGACTCAGCATCGGCTATCGGCTATCCTTGTCCGATCCAACCTCAGTCGATTGACCTCATAGCCGACCGTTACTCAACTGATTTGACTATAGCCGATGCAGCCTCTGCTTCTCCGCAGATTATTCTGCCAATCCAATTCCGCTTCAAATTCGACCTTGAACTTAGGGATTTGGTTACCAAATTTGGTCGTTAACACATGCCCCCCAAGTCCGTGATAAGATAATATCGTGGATTTGCTGCCTTTCCAAATTTCCGCTTTCTCCGACCGAAACCGTTTCGGCTGCCCAAAAGTATCCTTCAAATACCGCCTTCGCGGTCGCCGCACGTGTCACATTACCACAAACCAACAGCCACCTCAGCAACCCTTGAGCTCTCCGGCGACCTCCTCGGCGAACTCAGCAACCTCGGCGACCTCGACGACCGCAGCGATCTCGTCTTTCCCCGCGAACCCTAAGAAGCAACAGTTACCAGCAATGGATTGTTCGAGCGCCCACTCCGAGGCACCTCAGACGGAATACCCAGAGGTAAGTCCCATCGGCTATCATCTTTTATTCCACACAATTTGGCCTTCAACCTTATCGTAACCTCGTCTTTTCATCCTTTAAACCACAACATCTTGGTCACCAAATTTCAATCCCAGACCTTACCAGCCCCAATCAGTTTTTATTAGGGCCGATTGGCAACATAGACCCAAGCGAGCTCATCAATGCTGAAACGAACAGAGTCCCCTTCAGATTCTCTACTCCCAACCTAGCTCACTGGTCTAGTGCCTTCAAATCCTGGCCCTCAATGGACAAAACTTGGCCAGCTTGGTTCTCACGGATGTCGACTAGGCTACAAACCCACTGGACCGAGATAGGAATAAACCAATGCCTAGCCCTGACAATAGCCGATATTTCAAAGGATGAACCTCTCTTATCAGCTGCCACCTATTTCTGGTCGGATACGCTAAATGCATTCCTTTTTAGGCAGGGGCCGATGACACCAACCCTCATGGACATAGTAATGATCACAAGGTTGGACACAACATCCACAGTTGACCCAATCGGCCTCAATATCAAGTGCTCTCATAACTTCAAGACCAAAAGCATACGGGGTTGGAGTGAATTTATTTCCATGAATATGAAGGACGACCCAATCATTGAGAGAGAACATACTGCCTTTTTGTTGATGTGGCTAGAGAAATATGTCTTCTGTGGGTCGAGCTGTGGGCCGACGAGCAACTGGCAGCATGTAGCCGAAGCCCTAGTAAGCAAGAAACAAGTACCTCTGGGAAAATACTTGCTCGGCTACTTATACCAAATGCTAAGTAGCGCATCGGCTCGGCTAGCCTCTCAACAAACCGTCCTTGGTGGCTGCTACAACTGTGGTTAAACCTTCATCTCCACCGGGTCACAGAAAAACCATCCCCACTAGAGGCCGATTTCCCCTTGATCGAGCCTAGATTCAAAGATGATGAAGAAGTGACGACCCGCCGATGCTTATCATATGGGGAGGCAGTAGCAACCTATCCCGGATCCAAACAGAGAGCCGATCAGTTCAAAGATTGGTTCGGCAACCTTTACAGCGGCTTCCCAAGCACTTCAAGGATATGGTTTGCTTATACGGACTTTGAAAAATTCTAACTCCTAGATGATCTTCGGCTGGATGAACTTAATTCTAAAAGCTATGATAAGCCGAGGGAAATTTATACATCGGCTATCACACCCTGCATACTTCCAGTCGGCATCCACCAAGGAGGAAACGTTCAAAAGTCCTACGAATTTTACCAACCGATGGTAGCCGCAAGGCAACTGGGTATGGGTCAACTGCCGATCGGCCTGTATTACATAGAAAAGATCCAGATCAGAGGCAAGATCGAGAGTGACATCATGATGAATTGGCTGCTCAACATACCTGGCCCCCCTCTAGGCAGTATCGACAACATTTATCTGGCAGTTCGGAGGACGTCGATCTTCAGCCGATGGTGGAATGAATGGAAAGAGCACTTGTTCCACCAGTCGGCTTCTATGTATTTGACCATCGTCGATTCAGAAATGACCCCATCAGTAAGTATCCTTTTCCTTATCTTAGTCCCTGTTTTTCTTTTAACCCGTCTCTATATTATCGGCTGACTATGCTTCATTTCTTTGCAGACGATTGACTCCTCTCCTCCGCACCTAAGCAATATAGGGGTGGCCATCCAATACGCCCCTGGGCTGTTATCTGGCGGCGGTGGGCGGGCCCCGTCCGTCATCGGCTGCCATGCGCCGAAGGTGGGCACTTTGCTCCACGGCCAGACTCGTGCGCCGCTGCATCGGCAGAAAAGGGCGGCACCATTGGCTGTGGCTACTCCAGCTGCAGAGAAAAAGAAACGCGCTTCAAAGAAGCCGAGGACAGCCCTAGCCGATGACTTGCCCCCAGTCGATCCGGACGTGGACGCGGCCCTCGAGGAAGAAGTCAGGGATGAGGAAACGTTGCCGCAGCCGAATCATGTTCTTCCAATAAGCACGCCCAAACTCCATCGGCCGAGCAAACCACCGAGCAAACTCCAAGCCCTCCGAAACGCATCCCACGTCCTCAGCCAGTAAGTGCTTTTACTTCTCAATCCCACCATCTTTTACCTTTTCACATTGCAACTTACCGGCTTTTTGCGTCCATAGGTCAAGAAATTAGCCACAAGGAAGAAAACGGCTCCCCTTCCCTCGGTATGCTCAATCCTCATTTCTTTCTCACTAGCTCAGCCGAATTTTTAACTCACCTTTTCTTTTTACAGCCTCCTCGTGCTCCAACATTTCCCCCGCGTGCATCGAGGGAGCCGACGCCGATGGCTGCGCGCGCCGATGACGCTGAGGACGTGCCTACGTCAGTTCCAGCTGTCCGAGTAAGTCTCACTCAACTTTACAAATTGGCTTGTTAGTTATGTAGGCTCTCTAACCAATTTCCAAACTTGCAGTCTGTGGCCGATCTCCTGGACTTCGACTTATCAGAATTTCTTGATCCCGACGAGAGCGTCGACAAGGCCGTGGTCGTATCAGACGATGAGTTACAAGCCACCTTGTCGGACATAGCCAAACGGCTGGAGAGCTCTCCGGACTTCTTGGTCACGGATTGCGGTTCCATCCGTAGTCAGTTCGAGGACATTCAAGATCGGCTACCGGACCAGCTGGTTGACACCATTGCGCCAGCTACCTTTTTGGAGGCGCATCGGCACAAGCTTGAACGAGCCAAACAAAGGATAGCCGATCGCCACGAGAACAAGACCTTAGAAGCCACTATCAAGGCCAGCCGACAAGACATCACTGCCGAAAAGGCCAAATTTGATGCCCTGAAGATTGAGTCGATTGCGGAACTCGATCGTCTTCGCAAACGCCGGGAAGAGCTGATAGCCGAGCTTTCCAACATCGATGCTGACATCGCGGCCAAAGAACAACGCGTGGCCGGCCTGCCGAAAGAGATAGAGGACCAGCGAGCAAAGATCAAGGCAACCGTGTCAAACCTGTCAGACATGGTCAAGGCGATGAAGCCGATCCCGGGGAGCGATGCAGCCAACGCAAGTGCCATAGAAGAAATAGACACGATCCGCCGCAGGGTAATATCGGCCATCAAGGACTTCCTTAAGCGTTGAGCTGGTTGTAATAGTTAGGGCAGAATTTGTAAACCTTGTAATCTGACTATCACTTGTAATCGGCTTACATTGTCCACCTTTTGTAATCAGCTAACATTATCTCTTGCTTTACTTGATTCTTACTTAATGCATGTTTGCCGATCACATTAATCTTTTGAGGATGTGAAAAATTTTGAAAAATTCGCTCTGTCTCTTCGATATCATATTAGTTTGTATATGCATATGCCCCCTAATTTCGTTGATGTCTTTGATGTTGACAAAATTATGAACTTAATACACTTGCGTCCTGTTGTCATAACCGTCAGCCACCGCCAGCTGATCACAGGTAACTAGGGGAAAAACATGGCTTGAAAATCACCTAAAGGCGATGCGTGCGTCACAACGCATCGGCTGAACAAACAGAGCCCAATCATGAATTGATCCATACACTTGGGTAATATTTTTTAAATACTTTCCATTTAGGGCCCTTCCAAATACTTCTCCATCCAACCCTTCTAACATGTAGGCTCCTTTAGAGACGCATTTGTGGATCTTGAAAGGCCTTCCCAATTTGGCGACCACTTGCCGAATTTATTGTCTCTTGTTCTAATCGGCAATATCAGTTTCCGAACGAGTTCACCCTCCTCAAAAGACTTAGGTATAACTTTCTTATTATAATGATGGGCTACTCGTTCCTTATCCCTTGTTACCTTTTCCAAGGCCCTTATTCGTGATAAAACTAGGTCTTCAGATTCGTCTACCATCAGGTGATAGTAATCATTGGCTATGAGCTTATCTTGTAGTTGAACTCGTCTCGAACTGATGATATTTTCCCACGGCAGCAGTGCTTCGTGCCCATAGACCAACTTGTATGGAGGGACTTGGATAGATCCGTGGCATGCCATCCGATATGCCCAAAGTGATTCGGCTAATCGCTATGCCATTGCTTAGGGTACTCAGAAATCTTCCTCTTTGTCAGTTTGATCAAACTTTTGTTTGAAGCCTCTGCTTTCCCGTTAGCCTGTGCATAGTATGGTGAAGAATTAAGTAATTTAATCCCTATGCCATCGGCAAACTGAACAAACTCATCCAATACGAAGATAGATCCCTGGTCTGTTGTTATTGTTTGTGGGACGCCAAATCAGTAGATAACATGCTCTTTAACAAACTCGATTGCGTCCCTAGAATCAACCTTTTTCAAAGGAATTGCCTTCACCCATTTTGTAAAGTAATCTGTTGCCACCAGAATGAATTTATGCCCTTTGCTTGAGGGTGGATTGATCTGGCCGATCATGTCGATGCCCCATCCTCTAAATGACCAAGGTTTTATGATTGGGTTCATAGCCGATGCTGGTCACTTTGCACGGTGCCGAATTTCTGATAATCCTGGCAGCCTTTATAATACTTGAAACAATCCTCCAGCATCGTCGGCAAAAAAATATCCTGCTCTCGGAAGCAACCACTTCATCTTGTGAGCCGATTGATGCGTGCCGCATATCCCTTCATGCACTTCTCCGATAGCCACTTTGGCTTGATCGGCACTAAGACATTTGAGCAGCACACCATCAATCGTCCGATAGTAGAGATCTTCGTCAAGCAAAACATATCTTAAGGCTTTGTATCACAATTTCCTTGAAGCCGATTAAGAGGGGTTCTGTAAATAGCTGTAGATTTCAAACCTCCAATCATCGACTGTCATGGCTGCGACTTCTATCCCAACTTCTTTTACCATCGGCTTGTAGCCTGATGCCCCCTAAGCTAAATCATTGGCTTTTGTATTCTGCTCTCTGGGGATGTGTTTCAGTGTAAATAGCCGAAAGCTATCCATCAATTCTCAGCATTGTTGATAGTAGACCATCAGCGCATCATTTCTTTATTCATACTCCCCTGACAACTGGCTGATGAATAATAGTGAATCCCCCATTATTTCTATGGTGTCGGCTTCAACTTCTTTGAGAAGATGCAACCCCTTGAGCACTGCTTCGTATTCGGCTTGATTGTTTGTAGCATGGGGGTTGATAGAAAAAGCAAATTCAAAGCTTGCCCCCCTAGGCGAAATAATGACCAAGCCGATACTGCAGCCGTTAGTGCACACCGAGCCATCAAATGTCAGTGTCCAAGGCATAATTTTGATTGAGCCGATTGAGCTATCTCTGTGCTCCACGATAAAATCGGCTATGGCTTGCCCTTTTACTGCCCTTGGTGCTTGATACCTCAGATCAAACTCGGTCAGGGCAAAAATCCACTTTCCAATCCGCCCTTTTAAAACTGGAGCCGATAGCATGTACTTAACGACATCGGCTTTGCATATTATTGTGCACTCGTTGGATAGCAGATAATGCCTTAACTTTGTACATGAAAAATATAGGCACATGCATAGCTTCTCCACTGGTAAATACCTTGTCTCTCCGTCCAACCTCTTGGATACCCTTTTCTTTGCCTTCAACCTCTTGGATTATGACTGAGCCGATTGACTTGTCATCGGCTGACAAGTAGAGCTTGAACGGTATTCCCTTTCGTGGAGAAATTAGAACTGGAGGCGAGCTTAAATAATTCTTGATATTGTCTAAGGCCTTCTGCTGCTCTGCCCCCTATGTGAAAGCTTGATCGGCTTTGAGCCGAAGCAGCGGTGTGATCGGCTTCATCTTTTCTGAAAGATTGGCTATGAACCGCCTGATGAAGTTAATTTTTCCGATCAATGATTGAAGCTTCTTCTTGTCCTTCGGAGGTTGTATCGTCTTGATAGCATTGATGCTTCTTGGTGTAACCTCAATTCCTCTTTCATGAACAAGAAACCCTAGAAACTGCCCGGCCGATACGCCGAACGCGCACTTCAACGGATTCATCTTCACGTCATATTTTCTTGTCCGTTCCAAAACTTGCCTCAGATCTACTATATGGTTCTCCATCTCCCTGGACTTGACCACGACGTCGTCGATGTAGATTTCCACTAGGGAGCCGATCATGTCGTGAAAGATATAATTCATGGCCCGTTGATATGTTGCCCCAGCATTTTTTAGCCCGAACATCATAACAACCCATTCATACAAGCCGATTGTCCCAGGACATCGAAAGACAGTTTTGTGAATGTCCTCTTCGGCCATGAAGATTTGATTGTAGCCTGCATTGCCATCCATAAAGCTGATGATTTTGTGGCCTGACGCAGCGTCTACGAGCAAATCGGCTATAGGCATTGGGTATTCATCTTTTGGGGTAGCCTTATTCAAGTCTTTGAAATCGATGCATACCCTTAGTTTGCCATTCTTTTTTAATACTGGGACAATGTTTGAGACCCACTCGGCGTATCGGCACGGCCGAATGAATCCAGCATCATATAGCTGAGTTATTTCGGCTTTGATCGCGTCATACATATTGGCTTTGAACCTCCTGGGAGGTTGTTTGAACGGCTGATAGCATGCCTTGATTGGCAGCTGATGAACAACTATAGACCGGCTAAGGCCACGCATCTCGAAGTACTCCCAAGCAAAACAATCTTTATGTTCTTTTAACAAATTAATGAGCTAGGATCTACAATGAGAAGATAAGTTTTTGCTGATGTACGTCGGCCTAGGCCTGTATCCAGAGCCTATGTGTATTTCTTCTAATTCGTCGGCCGACGTAAAACCCTGCCCTAGCTTGCCATCGTCTTCATCTGCGGTTTCCGTGCCGTAGACGTTTGAGCCCTCCACGACATCTTGGTCAAAGCAGCAGCTGCAACCCGTCATCTCCAATCGGCTGTATGGCAAAATCGGACACTTTTAGAAAATCGGCTTGCCAGATGTTCCCGGACAAACAATCAATGCCATCGATTTCCCAGAGTGGCAAATCAGCATTGGCGACGCTTACTGACTTGTCGGCTGGTACAATCTCTATCTTGTCGCCGTCCCATTGAAGTAGACACTGATGCATAGTTGAAGGGACGCAATAGTTGGCATGTATCTAATCCCTCCCGAGCAGCAGGCTGTAAGACCCCTTCTCGTCGATGACAAAAAAGGTTGTGGGCACGGCCGACGGTCAGCTCGACATTCAATACGCCCTTGGTCTCTGATGGGTTGCCGCCGAAGTCCTTAAATACCATGATAGTCTTGATCAGGTCTTCGGCTCCCTTTCCCAATTTCCTGAATGTTGCATAGGGCATCAGATTTACTGCGGCTCCTCCATCTACTAGAATTTTTGACATCGGCTTGCCGTTGACGAAACCTTTTACATATAGCGGCTTGAGGTGCCGATTTCCGGTCCCCTCTGGCTTATCGAAAATCGCTTGATCTGGGGACAGTGCTAGCTTGACCAAGGCGTCCTCGATGTTGTCTGCATCGGCTTCAGGAGCACTGAATCGGCTGGCAATATGAATACCATATTGACCGATGTAGAGACTTTGCATTTTCCTTTGGCTGCCCTCCTGGCTTGATCGGCTGAACATTCCTTGGCTTGTTCCTCGTTGGCTATGGTGGTTTTCCTTTTGGGGATCCATCACCTTTTGAATTTACCCAGCCGACGGCGTTGTTCTTTGATCATCTGTCGAACTTCTTCTTCCTTTCCTTCACGCTTTAGCCTTTGAATTCTGCGTTTCTGTGTTTTGGTGAAGAGGTCAGAGGGGCACCATTGGGGGTTGGCTGATTCTTCATCATCGGCCTCTTCTTCACCGTAGTAGTCATCATTTTTGTTTTTGTCGAAGAAGTCTTGATGGATCGGCCTTAGCCGATCGTGAATGATCGCTAGGTGCTGGTTGAGCTGTATAAGTCTTGGGACGAACTGAGTTGGACTGGTGATCAGCCGGCTTTTGTGTTCGTCCTCGCGGTACTCGCTGCAGGCCGGGCAATTTTCTAGCATTGGCAGCCTCATCCCGGTTTCCCAGCAGTGCTTGAAAAATTCACAGTGCCAATGGGGATCGGCACCGCTGTGATTCCCGTTGTACCGACAGCCTCGTGTTTCTGGCTCTAGCCGATAAAACCTTTCAAACCGAGCCTCTTCGCGCCAAGATCGCTGTTGGGGACGGCATCGGCTGTTCGTGTTGATTGGTCGTCGATCAGCCGATCGGGCAACGGGGTGCACCATGTTGATTGGCGCGGCTTGGCTTCCAGTCGGCTCACCCTCTGCATTGACCCCCTTCAATGTTTTGGCTAAGCTGTACGTCATTCTACGCTACCGATCAGCTTGCCTAGAGCCGGTTTGAACCATATTGATTGGGAAGGGGTTGCCATTTACCTTCATCGGCTGAGCAGAATCAGCAAACTTGAGTTTCTCGGCCTCTATTGCCGACTGAATCTGCTGTCTGAAGACTTTACAATCGTTAGTGGCATGAGATGTAGAGTTGTGCCACTTGCAGTATTTCTTATTCTTCAATTTATCAACCAATGAGATCACATGGTTCTCGAGAAGCTGAATCTGCTTCTCCTTGAGTACTATGTCAAAGATCCTACCGGCCTTGGTGATGTCAAAGTCATATTTTTCCTCTTTGGCCGTCTTCAGCAGCCACTAGCAAACGATGGCCTTTTTGTTCTTGGCCCATTCGGCTGTCGCCACCTCTGCGTCATCGTCGCTGGAATTGGAGTCTGATTCAACGATGACTTGAGTTATAATTTTGATGGCCTTCCTGGTGTCTTGAAATCTTTGTTCATGGGCCATCACCTTCTGTGCCAGATGTGCCAGGCTGTCAAAGTCTTGAGCGGAGAAGCGCTCGCGGATCAGCGCGATCAGGCCATGGAAGGCCAAATCGGCTAGCTGGGCGTCCGACAACACCATGCTGTAGCATCGGTTTCTCATCTCTCTGAAGCGTTGAATGTATTCTTGAACCGACTCGTTGTGCTTCTGCCTGATACTGGTGAGGTCCGACAACTTCATTTCATGGTTGCCAGAGTATAAGTAGCTATGAAACTATTTTTCGAGATCGGCCAAGCTCTGAAGTGAGTTGTAAGGCAGTGAAGAGAACCAGGTGAAGGCCGATCCAGAAAGAGACAGAGGGAACAATCGAACTCTCAAGGCGTCTGTAGCTGATGCTTCGCTGCACAGCGCCAAGAATCGGCTGACATGCTCCTTGGTTGACACATTGTCCTGTCCTGAGAACTTTGAGAAGTCTAGGACTTTGTACCGGGTGGACAGTGGAATCCGCTCAAAATGCTCCGGATAAGGATACCGATACATGTTCCCTGACTCCTTTGGCTTGAGGCCGAATTGATCGCGCATAACGTCTGCAATCAAATCGGCCCAGGCCCGGTTGTCTTGCTGTATCGGCTCATATTTATCATATGGTGCGGGTGCTTGCCGATACAGTGGTGGTGGCGTCTGAGGCCTGTAGTGATGATCTTGACGGCCTCCTTGATACTGGCATTAGAGTGGATGGCCAGCGGGAGGCGGCCGATTTGCCGGTTGTGGCGTTGGTGGACCCGGGAATAGCTGTCGGCCACCGGCGTTGTACTGTCTGTCCTGGCCAATCTGGGCAACCGGCTCTAACTGCCAATTATCGTCGAACATGCTGGCAGTCTGATCCTGGGGCAGCGGTTGTTGTCGGTTCAGCATGGTAATCACTAGCCTCGCAGCCGATCCGGATGGATTCGGCTGGTTGAGGACCCCTCCTGGCGGCCCTGGCTGTGCTGGTGGTGAAATCGGCCAATTCTGGGTGGCCAACGTCTTGTAACCAGGAAACTGGTCGTCTGTGAAGTAAGTCGGCCCCCGCTGCAGTTGTTCGGCTATCTTGGCGTCAACCACAGTGGCGATCATATTGTTAAGAGTGTTGACAAGAATGCCACTCTGGTTGGCCAGCGCATGGTGGACGGCCAAATTATTCGGTCTTGCAAAGTATGCAGGCCCGAATCATCTTGTTCTTGAATCGGCTCCTCCGCCTTTTGTTTGTCCTTTGATCCACTGGAGGAGGACGCTTTGAATTTGTATTTTTGGTGCACGGCTCCAGACCTTGTCTGGGTGAACGACTCTAGGTAGTTGGCTTGGAGCTCTTCTACCATCTTTTTGTAGTCGGCCTGTTGTTCAGCCGACAGCTGTTCCATCTTCACAGGCACGATGTTGTCCTGCGAAACGCTGGGGCTCTTGATGTCGACCATCTTGTCAGCTGCGTCAATGCGTCCTAGTCGAGTTGACAGAGATAGTCCCACTGGGCGTGCCAAGAAGCGTGTTGATGAAAAATTTCTCTCACGCGCTGGCCTGGGAGATCTGCTTGACTCCAGTGCAGGTCCTTCTCGGCTACCTATGCTGTACAATGCATGCCAGTTGGTTTGATCTGTTAACCAACAAGAAAAATAGAGATATATGCGTTAAGTGTTAAGTTAGATCCTACTGGATCAGCTGCAAGAGTCAACTTACATATATATGCTATCCCGAAGTGTATTTAAACTAAATGACTAGAATAGATCGGCTGTGCCGACATAGTATTAGCCACTTAATCTAAATATACAATGTGATAATAGATATATGCTTTAACAATCTAGCCGATGTCGTAAGTCCAACTGTAAATTGGCTAATACTCCAATTTATCTTATGAAATGATATTGATCTGAGCTAAATGCGCTAAACCTAGATCAGTCGCCTGTCGGCTATAGCTGACAAACTGATTCTAGCTTAAGGCATTTAACTAGAGCAAGATCTTAATATAAGAGGCGGTTTTAATAAACTTGATAGCAAATATCGGAAGGATACTAAAATAGATAAGGCCGGCTGAAACCCCGGCACTGTCTCTAAATATATGCATCTAACCGAATAGATCATAAAAGCTCTAAAAACAGCTTAATAGATCAATACTGATGCAACATTAAGTATAAAAAGAACAATCTGATCTACTGTAGCTGATGTAAATACCTCGAGACGGGGGATATCGCATATAATCTAGGCCAACCTTTAGATCTAGCTTTATCGGCTGTCGATTCCTGACAGAAGCGAGCTGATGTCGAGATAGATCTAAACATTGTTCTAGGTTATATGCGATATATGATAACTAGCGCAACATAAATCATCGAATTTAGAGTGTCATAAAGATGGAAGCACTAAATTCGACGAGATACACCACTAATAACAAACATTTACCATAACTTGGGGATCAAAACGATGCAGCCCGAAGCCGGATCAGTTGTTTGTCTGAAGAAAAAGGAGGCGATGCGTCGAAGGTTGTATTGATTGTGAGAATGTTTAATTACAAGGATCTCGGGTCCTATTTATACCCAAGAATAACATTATCTCTACAGACCCTGGACTCTGTCTAAACTACTATTTAAAATACGACAATATCCATGCCGCATTACAATAAAACAATCCAAACAAACTCCTAATTTACAGATCCAATTGCTGTTATATGACTCTATCCATAGATGGCAACATCTTTTAACGCGCAAACTGAGAGCCGAATCTTCTATTTATCTTCAAGCACTTACATCGAAAACTGTTTTATCTTCTCCTCTGACTTAGCATCGGCTATCGGCTATCCTTGTCTGATCCAACCTCAGCATATTGACCTCATAGCCGATCGTTACTCAACCGATTTGAGCATAGCCGATGCAGCCTCTGCTTCTCCGCAGATTATTCCGCCAATCCAATTCCGCTTCAAATTCAACCTTTAACTTAGGGACTTGGTTACCAAATTTGGTCGTTAATAGATCTGGACCTCCATGATCAGCTAATGGGTGATGACAAGAGCATCAAGACGAAAGCAATGGCGAATATTGACAACCCTACAACCACGATCGTGAGGGTTATCGGTGAGATGACTATGACCATCAACATGGTCGCGACAACATTCGAGATCGCCACAACCGATAAAGTCGCCAAGACGAGAACAACAATGAATGTCGCACTCACAATGACGATCAAGAACGAGAAGATTCCTGGTGACATAACCCAAGGCGAGGAGGAGGCCGAGATGGAAACAACAAAAGAAGTACTCTTGGCAGTCTTTTCTGCAGCCTCAGTAGCGAGGTGGTGCTGCAGAAGGTGGTTGCCGTGGTTTGTGGCTGCTGGAGGGCGTTGGCGTCGGAGTCGAGTCTGATGATCGACCTGGTGGGTCAGCGTCTCTTTTGAGTCATCCAAGGAGCTCCACCTACAGAAAAGTTAGCCCTTGTGCGTGCACGTCACCGCGCGCATGTCGCCTCTGCACTTCTCTTTCAACTTTGCAAGTATAGTGAAATAACCGAGTCCTCTTATTATACTCTTTGTAACTAAGAAAGATGGATCATGGTGTATGTGTGTTGATTGTAGAGCTATTAATAATAGTAGCATTAGATATCGCCATCCTATTCCTATGTTAGATGATATGCTTGATGAATTGAGCGGCTTCACTATTTTCTCTAAAGTTGATCTGCGGTAGTGGTTACCAACAATTCATATGAAGTTGAGAGATAAATGGAAAACGACTTTTGAAACTAAGTTTGGATTATATGAGTGGTTAGTGATGCCTTTTGGTTTAACTAATGCACTTAGCACTTTCATGAGATTGATGAATGAGGTTTTGCATGCTTTCATTGGAAAATTTGTGGTGATATACTTTCATGATATTCTGATTTATAGCAAATCTTTGGAGGAACACCTTGAACATTTACGTGCTATTTTTAATGCTTTGTGTAATGCACATTTGTTTGGTAACCTTGAGAAGTGCACCTTTTGCACTGATCGAGTCTCATTTCTTGGCTATGTTGTTACTTTGCAGGGGATTGAGGTTGATCAAGCCAAGGTTGAGGCAATTCAGAGTTGGCCGACTCCTAAAATGGTCACACGGGTGTGGAGCTTTTTATGACTCGCGGGATTTTATCGTCGCTTTGTGTGGGATTTCAGCACTACTGTTGCACCATTGAATGAGCTTACAATGAAGGGAGTGCCTTTCAGTTGGGGCAAAACATGAGAGAACGCCTTCAATATGTTGAAAGATAAGTCGACACATGCACCTCTCCTCCAACTTTCAGATTTTAATAAGACTTTTGAACTTGAATGTGATGCTAGTGGGATTGGATTGGGTGGTATTTTGTTACAATAGGGAAAACCTATTGCATAATTTAGTGAAAAATTTAGTAGGCCTATTCTGAATTATTCTACTTATGATAAAGAATTGTATGCTCTTGTGCTAACTTAAGAAATATGGCAACATTATTTGTGGCCCAAGGAATTTGTCATACATTCTGATCATGAATCTTTGAAGCATATCCGTAGTCAAGGAAAACTGAACTGTAGACATGCTAAATGGGTTGAATTTATTAAATCTTTTCTTTATGATATTAAACACAAGAAAGGGAAGGATAATATCATTGTTGATGCATTGTGTAGGAGATATACTTTGTTGACACAACTTGACTTGAAAATCTTTGGCTTAGAAATAAGTAAAGACCAATATGTGCATGATGCTGATTTTAAAGAGATGTTGCTACATTGCAAGGATCAAAGAATATGGAACAAATTCATCTTCAATGATGAGTTTATTTGTGGGATAACTGTGATTTCGCCCGTATCCACCGGCCTAGTTGTGATTTTGCCCTTGTTTTTTCAACTTTGTGATTTTGCCCTTGCGAATTTGAAATAAAACTATCGTTTGCCCTTGGTTTGGATGGCTGTTAGATGGTATTAAATAAATGAATTAAAAATTACCAAATATATAAAAAACAATGATGAAAAGACCAAAGTACCCTCCTCTCCTTATATAAATCCATCCCCTCCCCTCCAATGGCGCTAGTTTCACCGGCAGTGGTAGTGCACGGCGTGGCAGCAACTCTCATCACCAGCGGCTCGGGGCGCGACGAACGTGGGTCGTGGTGGTCGGTGGCGGCTCTCCTCGCCGCGGCTCGGGGCGGTGGCGGCCTTAGGGCGGGAGGCGGCTCTCATCGCTAGTGGTTCGGGCGCGGTGGTCGGCGAAGGCTCGGGAGGCAACTCTCCTCGCCGGCGCTCGGGCGCGGCCGATGGGCGGTGCGGTGGTCGACGGCGGCTCGGGGCGGCGGCAGCTCTCCTCGCCAGCGGCTTGGGCATGACGGGCAGGGGTGCGCAGCGGTCG
Organism: Oryza australiensis; assembly: GCA_019925245.2. Classification (NCBI taxonomy): domain Eukaryota; kingdom Viridiplantae; phylum Streptophyta; class Magnoliopsida; order Poales; family Poaceae; genus Oryza; species Oryza australiensis. The sequence goes on along the minus strand of JAIFGZ020000727.1, from coordinate 414,869 downwards.
GTGGTGGCTCTCCCTGCTAGCGCCGACAGCAGCAATGGCGAGGAGCACGAGGAGCATCAATGGCAGCAACGGTGTGGACTGAGATTAATCTTGATGCGCCCGTCAAGTGTTCGATTGATTGCCTCTGAGAGTAATGGTGCTGAGCTCTGTATGTCGTGGGTAGCGTTGGATTGATCAGCGTACTGTGAGCTTTTTTAAGTCCTAATTGCAACGTATCATCTACGAAGTCTGATGCATGCTCGTATTCATTTTGCTTTTCATTTTTTACTATAAATCTTCTGTTTTCATTGATTATTGTTCTTATTCTTTTATTACAAAAGCAAGGGCAAAATCATATGGTGATTTTGTTCTTTTCATAAAAGTTAACACCGTTACAACAGAATAACGGAATAGGGGCAATGTGCTGCTTCGTTTTGAAAACACAAGGGCAAATTCACAAAGTCAAAAAAACAGGAGCAAAGACACAATTTCAATATGAAATAAGGGTAAATATGCAAGAGCCCCTTTATTTTTTGAGGTAACAAGCTATGCCTTTCAGCTAGCTCCATTCATTTGTTGTTGTTGTAGGAAGCGCATGGAGGTGGGTTGATGGGGCATTTTGGTGCCAAGAAAACGGAGGACATACTTATTGGTCATTTTTTTTCCAAAGATGAGAAGAGGCATGGAGAGATTTATTGCTTGCTGCACTACATGTCAAAAGGCAAAATCACGTTTAAATCTATATGGTTTGTACATGCCTCTACCTGTTCATAGTGTTTCTTGGTAAGATATTTCAATGCATTTTCTGTTGTGATTGCCAAGGACCAAGAGGGGGCGTGATAACATTTTTGTGGTTGTGGATAGATTTTCTAAAATGACACATTTTATACCATGTCATAAAACTGATGGTGCTACCCATATTGCTAATTTGTTCTTTCGGGAAATTGTTTGCTTGTATGATGTGCCAAACACAATTGTTTCTGATTGTAACACTAAATTTCTTAGCCAGTTTTGGAGAACATTGTGGGCAAAAGTGGGGACTAAACTTTTGTTTTCTCCTACTTATCATCCCCAAACTAATGGTCAAACTGAAGTTGTGAATAGAACCTTGTCTATCATGTTAAGAGCTGTTTTAAAGAAAAAATCTTAAAATGTGGGAAGAATGTTTGCCTCATATTTAATTTGCTTATAATCGTTCGCTGTATTCTACTACAAAGATGTCCTTTTGAGATTGTCTATGAATTATTGCCTCATGCTCCTATGATTTAATGCTTTTGTCATCTTCTGAAAAAATGAATTTTGATGCTAAACAACGTGCTAAATTGATGTTAAAATTGCATGAAAGAATTAAAGAAAACATTGAGCGCATGAATACTAAGTATAAGCTTGCAAAGCTAGAAAACAATTGAATTTTGAACTGGGAGATTTGGTTTGGTTGCATTTGCGAAAAGAACGGTTTCTGCTTTGAGAAAGTCTAAATTGATGCCTAGAGGTGATGGACCTTTTAAAATGTTAGAGAGAATCAATAATAATGCATATAAGCTTGATCTTCCTCCATATTTTTGGGTTAGTCCCACATTTAACATTGCAGATTTAAAGCCTTATTTGGAATAGGAAGATGAGATTGAGTCGAGGACGAATCAAATGCAAGAAGGGGGTGATGAGGATGTCAAGGTGATCGATACCTCCACGCCTACACAACAACATAAGATTTTCGGTCCGACTACTCGCGCTCGTGAATGCCAAATAAGCAATCAGGTGACTTTATTCTTGTCTTCTTGTTCATCTTATTTAGACCATGGCAACATTTGCACTCTTGTTTTTGGTTAGGAACGATGGACATGATCCAAAAGGAAACGGATTCCCTTAGGCTAATTTCAGACTGCAGGATAGACCCAACTTGTGACGGACGATGCGACTTCATACGGACTCCATTTGGGACGTGCAAGTACTTCGTGGAAAGCTTATCAAGTCTAAGATCAAAAAGATCTGACCTCACATCCATATCTATTACAAATCAGCCACAATCTTCAATTTAGTATAGATACCTTTTCTACCTATGGTGCTACGACATTTTAGTTTTGGCTCATAGGGCCGTGTATGATGTTGAGTCCATTACAGGCACATCCTAGGGTTGGAGCACGACCCTAGCACCCCTTTGGTCATCCTTTCACATATTTATACCCCTTGGCCATCGCCAAGAACAATTGGATTTTGTTTGGATCAAAGTTTAGTGTCGCTACTTTGCTGTGTAATCCCATAATTGGTTAGATTGCCGGTTTGCTCGTTTTCGGAACCCCAGTTTGTTGATAAAATCCTACACCTTTATTCTGCAATTTGAGTTGCTTGTTCATCTTGTTCTTGCTAGTTCTTGATTGCTTGCAGGAACAAACACACTCGTAGTTGGACTGACCATGCATCCATCGGGATTCACAACTACCATTGGAGTTGATGTAATGATTGCTAAGGCGCAAAATCCCTAGACTGTTGTAGTCAGATCGTGAACATTGCCCCATCCAATTGAATTATCCTCTCATCGAAAGATCGGGACAACCTTGCGCACATCAGGTGGTATCAGAGCTTTCGGTGCTCGTGTGTTTTTATCTACCTATAACCAGAAAAAGCCTAAAAGAAAGTTGCATCTATTACCTAGCCATATTTGTCCCATTGCATTGTTCTTTTCAGTTTTTGCTTTGTTGATTTTTACATTGCTGGTCTTAGCATCTACTTCGTTTAAAGTTTCGAATTCTTGTCACGTCTTGCAGCTCCAGCATCACCGCCACCGCCGTCGCTACCACCACTGCATGTCACATCTTTGCCACTGCCTCTACAATCAATATCATATTGTCATTCTCCTTCGTTTAAATAGGAGTTTTTGGGGAGTTATACTCGAATTGGCAAGTTATAACCGAGTAGGATTCGGAGTCAGTTTGAGCAGTGTTAGTAAAATTGTTGTTTTCCTCCGTACGGACTCCGATTTGGGCGTTTAAGCACTTGTTAGAAAGCTACCGAGATAATCTACTACTTGCTTTTGGCACACTTGCATATTTTTTCGTAGTCAACGTGCTTAGATCTCAACAAAGTTTGGTAGTTTCTGTTAGTGATATGCCCTAGAGGCAACATGGAGATGTTGGATATCATGTCAATGTTTATGTATTTATGAATAAAGTGTTATTCAGTTCCATGAAATAGACATCTTCTATTGATCAATAAGTACGTGACTTATTTATGAGACTCAATATGTATGAATCTATTTCTAAACGATCCCTGATCATATGTCATATAGTTGGAACAAATATGATTCTAAGATCGGCATGTTTATTGATTGATGATCATGTCTCATAGATCAAGGGTATGGAGATACCAAATCAATAAACATGGACATATGTGTTAGAGAACACATTGTTGTATAGACCCACCATGAGACACTACAGGAATCAATGTGCCATTAGTTGGTCTCAGGTAGTGTTGGTACAAAGTCCTTAGACCCGAGATCACCATGGATTCCAACATGTGTAGTAGCCTACTTTGGGACTACCAAACGCTATTCCGTAATCGCGGGTAGTTATAAAGGTAGTTTTCGGGTTTGCTATGAAACATGGAGTGGGATGTGAGTGATCAAGATGGAATTTGCCCCTCCTTTGGAGAGATATGTCTGGGCCCCTCGAGGTAATGGATTATGGAAATGCATGGCCATGCTAAGTTGATTGAGGAGTCCATCAACAGACAGATAATCCAATACAGATCGAGTGAATGGTTAAGCTATTGAAGGGATGGCACACATCTTGCCTATAGCTTAACGGTATCGTGAGGCAAAGGGATTTGTGTACACATTACAGGTTCAGAGCCGATATTATTCTTGTATACTATGGTGTCAATATGTGCTGCTAGGCGCCGCTGTTGACGGGTCGGCTGAGTTGGACTCGAGCCGACGATCGGCCAAGTTAGACTATAGCCGAAACCGAGTATACCTGAACCTACAGGGTCGCACGCTTAAGGGGATAGAATAGATATTCGAGTTGGACTCGGATAAGGCTCGATCGGATAGGGATCCGATCGGATAGAGTCCTATGGGCTTACGACGTATGGGCGGCCAACTCTATGAGATACGGATGAGATCCGATTCAAAATAGAGTCCTAATCGGCCACTAGTCCTAGTCGGCCAACTCTATATAAAGGAGGGAGGGGTGGAGAGCTGCCGCATGTCAATTGCATCGCGTGCAACAGAAGTCGTCGAGATCAATCTCCACGGAAACCCTCCCCACTTTCGAGCCAAACCCTAGCCTTCCATCGCGTGCTAGCACACGGGTGTTCGGCGTTCTGTCCCCGGACGTGTGGATACCGGTAGAGGCGCTGCTACGTTGCACGCTGTTGATCGGCTTCAGATCGGCTGCAATCGGAGCGATCGGCTGTGGTGGAATCGGCTGCGGTCGGGCGCATTGGAGCAAGGCGTGAGAACGCGGCCGGACGACTCGAATCGGCTGATTGGCGAATCGGCTGTCTCCAGAAATCGGCTACACTATTCCGGATCGGATTGCCCTGATTGGCTATTCCGCTGCACTCTACTCCAATCGGTAACGATATATCGGCCCTTACTTGCAAGTGTTCCTGGTTTGCACGGTAAAAAGTTTTGTTTTCGGCTAGCGTAGCCTCCGCGTAACCCTTCAGTTTCCACAGTCTTATATTGTTGTTGACGGTCACTATCACCCAAAATCCGACCGTCAACTCCTGCATAAGTGGAACAAACTTGGCACATCAATGTAGCGGTAAGGGTTATTTACTAAATCTTTCCACAATTGTTAGTGATTTAATATATGCAGGTAAAAGTGTGCTTTCCAGGCGAAGAAACACAACTCCAACCAATCGGCGATCTCCACATCAGCTTCCCGCGGATTGGAGGGCCCACAAGGCGAGTGAAACCTCCTTAAAGTGGGACCAAACACTCGGGAACCTCCTTAGGGACCCACATGTTAGTGCCTGGAGAAAAACAGGGGAGAACGATGCTGACTAGGGTTCGGCCGAACCAATCTGGCGACCGTTCATCCCCACCTTTCACGCGGCAACTCCACAGCCGTCCCCAATGACGGTTAGGGGGTTATGGCAGTTGGTAACCGACTTCCAACCGCCATTGAGGGCTATAAAAGGAGACACTTCACTTCATTTCAAGACACCTCCAAGAAAATTAAAGCTTCACTCCAAGACTTAGTGATTAGGTTAGAGAGTAAGAGGAAGCTCCGAAAGCAGTGCCCCAAATGTTGGAGTTTTTTCAAGGGATAGTTCAGAGGTCGGTGCCTGGACTAGGAGTGCCGGGAGTCCCGACGGATGCTTTCCTCAATAAAGTAAGTGTTTATGATTTACTATGGTTGTTATACTTTTAATTTGAGTAATTTACTTTACCGCATTTACTTATGGGATCATCGTCCAATTAATTGGGAGCTCTAGTACTAAGACCCCTGATGAAGATAGGTGTTCTTGCGCGAGACTAGAGTAGTATTCGATAGCGTAGATGTGGCGTCTAGGCTAGAGTTTACCTTTGTTTGTTTCGTACTACATGGGTAAGAGGTAGGCGGCAGGTGGTGACAGCCCTGTTCTCCATGTTCGGGTACGGCGTAGAGCTGTAGGCCGGAGTCACTTGGCAGACCGAGTGTAAGCCAGCGCCCGAAGTAAATAAAGAAAGTAAAGCAATTTACCAGCTTCTTGGAGCTGCAACCATATAAATCCTCTCTATAACTTAGCCTACCTAATCTTGGATGCCTTGGATGATCCTAACTCTTTGATAATCCCTACCTTTCCTTGTATTCGATATCTCTTGGAATACTCCCTGCGTGAAGTGCTACAATGGTATTCCGTGCGCTTGCGGATTTTATCTCTTGTCGTAAGAAATACCAACAAGCATTTCAGGCGCCTTTGCTGGGGAACGGTTGTAGATTTATCCTAGAGCCTAGGTCATCCTCGTATCTTTTTATTTTTCTCTTTTAGAATATGGAGCAATCTATCCAAAGCCTATCCACTCCAAAGGGAGAGTTTTTTGAGCCACCATCTTCTTTTGAGCTAATACTTTCATCTGGCTTTGAACTCCGCCCTGGCTTTATAGCCATGGTTCGGGAGCAATCCTTCTTTGGGCGCGATCATGAAAACCCACACTATCATCTACGAGAGTTTGAGCATTTGTGTTCATGCCTGATGATTCCGGGCATGACACAAAGAACTATGAATTGGAAGTTGTTTCCCTTTTTGCTTACCGAAAAGGCGAAGCAATGGTACGCTCTTACAATAGAGAAAGCAAACGGTGAGCGGGAAGAACTCAGACAGATTATGTCTCGCATTCTTCTTGCTAACCCGTATCACATCTCTACGCGTAGAAGTTCTCAGATTTCATCAGACTGAGAAGGAAATTATAGGTGTAGCTTGGGCCAGGTTCTTAACTCTAATCCAATCCCGCCCTAACTTGTCTTTACCCGACAATGTGTTGTTGCAACACTTCTGGTCAGTCTTGGCAAAGAGTCTGCCCTATATCTTGACATCGCATCTGGTTGTTCATTTTCACATAAGACTCCGACAGAAGGAAGGGAAATCCTAAGTCGTATCTTAGAGAACACCTAATTCGTCAAAGATTATTATGAATCACTACCGGCGATAGTCAAGGCAAGTGATGAGGATAATTCTCCAGCCGAATCCAATGCTTTGCCATGCATATCTCAAGATCCAACTGTAGAATCCTCACCCGAATCGAGAACACCGAAGGATGAAGCAATTTCTCTTCGGAGTTTCCCTTCTTATTTGAGGGCGATCATTTCGAAGATCATGGAAATACCTAAAATTTCTTCTGCAAAAGGAGACCATGTCACACCCTGTAGTTTTGCCCCTGAAAATCATTTAAATAATTCCCCCGAAGAAAATGAACTTTTGGATTTAACCTGGAGCAAATAAGAATTTTTAAAATACAATTAGTAAGTGGAAATGACATGGTAGTATTTTCTTGGATTCTACATGTCAAAATACATTAACTGGATTTTTAGTGGAATTTTTAGAGCACTATAAATAATTTTTAACCAACTAAACAATTTATCGGAATTAAATTAAGTCCCTTGAAATTAATTTCTGATTTTCCTATTCATTCCCGTACCTTTCCTGCCCAATTCCTTCGGGCCGCCGGCCCATTCTCGCCCGCACGCGTACCCTCTTCTCTCCCTCGCCCATGGGCCACGGTCCACGAGCCACCGCCGCTCCGCGCCAAAGTTCGACAGCCCTCCCTCACGTGCTCGGGCCGCCCAAAGGTGGGGCCCACCTGTCGGGCCTATCGTCCCCATGCCAAGCCCGCACCGGCAACGCACCGCCACAGCGCCATCTCCGCCGCTCGTGCCCCCGCCACCCGCGCAATCCCGGCCGTTCCCGAGCCGCACAACAACTGGCCGAGCTCGCACTGCCTTATCCCCTCACACGATCACGCGAATCCCGCGAACCCTAACCGTGCCGCAGCCGGTCTCTCTCTCTCTCTCTCTCTTCGAGCCCGACTTCGACGATGAGAAATTTGCGTCGATTTCATGCGCAAATCGGACTCCAAATCAACCCTATAAAACTCGCACGAACCCCGCCGTGTTTTCCGTTTGTCGCCTCTTTAAGTAAAACCCTAAATCGTCACCGCTGTTTTCCACCACCGAGCGCCGCTGCATTCTTCCCCGTCGTCGGTGAGTCCTCTCTTCGCGTTCCTCCGGTCCGGGAACCCAAGCGCATTCGTCCCACAACCTTGCACTGCCACCCCGTAGCCCTAGTGTGGTGCCTCGTTGTTTCCCAAACCCAGCGCCGCCATCCGCTGCCATCGCCGGCAAGCCGATCGGCCGTCGTGCGGCCATGGTTGGCTATGCCGAGCTCGGCCGCCGCGCCGCCAAACCCTAACCCTCCCAATGTCCGGTCTACGGCGGTTGATCGGAACCGTCCGATCCCGCAAGCTCGCACCGCCGCTCCGATCACGCCACATGGCACCGCCACCACCGTTCGTAGACCCGGTCCATCATGGACCGGAGCCGTGCGCCCGTGCATCTGCTGACATCATCTGCTGACGTCATGCTTGCGTCAGCTTTTCCCGCCTGCTTGCGTAAGCGCCTGCGTCATGCTGACGTCAGACCTACCAGACCCCGCGCCACCGTTTGCGTCCGCAGGGACTTAATTGCTCAACAATTAATTTAGCCTTTTCTGTTTAGTTTAAAAATTGCAGATAAACTTCTAAAATTCATATCTTCTTAATTCGAGCTCCGTTTTAGTCCATTCAAATTTTATTAAATCTAGAAAAATGTCAAGAATCAATTAAAAATAGTTTCTTGTGCTGTTTCAGTAGACTTTTAGCATGTTTTGTTGAGTGCTTTGTTTGTCGTGTAGATTCTAGTAATTCCAGCGATCCCGTTTACTTCAAAGTAGCCGACGAAGTTCCTCAATCTTTAGAGCAAGGCAAGCCATACTTTACATTGATCATATTGGACCCTTTTTTTTAATATATCGTTTTTATGAAATACCTTATATGTTTTAGAATGTCATTTCATGGGACTGTTATACCTATTTACTCAGACATAGGGATTGATTACTTCCTACCATTGATAGCTTGGGTTCAATATGACTAGATATTGGTTTAGGACATGCTTAGCCTGGTTTAGATCAATTAGCTCACTTTAGGGAATCGCACTATCGAAATATTACGGTGGAGATTAATATATAGGTGATGTCAAAGTAAGTGATACTATACTAATAATATTAAAATATGATAATGGAGGGCCATGGGTGCAATGGTTTTGGATAGTAGCACCTATGGCAATTAAGAACCGGTTCTCGGGGAACCCTGGAAGAATTATCGTGCATACCACAAGCCAGCATGGGTAATGGCTGGATCTGTAGTATAGCCGTCTCTAGCTAATGTACCCTAGTGAGGGTGGGCGTGATGGAGTTGGGTCAGCCCCGGTTAAAAGGGTTGATCGGCTATCGGATTCACCATGGCACACGGGGAGGGGTGGGGGGAGGGGGCTGCCCATTGCCCTGATGGGAGTGGGGGCGAAACCTTGGTGTGATACAATTGGTTGGAGGGGGTTGTGCGAAGGGTCCTATCACAGTCCCTTTCTGGGGTATCATGGAGGTACACCGACACGCGGTAACATGTCATGGGGCTGTGTCTTGGGTACAGTTGTACACCTCTGATCAGAGTAAAACTATTTGAATAGCCATGCCCGTGGTTATGGGCGATCAACCAGATTCATCGTGATTAGTCTCATTCAAGTAAATAATTTGATTAATGGAACTTGACTAGCATAGATGGTTGGTTGGGCCTGTTGCAACGTGGGTTTAACGTTGCGTAGTGATTATTTAATATTGCTTAATTATTGTGGAGATTATGGAAATCGGGTATCTACATGGCAAGCTTATCCGACTGGAGGTAGGGATAGATTGCGCCTGCCATATCTGTAAACCAAACATGACTTGGGTGTTACGTTGCCGATTGAGATAAGGCAACGGCCTATAGTCACGGTTTGGTAAGATTGAGGAAACCAACTTAGAGTAAGGTAGGGTTTCCGATCTGTAAGCCCGCCTCCCAAGACTATATAAGGGGGGTAAGGGGCGTCCCTTGAGGGATATGCGATAGCAGATATCAGAAGTTACATCAACTTTTAGCTTTCAGCCTTAGATCTTGAGATCAATAAAGACACTCGGCGGATCGAATCCACCAAAACAGGAGTAGGGTATTACCTCACGAGAGGGCCTGAACCTGTCTAAACGTCGTTCTTCAATCTAACCCATTGTGCTTGGCGATCTTGACTGCACCCCCCATTTTCTATTGCCGAAACCAAGTTTCGACAGTTGGCGCGCAGGGTAGGGGCTCGCGTGTCAAGACCTCTTCAACAATCTCGCCGACAAGCGTGATGGGATCTCCTTCAGGATTCGACGACTTCGCTGCCAACAACTTCGACGACTTCTCCTTCGACTCGGATTCGAACCAGTCGGAAGGAGAGATCCACTTGGCGCCGTTCGGGCTCTCGAACAGTGCCAAGATCTACGACGACATCTTCAAGTCCAAGATGCGGTCTACCCTCTCCAATGAAGGACTTCACTCGGCAACGTTCGGATTGCCGAACGCCGCCAAAATCTGCACCGATCTCCTCGTCTCCCCAACAGAGACGATCTACTCGGATGAAGACCTCTCGGCGCCGTTTGGGTTACCAAACGCCGCTGAGATCTACGGCAATCTCCTCTTCCCCGAGTCGGGTTTGACCCACTCGACGGAGTCCACGTCCTCAAGCTCCGACTCGGACTGGAACGATCCAGATTCGAGCTAACCAGGGTCGAGGGAGGTCGCCGTCATCCTCCAGCCGTTCAGCTCATGCTCATCTTCGGAGCTCAACGAATATCTCAGCTCTGCCGGCTTTGACGACCTCTATGGCATCCCCTCAGACGAAGCCGATGACTCCGACTGCCACAAGGACCACGAGCCAAAGTGCTTCGATGTCCTCATGGCCGAGCCGGACGAGTCCGACTCAGCCATGGCCCGCAGGCTTGCAGAGGAAGAGCGAGCCAAGATCGAGCGAGAGCGTAAGCTGGCTGAAGAAGAGAAGAAACGCAGGGAAGAGGCCGATAAGAGAAAGCAAGATCTACGGGCAGCCGGACGATCCACTCAGGAGGCTATCCTTCAAACGCGGGTCCGCAACACCAACATCTTCCAGACGCCTCAACAGAACGCTGTTGCTGCCCTCACACTCTTGGACACCGTCATGGAGATGGCACCCCCCGACGTGACTCCAATATTAGATAAAATCAAGACCATCGTCGCAGCTACAGCCAACGGCCATCCCACCACCTTGGCACGAAGGCCGACTGAGTCTGTGGCCGAAACGCCCGACAAAAGCCGACTTCCGCCTCTAAGGTCAGGAGACTACAAGAGGCCCGAGCCAGACCGGTCGACGACTAGGCCAAGAGGCCCACGCCACGAGTCCACACAGAAGTACCTGGAGCAAACGGCCGACTCCCGCGACAAACGACATGGACGTCCACCCGTCCACCACCGCGTCCGCCGCAACAACAGCTCCAGCTACCAACCAGCCAACCGAAGACCCCGCCGAGTGATCTGTGGGAAGTCCTCGATCGCCGCTACCAGGAGCGAGACCAACGCACTCGGGAAGATCGGAGGGGATCACCCGATAGCGGCGACGACGGAGTGCCAGCTTTCACTCGGGAGCTTCGCCGAGTGCACTGGCCGAATGGTTTTAAGCCAACAGGAATAGAGAAATATGACGGCAAGACCGACCCCGAGTCGTGGCTTACCGTGTATACTCTCGCCATCCGCGCAGCAGGCGGTGACAACAAGGCTATGGCCAACTATCTGCCCGTGGCCCTGGCCAACTCAGCCAGGAACTGGCTCACGCACCTGCCAAGAGGCTCAATTGGCTCGTGGAGCGAGCTGAGGGATCACTTCATCGCCAACTTCCAGGGCACCTTCGAGAGGCCCGGCACACACTTCGATTTATACAATGTCATCCTGAAGCCGGACGAGCCTCTGAAGGATTACATCCGGCGCTTCTCCGAGAAGCGCAACAAGATCCCCAACATCACCGATGACATCATCATCGCCGCCTTCCAGAAGGGAGTCTGTGATGAGCTGTTAATCGGGAAGTTCGGGCGCAAGCCACCAAAGACGGTGAAACAGATGTTCGAGACGGCGAACTCCTACGCCAAATCCAACGATGCCATCAAGGCGGCTCGTCAAGACCAGCCCGACAGGAGGGAAGACAAGCAGGTGGGAGGAAGCCGGAATCCTAAGAAGGATAACGGCAACAACAACAACCAGGACCAAAAAGACTGCAAGCGCCGATCCGAGGATCGGTTGCCGCAACCTCCAATTCTCAACGCCGCCCCGAGTCGCCGCCTACGACGCCATCATGAACGCTCAATGCACTCATCATCCCAATCACAAGCACGGGGCTAAGGACTGCTTCATTTACAAACAGCCCGCCGAGCGTGCGCGGCGCAACTCAACAAGAAGCCGACGATGAGGCTGGTCCATCGGGCGCCAACAAAAACAACGCGGTGAGAATGTCGACCTTTCCAAGACCCTGTGGGAGAGCTCAATCACATCTTCGGGGGGCCGCTAGCCTATGAATCCCAGAGGAAACAGAAGCTAACCGACCGAGAGGTCAACGCGGCTCAACCCGAAGTCCCTCAGTACCTACGATGGTCGAAAGTGGCCATCACTTTTGACCGCTCGGATCAATCCGACCGAGTGGTTCACCCGGGGCGCTATCCACTCGTCCTGGACCCGGTGGTCCGCAACATCACGCTTAAGCGCGTCCTCATCGATGGGGGCAGCGCCCTTAATATTCTGTTCGCCAAGACCATGGACGAGATGCAGATCCCGAGGGCCGAATTGAAGGCAAGCTCAGCCCCCTTCCACGGAGTCATCCCGGGGCTGTCATCTACACCACTCGGGCACATCGCCCTCCCGGTCACCTTCGGAGCTCGAGAGAACTTCCGAACGGAAAACGTCACTTTCGAGGTGGCCGACTTTGAAACGGCCTACCACGCCATCATCGGAAGGCCTGCGCTTGCCAAGTTCATGGCAATCCCACATTACACTTACCTCTGCATGAAGATGTCGGGTCCCAACGGCGTCATCACTCTTCGCAGCGATGTGAAGCAAGCCTTCACCTGCGACAAGGAGAGCTGCGACATGGCCCAATCTCGCGAGAGATTACGTGGCCAGCAAGAAATCCGATTGGCTGCATCGACTTCGGCAGAGGGTGAAATCCCCGCGAAGAAGATAGCCAAATCAGGATCCGGCGACGCCAAGACCAAGAAGATCTCCCTTGATCCATCGGATCCCTCGAAAACTGCTGTAATCGACGCTGAACTAGATCCCGAATAGGAAAGCGCGCTCGTCACCTTCCTCCAAAATAATAAAGATGTTTTTGCTTGGAAACCATCTGATATGCCTGGAATTCCTAGGGAGGTGATCGAGCACTCTTTGCACGTCAAAGATGACGCCAAACCGATAAAACAACGATTACGCAGATTCGTGCAGGATCGAAAAGACGCTATCAAGGAAGAGCTCACAAAGCTCTTGGCTGTAGGCTTCATCAAAGAAGTCCTACATCCCGACTGGTTAGCCAACCCAGTTCTGGTCCGCAAGAAGACGGGGCAATGGCGCATGTGTGTTGACTATCCTGACCTCAACAAAGCCTGTCCCAAAGATCCATTCGGGCTGCCTCGCATCGACCAAGTCGTAGACTCAACAGCCATTGCCAACTCCCGAGCTTCTTGTATTGTTACTCGGGCTATCACGGATCAGCTTGAAAGAATCCATTGCCTGAAGACATCGTTCATCACGCCGTTTGGGGCCTCTTGCTACATCACCATGCCTTTCGGCCTAAAGAACGTCGGTGCCACATATCAACGCATGATCCAGAGATGTTTCCAGACGGAGATCGGCAAGAACGTAGAAGCTTATGTCGACGATGTTGTCATCAAGACCAAGCAGAAAAAAGACCTGATCGCTGACTTAGAAGAAACCTTCGCAAACATCCGGGCCTTCAGAATGAAGTTGAACCCGAAAAAGTGCACTTTCGACGTCCCGTCAGGCAAACTGATTGGCTTCATGGTGTCACATCGCGGCATTGAAGCCAATCCAGAGAAGATCAATGCCATCTTGAGCATGAAGCCCCCGAGTAACCAGAAGGATGTCCAGAAGCTCACTGGCTGCATGGCGGCGCTAAGCCGTTTCATCTCTCGACTCGGCGAACGAGGCATGCCCTTCTTCAGATTGCTAAACAAAACGGATGACTTCCAGTGGACCACGGAAGCCCACAAGGCCTTTCAAGATTTCAAGGAATTCCTTACAACGCCGCCTGTCCTGGCCTCACCTCAGCCTCAGGAGCCCCTGCTGCTGTACGTTTTAGCCACTCACCAAGTGGTTAGTACGGTCCTCGTGGTCGAGCGCGAAGAAGAAGGACGGGCTCAGAAGATTCAGAGGTCGATCTACTTTGTTAGCGAAGTATTGGCAGGAGCCAAAATTCGCTACCCTCGAGTACAAAAATTGCTTTATGGTGTCCCGATAACCGCGAGGAAATTGGCGCACTATTTTCGGGTCACTCGGTCACGGTCGTCACCTCCTTTCCACTCGGCGACGTCATCCACAACCGGGAGGCAACCGGGCGCATTGCTAAGTGGGCTCGGAGCGATGCCACCGGACTTGACTTTTAAGGCGAGGACGTCCATAAAGTCACAAGCCCTAGCAGATTTCCGGCCGAGTGGGTGAACAACAAGAAAACGTACCTCGGGAAGACCTCCAACACTGGACCATGCACTTCGACGGATCCAAGAGGATCACCGGCTTGGGAGCAGGAGTTGTGCTGATCTCCCCGACTGGGGAAAGGCTAAGATACGTCCTTCACCTCCACTTCTCCGCCTCACACAATGTCACCGAGTACGAAGCCTTGCTACATGGACTGCGGCTCGCAGTTTCAATCGGGATACGTCGGCTCATCGTGAAAGGCGACTTCCAGCTGGTCGTCAACCATGTAATGAAGGACTGGTCCTGTCTAAACAACACCATGGAGGCCTACCGACAAGAAGTCCGCAAACTCAAAGACAAGTTTGACGGACTCGAACTATCACATGTTTTGAGACACAACAACGAAGCAGCTGACGAGTTGGCGCAGTTCGAGTCCAAGCGTGAATCCGCCCCAACAGACGTCTTTGTCGAGCACCTTTATGAGCCAACCATCACGACGAAGACAATTTCCAACGAACAAGCTGCAAACAAAGTCGCCATGACTGATGTCGACTGGAGGACACCTCTCGTCAAATTTTTAACACAGCAAGAGCTGCCGAAAGACCGGGATGAGGCAGAGCATGTCCGACGTCGTTGCCAAGCTTATGTCATGGTTGACTCTGAATTATACAAGAGAAGCCCCTCCGGAATCCTAATGAGATGCATTACACCCGAGGAAGGGAGACAGCTGCTCCAAGACATCCACTCGGGCATATGCGGAAGCCATGCGGCAGCACGCACCCTGGTAGGCAAAGCCTACAGACGGGGTTTCCCCGCTACGCACCTGTTAACGACCAAATTTGGTAACCAAATCCCCATGTTTGAAGCAGAGATTGAAGCGGAATCAGAGAAGATGCGCGATCTGCGGAGAAAAAGAGGCCGCGTCGGCTTAGTCCGAATCGGCTGCGGAGCCCGTTGGCTAAGCCCAAATTGGACCAGGATAGCCGATAGCCGATTCTGAGTTGAGTTAGAAGTAGAGCCAGTCCTGAAAGGAAAACATGAAGATAAGGTGTTGGATTTAGTCTCCAAATTGTGCGTTAAAGATATTGCCATCTATGGATGAAGTCCTGTAACGACAATTGTATCTGTAAAATAAGAAGTTGTATAGATATTCCTTTTGTAACGCGGCATGGGACTACGTCCCTAGATATTATCGTACTGTGAATAGTAGATAAGGTAGAAACCGTGTTCTACACGGATGTTGTTGTACCCGGGTATAAATAAGACCTGAGGGCTCTTTGTAAATAACAACACACAATCAATACACCTTCGCACGCATCGCCAACCTTTTATTTTACTTTTCTCGACAAGTTCTTGCTTTCGCTTGGGCTGCATCGATCTTGATCTCTGAACAAGGTAATTCCTTGTTACAAGTTGATTGTATCATCGAGGTTAGTGCTTTCATCGTTATGATACTCTAACTTGGATGCTATAAACTACTAATTTATCATACGCGATGTATAATCTAGAACAATGTCTAGATCTATCTCGCAGTCGGCTGATTTCTCTCTGAAGACAGCAGCCGATAGAGCTAGATCTAGGGGTTGATTTAGATTATACGGTAGGTCTACAGTCTCGAAGGATTCTCATTATCTTATATAGATCTAATGTTTTCTTTTGTACTAAATGTTGCATCAAATCGACCTATTAAGTCGCTCTTAGAACCATCAAGATCTGTTCGGTTTAATGTTTATCATTAGAGACAGTGCCGGGGTTTCAGCTGGCCTTACCTGTTTTAATTGTCTTTTAGTATTAATTACTGTTAGATGCATTAAAACTGCCTTTTCATATTAAGATCTCACTCTATTTAAATGCCTTAAGCCGGTATCAACCTGTTGAGTCACATTAACAGCCGATTGATCTCGGGTTACCACATTTAACTCAGATTGATATCTTTTTATAAAATATATCGGAGTATTAGCCAATTTATATTAGACCCACGGTATTGGCTAGGTTATAAATGCATATAATTATTATCCTAATGTGCTTTTAGGCTTAAGTGATTTATACTGTCTCGGTATACTACCGATCTATCCCAATCACTTAGTCTAAACTTACTTTGGGATAGCAACTGTATGTTTATTGATTCCCTTAGCCGATCCAGTAGGATCTAATATTAACTTAACGCCTATTCTATATTTTCTTGTTGGTTACAGGATCAAACCAACTGGCACGCCCAAGATTCACCAAAGGCGGCCAACTTGGACCTGCACTAGAGTAAAGCAAATCTCTCAGGCCAGTGCGCGGGAATCAGAATTCTCATCAACACGCTTTTGGCACGCCCAGTGGGACCATTGCAGACTTCCAAGTTTGACGCAATGTTTGACACCAAGACTCCATAGATCGATCAAGAAAATGTCATCCCAGTGACAATGGAGCAACTGTCGGCTGAACAACTAGCCGACTACAAGCAGATGGTTGAGCGGCTGCAGGCAACCTGCAATATTTCACCCAGACCAAATCTGGGGCGGTCCTCCAGAAGTTCAAGTTCTCGATCGAAGACTTCGACATGTCTAATGAGGACAAGAAGGGAAAAAGGAAGATGGAGGACATCAAGCAGGAGCAAGACGTCTCGGGCCCTTACACTCTAGAGGACCGAATCGACTCGGCTGTCAATCATGCGCTCGTCAACCAAAGTGGCATATTGGTTAACACCCTCAACAACATGATAAGTACTGTTGTTGACTTGAAGATAGCCGAGCAGCTGCTCGAGAGGGCTGACATACTTCGCTCATGGTCAGTTCCCAACCTACAGGACACTATCAACCCAGGCCTGCCGATCCCGTCACTGGGATAGCCAAATCCTCAAGGAGAGGCTCTGATCAAACCAAACGCATAGGCATCGACTTTAGACCCGCACCCCAGGATCCTGGTCCAACATCAGCCTCATCATCAGGGCCGTGGAGCCCCAACAGTGACACAGGAACATGTGGAGAACATGTTCAACACAAATCGGCGGCCAATCATGTCCAATGAGCCGATTGGCAACATCGCCCCGACGCCACATCATAGTCTCGCCGGCAATCGGCTACTTCCTGAACAATCATTGTCGATCGTGTCTCGGCCACCTCCCGCTGCAAATCAGTTCTAGTACTAATATCTGGGAGGCCACCTCGAGCAACAGCATCAGCCGCAGACACCACCACTCCAGTATCGGCAAGGACCCGTTCACTACGAGCACTATGGGCCGATACCTCAAGTTCAAGCTCAGGACAACATGCCTTGGGCCGATCTGATTGCCGACGTCATGCGTGATCAGTTCGGCCTCAAACCCAAGGATTCCGGCAACATGTACCGGTACCCATATCCAAAATACTTCAAAGGGTGCCACTGCCATACCGGTACAAAGTGCCGAATTTCTCAAAATTCTCCGGGCAGGACAACGTGTCCACTTACGAGCATGTCAGTCGATTCTTGGCTCAATGCGGAGAAGCATCGGATACAGACGCGCTCAGAGTGCGCTTGTTCCCGCTATCGCTTTCGGGATCGGCTTTTACCTGGTTTTCCTCCTTGCCGTACAACTCGGTTCAAAGCTGGGCCGATCTCGAGAAACAACTCCACTGCTACTTCTACTCCGGCACCCACAAAATGAAGCTGTCGGACCTCATCGACATCAGGCAAAAATACGAAGAATCGGTTCAAGATTACATTCAACGCTTTAGAGATATGAGGAGCCGATGCTATAGCTTGGTGTTATTGGATTTACAGCTAGCCGATTTAGCTTTTCACAGCCTCTTGGCCCCCGATCCGTGAAAGGTTTTTGGCTCAAGGCTTTGAGAGCTTGTCCCACTTGGCCCAGAAGGTGACAGCCCACGAGCAAAGATTCAAGAATCCAAGAAGGCCTTCAAGAAAGTCACCCACGTCGCCTACGCAACGGACACAGATTCAAGTGACAACGATGCAGAGGTGGCAACAGCCGAGTGGACCAGAAACAAGAAGGCAATAACCTGCCAATGGTTGAAAAAGTCAGCTAAGGAGGAGAAATATGACTTTGATATCACTAAAGTCGACAGGATTTTCAATCTGCTGCTGAAGGAGAAGCAAATTCGGCTGCCGCACAACCACGTTATCCCATCAGCCGATGAACTCAAAAAGAAAAGGTACTACAAGTGGCACAACACCACCTCCCACAGCACCAACGATTGCAAGGTCTTCCGCCAACAAATCCAGTTAGCCATCGAAGCCAGGAAAATAAAATTCGAAGAATCAGCTAAGCCGATGAAGATCGATGGTAACCCTTTCCTAGTCAACATGGTCCAAGCCAGCCCAGGCGAGCTAATCGGCAGATCCGAATGATGTACGGCTTAGCCAAAACACTAAAATCGCTAATGCCGACTGGAACATCCTACAAAAAGCTGACTGGAGATGCAGCCGCACCAATCAACATGGTGCACGCCACTGGCCGATCGGCCGATCGTCGGCCCAGGCAGACGGACAGCCGACTACGATTCCAGCATAGAGTGAAAGAAGAAGAAGAGAGCCAGCGCGGTAAGCCATACCACAGGACACCTGATCGGCTGGGCATGGCATATTACCACCGCCATGATGGTTGTGACCCGCATTAGCGCTGCGAGTTCTTCAGGTTCTGCTGGGAGCAAGGAATGCGTCTGCCCACCCTTGAAAATAGCCTAGCATGCAGCGAGGACAGGGAGGACGAATACAGGGGACAACCAATGGAAAGTCCTGGCCGATTCGTCCCCCGAGCCGTTCAACTTAACAGACAGAAACCTTAAGTCCATGATCGGCTCGGCCCAATCCACCAAGAATTCTTCCAATAAGAGGACGAAGAAGAAGCCGATGAAGAGCAATCGGCCAACCCCCAATGATGCCCTGCAGACCTCTTTACTAAAACACAGAAAAGAAAAATTCAAAGGCTCAAGAGCGAGGGGCAGGAAGAAGAAGTCTAGCGATGATCCAACAGCAACAACGTCGGCAGGGCACAAAACAATGGCGCGCCAAGAAACAAGCGGCCCCAGCCGACGAAAGCCCAGTCGACAAAGCCAAAAGGGTGGCAAAAGGCAAAGTGGTCTCTGCATCGGTCAACATGGTTTTCATTTTGCCAGCCGAGTTTGAGGCTGTCGAGGCCGATGCAAACACAGTGGAAGAAACCTTGGCTAAGCTGGTACTATCCCCAGAACAAGCTATCTTCAAGAAACCTGAAGGGACTGAGAATCGGCACTTGAAGCCCTTATACCTCAAAGGATATGTCAATTGGAAGCCGATGTCCAAGATGCTAGTTGATGGAGGGGCTGCCGTCAACCTAATGCCTTACACAACCTTCAGGAAGCTGGGCAAAGGGGCCGAAGATCTAATCAAGACCAACATGGTGCTCAAGGACTTCGGCGGCAACCCTATAGAAGCCAAGGGAGTTTTAAACGTCGAGCTAACCGTCGGTAGCAAGACCATGCCCACAACATTTTTCATCATTGACGGGAAGGGGTCATATAGCCTGCTCCTTGGGAGGGACTGGATCCATGTCAATTGTTGCATCCCTTTTACAATGCACCAAAGCTTAGTCCAGTGGCAAGGCGACAAGATAGAAATCGTGCCAGCCGACAGGTCAGTCAACGTCGCTAACGTCGATTTGCCTTTGTGAGAAATCGACGGTATTGATTGCCTGTCCAGCAAAGTTTGGCAAGCCGATTTCTTAAAGGTGTCCGATTCTGATATACAGCCCATTGGAGACGAAGAGCCTCAATTACTACTTCGAAGGCGTCGTGGAGGGCTCGAGTGTCTATAACAAGGACAGTGTGGACGACAACTACGGAAAACTCGGGCAAGGTTTTATGTCGGCCGACGAGTTAGAAGAGGTCGATATAGGCCCAGGAGATAGGCCTAGGCCAACATATATTAGCAAAAAAATTTCTTCTCATTTTAGAACCAAGCTTATTGATTTGTTAAAGGAATATAAAGACTGCTTTGCTTGAGAATACTTTGAGATGCCTAGTCTTAGCTGATCCATTGTTGAACATCGGCTCCCTATCAAGCCCGGATATCGGCAGTTCAAACAGCCTCCCAGGAGGTTTAGAGCTGATATGTGTGAAGCAATTAAAGCCGAAATCACTTGGCTATATGATGTTGGATTTATTTGGCCTTGCCGATATGCATAATGGGTTTCGAATATAGTTCCAGTAATGAAGAAAAACGGTAAACTTAGGGTGTGTATTGACTTCAGAGATTTAAACAAGGCCACCCCTAAGGACGAATACCCAATGCCCATAGCCGATTTGCTGGTAGATGCCACCTCTTGCCATAAAATTATAAGTTTCATGGACGGTAATGCAGGCTACAATCAAATCTTTATGGCCGAGGAAGACGACCACAAGACAGCTTTTAGGTGCCCAGGAACAATCGGCCTATATGAATGGGTCGTCATGATGTTCGGCTTGAAGAATGCTGGGGCTACGTATCAAAGGGCCATGAATTACATCTTTCATGATTTGATCGGCTTTTAGTGAAGATCTACATCGATGATGTCGTCGTCAAATCTAGGGATGTAGAAGACCACATAGCCGATCTGAGGAAGGTTTTGGAGCGAACAAGGAAGGTTGGCCTGAAGAAGAACCTGACAAAGTGCGCGTTCGGCATATCAGCTGGACAGTTTCTGGGTTTTCTTGTTCACGAGAGGGGAATCGAAGTCATGCAGAGAAGCATCAATGCCATCAAAATGATTCAGCCTCCAAAGGACAAGAAGGAATTGCAATCTTTGATCGACAAAATCAGCTTCATTAGACAGTTCATTGCAAATCTGTCGAAAAAGATGGAGTCGTTCACACCGTTGCTTCGGCTTAAGGCTGATCAAGCGTTCACCTGGGAGGCAGAGCAGCGAAAAGCCTTGGACAATATCAAGGGTTATGTAAGTTCCCCTCCAGTCCTGATTTCTCCACAGAAAGGGATGCCATTCAATTTATATCTGTCAACCGATGAGAAATCAATCGGCTCAGTTTTGATTCAGGAGGTCGAAGGAAAGGAGAAGGCAATCATTTATCTCAGCTGACGGCTTCTGGATGCAGAAACAAGATATTCACCAGTGGAGAAGTTATGTTTATGCCTGTATTTTTCATGCACAAAGTTATGGCATTATTTATTGTCCAACGAGTGTACTGTGGTATGCAAAGCCGATGTTGTGAAATACATGCTATCGGCTCCAGTTCTAAAAGGACGAGTCGGGAGGTAGATTTTTGCCCTGACGGAGTTTGATCTGAGATATCAGGCACCAAAGGCAGTAAAGGATAGGCTATAGCCAATTTGATAGTGGAACACAGAGATGATTCAATCCGCTCAGTAGACATCATGCCTTGGACTCTAACTTTTGATGGCTCAGTTTGTACAAATGGGTGCGGCATCGGCTTAGTAATAATTTCCCCAAGGGGGGCAAGCTTTGAGTTCGCTTTTTCAATCGCACCCCATGCAACAAACAATCAAGCTGAATATGAAGCCGTGCTAAAGGGACTACAATTGCTCAAGGAGGTCGAAGCCGATGCCATCGAGATAATGGGAGACTCACTGTTAGTCATCAGCCAGTTGTTAGGAGAATATGAATGCAAGAACGACACGCTGATGGTCTACTGTCAAAAGTGCCAAGAATTGATGGATAGCTTTCGCCTAGTAACATTGAAACATATCCCCAGGGAACAAAACGCAGAAGCCAATGATCTAGCTCAGGGGGCATCAGGCTATAGGCGGATGACAAAGGATATTGAAGTGGAAATCGCCACAATGTCAGCCGACGACTAGAGATTTGACGTCTACAACTACCTACAAAATCCCTCCTAGTCGGCTTCAAGGAAATTGCGCTATAAGGCAGGCTTTGAGATATGTTTTGCTTGATGAAGAATTGTACTATCAGACGATCGATGGTGTGCTACACAAATGTCTCAGTGTCGATCAAGCCAAGGTTGCTTTTGGGGAAGTGCATGAAGGGATTTGTGGCACACATCAATCGGCTCATAAGATGAAGTGGCTACTTCGGAAAGCAGGATACTTTTGGCCTACTATGCTGGAAGATTGTTTCAAGTATTACAAGGGATGCCAAGACTATCAAAAGTTTGGAGCTATCCAAAGGGCGCTAGCATCGGCTATGAACCCAATTTCAAGCCTTGATCGTTCAGAGGTTGGGGAATCCACATGATCGGCCAAATCAACCCATCCTCGAGCAAAGGACATAAGTTTATATTGGTGGCAACTGATTATTTTACCAAGTGGGTGGAAGCAATTCCCTTATAGAAGGTTGACTCTGGGGACGCAATCGAGTTTGTTAAGGAAGACATCATATATAGATTCGGTGTCCCTCAAACTATAACTAAGGATCAGGGATCTCTCTTTGTCTTCGACGAGTTTGTTCAGTTTGTCGACGGTATGGGGATCAAGTTGTTAAATTCTTCACCATACTATAGCTCAGGCCAACGGGCAAGCAGAAGCTTCTAATAAAAGCTTGATCAGGCTGATAAAGGGAAAGATCACTGAGTACCCGAAGCAATGACACAGTCGATTAGCCGAATCACTATGGGCTTATCGGATGGCTTGCCATGGATCAATCCAAGTGCCTCCATATAAATTGGTCTACGGTCATAAAGCAATCCTGCCATGGGAAAATATCATCGGCTCAAGACGAATTCAACTACAAGACCAGCTAACAGCCAATGATTATTATAATTTGATGGTAGATGAATCAGAAGACCTAGTCCTATCAAGGATGCATGCTTTGGAAAAGTGACCAAAGACAAGGAGCGAGTAGCCCGTCATTATAACAAGAAAATTGTGCCTAAGTCTTTTGAAGAGGGCGAGCTCGTTTGGAAATTAATATTGCCGATTGGATCAAGGGATAACAGATTCGGCAAGTGGTCACCTAACTGGGAAGGGCCTTTTAAGATCCAAATGCGTCTCTAAGGGAGCCTACATGTCAGAAGGATTGGACTGAGAAGTATTTGGGAGGGCTCTCAATGGCAAGTATATGAACAAATATTATCCCAGCGTCTGGATCAACTCGTGAATTAGCTAAGGTTGCGGATCCATGTTAGCCGATGTGTTCTGCCAATACATACATCGCCTTTAGAACGTTTTTACTCTAAGTTTTTCCCCTCTAATTTTTTCTATATTGGCTCAACCTAGCCGACAACTACAAGTCATTTGGTTTACTAATTTTATCAATGCTAAGGACGTCATTGACAAAATTAGGGGGGCATATTATATAACACAAGTTCAGAAATCACAGACGAGAGATTTCAAATTTTTGAGGATTTTTCAAAATTTTCAAGGCATTCGAAACTTGGACATAATTGAATTAGCAAAAGGGAATCGATAAAGGGAATGTGATTAAGAGCCAGCAAGCCGATTGCAAAAGTTGTTTACACAGAGTTAATATAATACAAGTTTCGAGAGATAAGTCCTATTACATTCCGATGAACTCGTCTATAGCCGAAATCGCCGTGTTCTTGATAGCATTTACTCTGTCGACTATGGCCAAGTCTTCCTCCTCGGAGCCAGGGACCACCTTGGCCATCTTGTGCAGCTCTTTTAGGTGTTTAATTATGGCAGTCATCACTTTGCTCCTTTGATCTTTGGTGTCCTTTGGCATATCGGCTTGCAACTATTTTTCTCCATTGTAATTTTTGCTCTACATTGCTCCAGCTGCAGCAACAGGCCGGCTTCTTCGAGCTCAAGTTAAGCAAGCCGGGCTTGTGAAGTTGATGGACCGGCTGTCAACTCATTAAGCTTAGCCTTTTCAGCCTTCACGTTCTTTACCGTGGCCTCAATCCTATTCACCAAGTCGGCCAGGGCTTCTCTCTCTGTCATCCTCTACGTCACCCGTCCCAGCTTGGGTCAATGCTGGTCGATGTAGATAGCCTCCGAGATTTTGTTGGCCAGGTCTTCAGGGAGTTGGCTTTCAATCTCGAAGAATCGTGACCTGGCTGATCCGCACTCCACGACCAGTCGATCTACATCGATGTCCAGCCAATTGCAGATGTCTTGAAGCTTGTTATTGAGTTTGTCGGCTATGGTCTTATCGGGACTGGTTGCTTCGGCTTCTTCATCGCCGAGGAACTCCTTGATATCAAATGACAGCAAATCGGCTAGAGCCTGCAAGGAAAGATGGAGAAGTCAGATGAAAAATAAAAGCGGCCGATTATTCAAGGATTGAAAAGAAAAAAGGAACAAGGCTTAATCTTGCCACAGGAGCTGGGGCGACTACTTCTTCGGCAACTGTGCTGGTTGGAGCGGCGGCCTCCTCGTCATGATTGCTGGCCGAAGCGGCCACCTCTTCAATATGCTGGCTAGTTGGCCCAGCAATTTCTTCGGCGTCGTGGCTGCCCATAGCTGACTGAGTGCGCTCGCTCGAGACATGGGGGGAAGCCGATAGAGACCGAGGAGGCTGCATAGAAGACAAGAGTCAGTTGTGATCGGCTAAGAAAAATGAACAAAGGAAAGACAGGCTCAGAGGTCTACTGGTGAAACAGGACGGGGAGTGCAACCGGCTAGCCTTTTAAACTACAGAGGAAAATTTGGTTACGAATTGAGGTGATCAAGGTTTGTGAGCCAAATTTGACAAGAAAAGAACTTACAAACCGTTTCTTGGTAGGAGGGCTTGGAGGAGACGAGTCGTCGGCTGGCGGGCTTACTGAATTGTGGCTCGAAGCACTCGATTCGGCCGCCTCCTCGATGGCTTGGGACATCTCCTCATCCATGACCTCTTTGTTGAGGAATTTGTCGACGCTTGGGTCGATGGATGGGAGGCTATCAGCCTGTGCAGTCGGCTTCTTCTTCTTCTTATGCTTCTTGGCGGGCGCGGCCGATGGCTTTGTAGCAGGAGGGGCTCTCTTCTTCCTTGCTATCGGCTCGCGCGTCTGCCCGTATAACAAGGTCTTCAACTTCGGCGCATCCCAGCTGATTGCCGACGGAGCCAATCCACAGCCGCCGGGTGGAACACCTAGACGATATTCAATAGCAACCCCGGAGTTGCTCACCGCCGACGGGTCCATTTCTGTCATTTGCAGAGAAGAAAAAGACTCAAGTGTTAGCAAACCAAGATAAACCGATCACTCGAAGAAGGAAAAATGTTCGAAGTTCAAGAACTTACCGAGGGGATCTCGTCCGGCAGCAAGGTGGTGATGTAGGAGGAAGACCGTTGATGAAACAGATGCCTCTTGATTTCTACCCACCACTTGTCATATGTTGTGCTCTTCTTATAGGACAGTCCCATGACGCCGATGCTACCGAGAGGTGGGCCTCCTAACTCCATCAGCTTGTTCATAATCAGCTTTTCGTCCACCACCCCTCGGGTTTCGATCTTATCAGCATAATAACAGCCGATTGGCAGTTGTCCAAGTCCAAACTGCCTAGCAGCCGAAACTGGGTAGTAAAACTCGTACGTCTTCACCACGTTCAGGCCTTGATGGATCCCCGTCGGCAAGATGCATGGTGTGAGTGCTGTGGTGAAGATCTCTCGGCACTTGGGGTAATCAGTCGAATTGACTTCTTCAAAGTTCAACTCGATCGATAGCTCGAAGAGTGCTCTGTCCCTGTAGAAGTACCAACATTGGTTGTCCTTGGCGAATCCATCATACAAGGACAGAAACCATTAGGCTAGCAGCTCGGCCGATTGCTTAGATCTGGTATGCATGGCCGCTGCTTCACCGTAGCACAAGCATCTTCTGGTGGTCGCTTCACCCTCTTCCTCATCTTCGATCGGCTCCAGCAGGGGGAAGTCTGCCTCAGTCAATTGTGGCCGACCGGCTATCTTCTGTGTCATCAGCACCAGCCACAGTTGGAGAAACCACCAGGGACCCCCAGTGTTGATGTTGGCGTTGGAGGCAATTTTTGAGGAAGCCTGGTTCAGGGTTTGATACAAGTAGCCGAGCAAAAACTTGCCTAATGGGATCTTCTTCTTGTCCACTAAGGCTTCGGCTATCACTTGCCAATTTGCCATCGGCCCATAGCTAGATCCACCAAAGAAGAACTTTTCCATCCACATCATCAAGAACGCGACATGATCTCTGGCACTGATCGGCCCTTCCTTCATGTTCATGGCCACGAAACCGTTCCAACCCCCTATGGCCTTAGTTTTGAATGAAAATTGGCCTTTGCCTGCCAATCTGTTGAGGTTAGCCGATGACAGGACATCTAATCCGGTTATCATAACTACATCGGCTAGGGTAATGGTCATTGGGCCCTATTGGAAGACGAAGGCATTCCAGGTGTTGTTCCAAAAGTAGGTGGTAGCCGACATTAGGGGTTCGTCTTTTGCCATATCGGCTACAGACAGAGCAAGGCATTGAGCTATCCCAACTTCTTCCCAGTGGCTTTGCTTGGCCGGGTGCATCCTCTTATACCATGCCGGCCAAGACTTGCCATTGATGGCCACGACTTGAAAGTGCCTGCCCAATGACTTAAGCTTGGATTCCTCATCCTATAGGGCATCCTATTGGTTTTGGCTATTATAAACTCAGTGGGTCCTTATTGCCGATTGGCCCTAGGAAGTATCTCTCATTTTGCAGCAGGCTAGGGATTACTACTTGGTGAGCAAGATACTACAATCAGAAAAAAAATGCAAATTTCAGAATTGTTTTAGAATTCAGATCTACAAAGGGGAACAAGCAAAAAGAAGGGTTTTAGCCGATTAGGGCATACCTCAGGGAACTCGGCGGGGGACGAAGCCGACGGAACGGCGGAAGTCGCCATTGGGACGCCTGGGGTCGCCAGAGGAAGATGTCATTGTCGCGAGCTTGGGGAAATCAGAGAGGTCACCGGAGAGCTCGAGGACGTTTGATGTTGTGGACTTGTGTTGAATATGTGAGTTGTTCGGCGGGCGGCAGGAATTATTTAAAGAGTTTTCATAACGGCCGAAACAAAATCGACCTAGGGTTGCGCCTAGAATTTGGATTGCACAAAATCCGCAACATTTTCATATCGCGGACTTGGGGGGCATGTGTTAACGACCAAATTTGGTAACCAAATCCTCGGGTTTGAAGCAGAGATTGAAGCGGAATAGGAGGAGATGCATGATCTGTGGAGAAACAGAGGCCGCGTCGGCTGAGTCTGAATCGGCTACGGAGCCCGTCGACTAAGCCCGAATCGGACCAGGATAGCCGATAACTAATTCCAAGTTGAGATAGAAGTGGAGCCAATCCCGAAAGGAAAACATGAAGATAGGGTGTTGGATTCAGTCTCCAAATTGGGCGTTAAAGATATTGCCATCTATGGATGAAGTCCTGTAATGACAATTGTATCTGTAAAATAGGAAGTTGTATAGATATTCCTTTTGTAACGCGGCATGGGACTGCGTCCTGAGATATTGTCGTACTGTGAATAGTAGATAAGGTAGAAACTGTGTTCTACACGGATGTCGTTGTACCCGAGTATAAATAAGACCCGAGGGCTCTTTGTAAATAACAACACACAATCGATACACCTTCGGCGCATCGCCAACCTTTTATTTTACTTTTCTCGACGAGTTCTTGCTTTCGCTCGGGCTGCATCGATCTTGATCTCCGAACAAGGTAATTCCTTGTTACAAGTTGCTTGTATTGTCGGGGTTAGTGCTTCCATCGTTATGATACTCTAACTTCGATGCTATTAAACTGCTAATTTATCATATGCGACGTATAATCTAGAACAATGTCTAGATCTATCTCGCAATCGGTTGATTTCTCTCTGAAGACAGCAGCCGATAGAGCTAGATCTAGGGGTGGATTTAGATTATACAGCGGGTCTACCGTCTCGAGGGATTCTCATTAGATTATACAGATCTAATGTTTTCTTTTTTCACTTAATGCTGCATTAAATCGGCCTATTAAGTTGCTCTTAGAACCATCAAGATCTGTTCGGTTTAATGTTTATCATTAGAGACACTGCCAGGGTTTCAGCCGACCTTACCTGTTTTAATTGTCTTTTAGTATTAATTACTGTTAGATGCATTAAAACTTCCTTTTATATTAAGATCTCACTCTATTTAAATGCCTTAAGCCGGTATCAACCTGTTGAGTCACATCAACAACCGATTGATCTAGGGTTACCGCATTTAATTCAGATTGATATATTTTTATAAAATATATTGGAGTACTAACCAATTTATATTAGACCTACGGTATCGGCTAGGTTATAAATGCATATAATTATTATCCTAATATGCTTTTAGGCTTAAGTGATTTATACTGTCTCGGTATACTACCGATCTATCCCAATTACTTAGTCTAAACGTGCTTTGGGATAGCAATTGTATGTTTATTGATTCCCTTAGCCGATCCAGTAGGATCTAATATTAACTTAACGCCTATTCTATGTTTTCTTGTTGGTTACAGGATCAAACCAACTGGCACGCCCAAGATTCACCAAAGGCGACCAACTTGGACCTGCACTAGAGTAAAGCAAATCTCTCAGGCCAGTGCGTGGGAATCGAAATTCTCATCAACAGCACCATGGTCAAGGTATGGTGGGTTTTGTCGCAGAGTTGGCTCACATGGCCCTGGCAGTTGGGTACACTGATGCTCCGTTGTAGACAGACTACCCTCGCACCTCTCAGTGCTGAGCTACTTCACCGTGTGTGTTTGGAGGTTCACGGCTTTGTGGGTACTTGTATTCCCAACATGGAGGTCACAACTTCAGGAGGCACAGTTGAGTACACATGTCAGGAAGCTGTGTATCTGATGTTGGCTAGGATGAGGGAGATGCACGACTTTGACCTTTGCATCTCCGCTTATCGCTACCATCCTCGCCGTGGCAGTTCTTCGAACGTCAGCACTTTTAGGTCTACGGTAGATGAGAACGACTCTACTTTTGGTCGCATGTGCATGGTGATCAAGGGACTAGACCAGATGCATTCCGACCTGCACAAGGCAGCCAAGGCTTTGAACGACAAGAAGATGCTGAGGATCGTGAGTTTGCAGGACGAGGTGGTTTGTCTAAAAAAGGAGGTCGCTGAGTTGAAAGGACTCCCAACAGCAGGTGGCGTTAGGATCCGCACTACAACCCGGAAGACCACCACTGCACCTGTGCACATCTAGCTGGCGCCTCGAATTCCTCCACCAGCCCCTCCTGCGCCTCCACTAGCTCCTACTCCCGCTACAGGACCCATCCTCGCTTTCGCCCCGGCTTCGGCATACTAGGGCGGAGGTGGTAGCAATGGGTGGATCACTGTTTCCAGTTCTAGTAGCAGCTCAAGCTCTGAAGAGCCAAGTGAAGACACGAAGATGGAAAACTTTCGAAGACATTTCGAGGAGGAGGAAGACTCTCAGGAGAGCAGTTTTAACTCCACCGATCGTAGGAGCCCGTCAGATCGCTTTAGCCGCTACCCTTAGTTTTACCATTTTGATTAGTTTGTCTTCCTGGTAGTTGTTGTGTGTTAGGTTTGCTGTGTGTGGGGTAGCTGGCAGTCTACACCAAATGTGGTATAGCTGTTCAATTAAGGATGTTGGGTGAGTTTTACTTGTTTTAATTAACATCAGAACAATGTAGTTAATTCAAATAATAAAGTTTAGTTTCTAAGTCAGTCTGTGTTTCTTCTTCTCTCTCTTTGTTCGGTCGACCTCTCCAGATAGTGAACACCAGGACCAGTGGAGCTAACAGCAACAATGGGCAATCAGGAAACAACAACCATGATGTCAATGGCAACGCTCCTACACCACCACCTGAGAACCCCACTATCGCTCAGGTGCTTGCCTCGCAAACTCAGATGATGGCTGCTATGATGCAGCAGATGCAACAACAACATCAACAAATGCAACAGAAGATGTTGAAACAAATGCAGATGCAACAACAGCAACGCAATCCAACTCCGAGTCCCCCAACAGCGCCATCCCAGCAGCAGTCCAAGCCACCACCTCCAAGGAAGGACTCCGAAGGAAAGCCAGGAGTCTGCTTCAACTGTGGTGAGCCTGGGCACTTTGCAGACAAGTGTCTGAAGCTGAAGCGTACCGGACCCATATTCATCAAGGCACGCGTCAATCATGCCTCTGCAGACGAGGCGCAGGCTGCACCGAGGTTATACTGGTTACGTTTCCTATGAATCTCACTCCTACTACAGTATTATTTGATTCTAGTGCTACACATTCATTTATTTCCAAACAGTTTGTTGGGGCACATGGGTTATCAGTAGTGGAACTTAACATACCATTGCTGGTTCAAACTCCTGAAAATCATTTGGACACCGCCCACTACTGTCCTTCGGTGGCAATAGAAATCCAAGGATCCCAATTTCTAGCCAATCTTATGCTTCTTAAATCAAAAGGCCTAGATGTCATCATTGGGATGGATTGGTTGACAAGATATAAGGGAGTGATTGACTGTGCTAGTCGTACGATCACTTTAATCAATGGAAAAGGAGAGGAGATTACTTTCCATTCTCCCATACCATCACAGATTGTTGCAAGTTTGAATCAGACTTCTACGGGGGAATCGTCTGAAGTAGTAGCAAAGATCCCTATGAAAATAGAAGACATCCCCATAGTTAGGGAATATCGTGAAGTTTTTCCGGAAGATCTAACCAAGATGCCACCCAAAAGAGAAATCGAATTTCGGATCGACCTAGTACCGGGAGTTACCCCAATCCATAAAAGACCGTATAGAATGGGAGCCAACGAGTTGGCAAAAGTCAAGAAGCAAGTTGATGAACAGTTGTGGAAAGGTTATATCCGCCTATGGGGTCTCCTCAAAGAGGTCAATTCCCACAATACCACATAACCTCCCAGGAGTCTCGGTATGCATGAGACAATACAGATGCAAGAACTTCGTATATTAATACAGACTTATAATGTTTAAATACAACTCATACAATACAAGAAAACTGTGACACTTCCACAGGGATAGCCCGAGTATAGAGTCGACCTAGAATTTGTATTCGTCTTCCCAATCCTCTAGGGTACTTGGGAGTTCTTCTTCAGCTTCTGGGCTACCAGGATATGGTTATGCAAGGGTGAGCACCGAAGGTACTCAGCAAGCCACACTGGATACAATTTTATTTTAATAATCATGCATGCAATATCGATAAGAGAAACAATTTATCAAGAATATTTCTAACATGTTAATGTATCTTATTCCTTTATAGAGTATCCAGTATAATTGTTTAAGAGTATGAAACATGAATTTAAATCTATATTCCATCCCATCCTAAGGTACCTAGATATGCATATTTCATTTCATAATATTTACGTAAAGTGCTCATGCCATTGTACTGGATTCACCCATATACATAACTCTATTGACCCGGAGTACAGCGTATTCGAATACAAATCGACACTACAGCGTCTACCCAACTTTACCCGAGGATTAACCTTAGTTAGCCAGACTAAAGGGTAACATGATATTTATATAATTCTAACCTTTTCTGATGTGTGAACGAGACCGGTGGACTATATTAATAGGGGCACAAAACCTAACCAGTGAATGGCGATAAATCCCATATTTACTAGTTATTACTCACACACTTACCCTCGCTTGGAGAGACCTGTGGACTATCTTAACAGACAGTACCGATCTGGTTAGTATCAGCGTTGTTACCCGTTGTTTACATAGTTGTTCTCCAATGAGACTTCAACAACAACACTAAAAATCCCCTATGCATAGAATCGCATGAATAAAACTCCTAAGTCCCCAGGGAGATCAGAGAGAAATATATAAATGCCATGCCGGTATAACCGGTCCATCGGATGGGCGAAACTATGTCTTTATTCTGGCACAAGAGTTTTTTTATATATTTTCTGGCATACAGCCAAAATCATTTAGGTCATATGAATTATACTTTCTGGAACCCAAAATCATCCTCATATCACATGAGATGATAGGACTTATATTTGCCTATCACATAAAATAATGAATCATTTTTCCGTTTTACCATATGAAATAATAATATAATTCCATATGACCATTCTCATATTACATGAAACGATAGGATTTATATTTACCTATCACATAAAATAATAGATTATTTTTCTATTTTATCACATGAAATTATTTCTTATGAGCATGAATGAAATACTAGCACATGTGATAATGCTTATCCTATCATGTTAGTTTTATACCTAGTTCAAGTTATCAAGAATATATCTAGTTATTTGAAATAATAACCTCCTCCTTTTCTACATAAAATGATAAAATGCTTTTAATGCATGAAATGATAACTTACATGAACTATAAAATCTACATAAAATATTGACATGCATGATTTCATGGAATATCTAAATTTACATAAAGTAATAACTTATAACTATCTAACCCATCCCACAAGTATTTCCAACTAAACATATTGTTTAAATCATAATGGTTTATTATTTTTAGACTAAATGATCAAAAACAGTTTGACTTGCTTTGAGTGTCAACGGTCTCAAAACTTGTATTTGATTGGAGGGTGACAAGAGCGTTTACGACAACATCTTGGTTGAGCACTAATTCTTCTGCGGACTCAACGACGTGATCTATCAATAAATAAATAAAAGAAATTATCGAATAAATTCAAATAAAAATCAAAAGTCATCAAAAAATAAAAATTATTTAAAAGGGATAAATTTTTAGAATTTAAAAGGTATTATTTCTTTGGTTTAAAAATTTAGATTTACAAAAATGTAAATAAAGGGGTTTTGAAATAAATATTTAAAAGGTTTTAAAATAGTAGTTAAATATTTTTTAAAAGAATATAAAAATTTGAAAATAAGATTTTGAAAGAGTTTGAAAGAATCAAAATATTTTTCTAGAGGTTTTCCTAAGGTTTTCTCTATTTTTCTCTCTTTCTTCTACCTTTATTCTTTAAATAAAAATTAAAATAGAAAAAAATGAGAAAAAGTGTTGAGGCTGGGTTCAAACTAGGGATGAAAACGGATCGGATACGGTTGGAAACTAGATATACCGTATTTGTTTTTATATTTTTTCGGAATCGGATTCGGAATCGGAAACCTCGGATACGAAACGGAAACAAATAATATCGGAAACAAATACGGAACGGATACGAATCGAAACAAATACGGTAACGGATATTGATCGAATATTAAACCTTCTCAAACTAATCAATATTTATAATTTTTCACTAAGCAACATATATGATAAATTTTAAATATCCATATCAATATTGTTTTACTAATTTCATAACCATATTATCTTTCATATCAAATATCATTATAAATCAAGCATAGTAATTTTAGACATTCATAATAAAAAATAATTCACTCACATAAGTGTATATCATAATTTAAATAGTTTATCACAAAATAGTGTTTTTGTTGGGCTTATGAAGTTATGGTCATGAGCCTACCGACCAAAGGCTTCACACCTAGGGTCCGGATATTATCCGATGAGGTATCCGGATATTATCCGACCGTATCCACTATCTGCCGGATAATGTCTCTACCGTATTCGTATCCGTATCCGAGAAAAATTATCCGTTTCCGTTTCCGAATCTGAAATTATCCGAAAATTATCCGACTGACAATATCCGTATCCGATTTTTGAGGTATCCGGATATTATCCGACCGTATCCGCTATCCGCCGGATAATGTTTCTACCGTATTCGTATCCGTATCCGAGAAAAAATATCCGTTTCCGTTTCGAATCCGAAATTATCCGAAAATTATCCGGATGACACTATCCGTATCCGATTTTTCGACGGAATCCGGATATTATCCGTACCGTTTTCACCCCTAGTTCAAACCCAGGACCTTCCTTTACTTTCCCCTCTTTCTTTCCAATGCGCTGTTTAGGTATTAGTCTCTTCCTTCTTAGTTCTTTTCTCCTTTCTTCTCTCTCTCCTCTCTACTATTCATCTTCTTCTTCCTCTGCTTCCCTTCTTTCTTTTTCCCGACGCCAGTAACTATCAAGGATGATGGGCATGGCATGGGGTAGCTAAAACTCAAGTTTTAAAAGGTTTTTCTCCATCTAACAACCTCAGAGAATCCATTTCTAAACTAATTTGTGTTGGGGAAGCAATAGGATGGGCTGGTGGCGACGGCGCATTTGCGGCGGCGACGGTGCATGTCGCCGGAATGCCCTGGCCATGGATTGATCAAAATAAGTAGCTTATGAGCATCTATAGGTTGAGGGGATACTGCCTGTATATTTTTTTTGGCTAAAAATGTTTTGGGGTGCCCTGGCAGCTGGCCGGAACAGAGTGGCTCCGACGGCTTCCCGACGGTGGCGAGCTTCGGTAGGTTATTGACTAAAAAAATTTAGGGTAAAGGAAGCTAGAGTGATTTATACTGATAACATACCTCCAACTGAAGTAGAAACCGATTTGTGACGACTAATTTTAGGTTTTGCTTCTGGCGGTCGGATTAGGGTTCTTCGGGGTTTTCTTCCAAATCTTTCAAAATTCGAGCAGTGTGGTAACTAATAGGTAGGGGAAATTTTGGGGGAAATGTAGAGAGAAAAGTGAATAACAAACTTTGTATGATTTACTTAACCTATTACGGTCTATTTATAATTGAAAAAGGTCGGTTTCAAATTCGTGATAAGCTTTGTCTATGGCGGTTCTTGAATGTCGGTTCATTTTGAGATAGCGCCGATAACGCATTTGATCGAATAGGGTGTGGCCGTGTGTGCACGGATAAGGAGCTTCTTCTATGTCTGTTCGTGGCGCCGGTGGGTGGGTCCGACACCCACAGGGCGACCAGCGAGTGGCGGCGGCTGTGGTCAGGCCAAAACAGGGGTCTTGGAGAAGATAGGGAGGAGGAAGAAGGAAAAAGAAAAGAAAATAAGAAAAGGAAAAAATAAGGGAAAAGAAAAATTAAAAAGAAGAGAGAAAAGTTTGGAAAAAGGGTTTAATAAAATTTAATTTGGATTATAAAATTAATTTAAATTTAAATTTAATTTTGGATTGTTTTCCTTGATTTGGAAACTAAATTAAGATTTTTCAAAATAGGAATTTATAATTAATAAAACTTGATTTTCAATTTTAAAATGAGAGAAACATTAATAAGTATTTAGGAATTTTTAGGTATTTCAATATTGAAAATACTATAAAGTTATTTGCAAAAATTTTCTTCACCATTTTATTCATTTTTGAGGGTACAATTTTCGGTTACATCCCAAGCATGTCGCGTGGGGTGCTCTAGGTGATCTTTGTGGACAAGAAAGACAATACCAAGAGAATGTGCGTCGATTATCACGCACTCATTGAGGTTATTATCAAGAACAAGTACCCTCTATCGCGGATTGATGACTTGTTTGACCAACTCAAGGGGGGCAAAGGTATTCTCCAAGATAGACCTGCCCTTAGGCTATCATCAACTGAGGATCCAGGAAGAGGACATTCCCAAGACTGCCTTCATCACTCGATATGGTTTGTACGAGTGTACGGTCATGTCTTTTGGACTTACAATGCACCGGCCTTTTTCATGAACCTAATGAACAAGGTGTTTATGGAGTTCTTGGACAAGTTTGTCATGGTCTTCATTGACATCTTAATCTACTCCAAGACCGAGGAGGAACACGAGCATCATCTTCGGTTAGTGCTCGAGAAGTTGAGAGATCGTCAACTCTACGCCAAGTTTAGCAAGTATGCGTTCTGGTTAAAGGAAGTGCAGTTCCTCGGCCACATTATGAATGCCCAAGGAGTAGTCGTGGATCCGTCGAATATGGAGTCAGTTACCAAGTGGACCCCACCAAAGATAGTTACTCAGATTCAAAGTTTTCTTGGACTCACAGGTTATTACCGCCGGTTCATTGAGAACTTCTCCAGAATTGCCAAGCCAATGACACAATTGTTGAAGAAAGATGAGAAATTCAAATGGTCCGTAGAGTGTAACAAGAGTTTTGAAGAGCTTAAGAAGAAGTTGGTGTCTGCGCCAGTCTTGATACTGCCGGATCCGATAAAGATTTCTAAGTGTATTGTGTTGCGTCCCGCCAAGGGTTGGGATGTGTGTTGATGCAAGAAGGCAAAGTGGTTGCATACACCTCTCGTGAGTTGCGCCCGCATGAGAACAACTATCCAACCCACGATCTGGAGTTAGCCGAAGTGGTCCATGCCTTGAAAATCTAGCGACACTACCTGATCGGCAACCGTTGTGAAGTATACACGGATCATAAAAGTTTAAAGTATATCTTCACCGAAGGTGGTCAATGAAGATGGTTGGAATTAATCAAAGATTATGACTAGGGAATACACTATCACCCCGACAAAGCTAACGTGGTAGCAGATGCTTTGAGCCGGAAAAGTTACTGCAACACAACTAACATAGAAGGAATGTGTAACTAGTTGCAGCAAGAATTTGAGCGTCTGAACCTAGGGATTGTGAAATTTGGGTTTGTGGCCGCTCTTGAAGCTCGACCCACTCTCATAGACCAAATTCGGGCTGCTCAGGTGTTAGATCCTGAGATAGCTGAACTCAAGAAGAACATGAGAGTTGGAAAAGGTCGTGATTAAACAAAAGATGAACATGGGACCATCTGGATGGGTAAAAGGTTGTGTGTACCGAAAGACCAATAATTGAAGAAACTAATACTTATGGAAGCTCATCAGACCCAATATTCAATCCATCGGGGAAGTACCAGGATGTATCATGACCTCAAGGAGAAGTTCTGGTGGGCCGGTATGAGGAGAGAAATACCCAAATTCGTCGCACTATGTGATGTTTGTCAGCGAGTCAAGGCAGAACATCAATGGCCTTAGGACTATTGCAACCCCTCCAAATTCCGAAATGGAAATGGGAAGAGATCAGAATGGACTTCATCACAGGTTTATCTCGAACATTGTCAGGACATGATTCAATTTGGGTCATCGTAGATCGACTCACAAAGGTGACTCACTTTATACCGGTACATACCACCTATTCGGAAAATAAGCTAGCAGAACTATACCTTGCTAGGATCATGTGTTTACATGGAGTACCTAAGAAGATCATGTATGACCGAGGAAGTCAGTTTATTTCCATGTTCTGGCAGAAGTTGCAAGAGGAACTTGGTACTCCTTTGAACTTCAGTACGGCCTATCACTTGCAGACTGATGGTCAAACCAAGGGAGTAAATCAAATTCTGAAAGATATGTTGAGAGCATGTGCGCTTGAGTTTGGAGGAGCATGGGATAAGAGTTTGCCTTATGCAGAATTCTCCTACAACAATAGTTACCAAGCCAGTCTTCAAATGGCACCGTATGAGGCGTTCTACGGACGGAAGTGTCGTACACCACTTTTCTGGGATAAGATTGGTGAGGGTTAGTTGTTCGGAACGGAAGTGATAAGTGAAGCAGAAGCAAAAGTCCGAACGATTAGGAAAAGATTGAGGATCGCGCCGTCTCGGCAAAAGAGCTACATAGACAATCATCGAAGAGACCTCGCTTTTGAAGCAGGAGATTATGTGTATCTTTGGGTCACACCACTCCGGGGAGTACATCGTTTTCAAACCAAAGGCAAGTTGGCACCATGTTTTGTGGAACCATACAAAATTCAGGAATGTCGAGGAAAAGTCGCCTATCAGCTCGAGCTTCCATCCAACATGGCTGGTATTCATGATGTATTCCATGTCTCTCAGTTAAAGAAATGTTTGAGAGTACCAGAAGAGCAAGCAAGTCGAGACCAAATTGAGATTCAAGAGGACTTGACTTACATGGAGAAACCAGCTCGTATCCTTGAAACCAACGAGAGAAGAACTTGAAAAAAGGTTATCAAATTCTGCAGAGTTCACTGGACTCATCACTCAGAAGAAGAGGCTACTTAGGAAAGAGAAGATGAGTTGAAGGCCGTTCACCCGCACCTTTTCGCCACCACCTCCAAATCTCGAGGTTGAGATTCCGTTTAAGGGGGTAGGTTTGTCACACCCTGTAGTTTTGCCCCTGAAAATCATTTAAATAATTCCCCCAAAGAAAATGAATTTTTGGATTTAATCTGGAGCAAATAAGCAATCTTAAGATACAATTAATAAGTGGAAATGACATGATAGGATTTTTCTTGGATTCTACATGTCAAAATACATTAACTCCATGTTTAGTGGAATTTTCAGAGCACTAGAAATAATTTTTAACTAATTAAACAATTTATCGGAAATAAATTAAGTCCTTGGAAATTAATTTCTGATTTTCCTATTCATTCCCGTACCTTTCCAGCCCAATTCCTTCGGGCCGCCAACCCATTCCTGCTTGCGCGCACCCCTCTTCCCTCCCTTGCTCGTGGGCTGTGGCCCATGAGCCGCCACCGCTCTGCGTCGAACTCCGCCAGCCCTCTCTCGCGTGCTTGGGCCACCGAAAGGTGGGGCCCACCTATCGGGCCCGTCGTCTCCACGCCCGAGCCCACACTGGCACCGCGCCGCCACAGCGCCAACTCCACCGCTCGAGCCCGCGCCACCTGCGCAATCCCGGCCGTTCCCGAGCCGCACTACAATTGCCCGAGCTCGCGCCGCCTTATCCCCTCACGCGGTCGCACGAATCCTGCGAACCCTAACAGTGCTACCACCGGTCCCTGTCTCTCTCCGAGCCCGACTTCGACGGCGATAAATTCACGTCAATTTCGTGCACAAATCGGACTCCAAATCATCCCTATAAAACCCGCACGAACCCCGCCTTATTTTTCGTTTGTCGCCGCTTTATGTCAAGCCCTAAATCGTTGCCACCGTTTTCCACCGCCGAGCACCACCGCGTTCTTCCCTGTCGCCCTTGAGTCCTCTCTCCATGTTCCTCCAGTCTGGGAACCCTAGCGCGTTCGTCCCACGACCCTGCGCTGCCACCCCGTAGCCCTAGCGCGGTACCACGCCGTTTCCCGAACCTCGCACCGCCATTCTCTGTCGTCGCCTGCGTCACCGGCAAGCCGACCGGTCGTCGCGCAGCCATGGCCGACTGTGCTGAGCTCGGCCGCCGCCCCGCCAAACCATAACCCCTCCCAGCCGTCCGATCTACCGGGCGGTAAATCGGAACCGTCTGATCCCGCAAGCCCGCACCGCCATTCCGATCACGCCACGTGGCAAACCGCCACCGCCGTTTCGTAGACTAGGTCCACCGTGTACCGGAGCCGTGCGCCCGTATGACTGTTGACGTCATGCTTGCGTCAGCTTTTCTCGCTCGCTTGCGTCAACGCTTGTGTCATGCTGACATCAGCCCTACCCGACCCCGTGCCACCACTTGCGTCAGCAGGGACTTAATTGCGCAACAATTAATTTAGGCTTTTCTGTTTAGTTTAATAATTGCAGTTAAACCTCTAAAATTCATACCTTTTTAATCCAAGCTCCGTTTTAGTCCATTCAAATTTCATTAAATCCAAAAAAATGTCAAGAATCCATTAAAAATATTTTCTTGTGCTATTTCAGTAGACTTTTAGCATGTTATGTTGAGTTCTTTATTTAAATATCTCATTTTTCTCAAATATTGCTTACGTTTTACAATGTCATTTCATGGGAGTATTATACCTATTGTACTCAGCCATAGGGATTGATTACTTCCTACCATTAATAGCTTGGGTTCAATATGACTAGATATTGGTTTAGGACATGCTTAGCCTGGCATAAATCAATTAGCTCACTTTAGGGAATCGCACTATCCAAATATTACAGTGGAGATTAATATATAGGTGATGTCAAGTAAGTGATACTATACTATAATAATATTAAAATATAATAATGGTGGGTTGTGGGCGCAATGGTTTTGGATAGTAGCACCCATGGCAATTAAGGACCGGTTCTCGGGAAACCCTCTAAGAATTATCGTGCATGCCACAAGCCAGCATGGATAATGGCTGGATCTATAGTATAGTTGTCTCTAGCTGACGTACCCAAGTGAGGGTGGGCGTGATGGAGTTGGGTCGGCCCCGGTTAAAAGGGTTGATTAGCTACCAGATTCACCGCGACACACGGGTGGGGGTGGGCTCCCCATTTCCCTGATGGGTGTGGGGGTGAAACCTTGGTGTGAGATGATGGTTAGAGGGGGTTGTGCGAAGGGTCCTGTGACAATCCCTTTCCGAGGTATCATGGTGGTACACCGGCACGCGGTAATGTGTCATGGGGTTGTGTCTTGTGGGTACATTTGTACAGCTCTGATCAGAGTAAAACTTCGAATAGCCGTGCTCGTGGTTACGGGCGATCAACCAGATTCACCGTGATTAGTCTCATTTAAGTAAATAATTTGATTAATGGAACTTGACTAGCATAGATGGTTGGTTGGGCCTGTTGCAATGTGGGTTTAACGTTGGCAGTGATTATTTAATATTGCTTAATTATATATTACTGTTTGACTTTTTTCAACTGTTATTATTTCTAAAATGTTGTTTATGCAAATGATATCCTATCCTTCCTTGTGAACTATCATGCATCATACCTTATCTTCCGGTATGACTTGTTGAGTACAGTGGGTAGTACTTAGTCTTGTTTAATTTTCCCTACCAGAGCCAGAGGTTGAAGCAGAGGAAAGTTTTGACGAGGATTAGGCTTGCGTCCGCCATCAAGGTTGCCTGTGGTGTGTTGGAGTTCCATCGCAAGAATAGAGTTTCAGTTTAGTTAGTCTTTTCTTTTCCGCTGGATTATTTATGTAATCTTTTATACTGTTTCTAAGATGTGGAATCTGTAATATCAATAATTGTCGATTTGTGTACCTCGACAGATTCCTGGATGAGGATTGAATGCACAAATTTGCTGCGGAAATTCTGGCTTGAATTTCCAGGCGTGATAGACCACCAATTCCAGTTACTCCTCTTGTGCCTCTCGAGGATAAAGTCCTTAGAGAGACTGTGAAGGGGTTAACATCCATTATTGAGCCATGAGTGGTTGAAAGAGTGTGAATTGTCGTTCGGACCAATTCGGATTAGTTCACTTTCGTCAACCATTCGTTGCAACATAAGGGGAACTTTGGTTCAGGTCCTTTACAATCCCATTGTCGGGGCAAATATAATTTCTGATTCCTTTGCATTCGCACTTCTAGGTGACGAACCTTTGACTCCGACCCATAGAACTTTCAAGACTCCTCACGGAGATATCCTAGAAAGTTATGGGATTTTGCAGAACGTGACCGTGAGTCACAAAAATCTTGAGGCAATCCTAGACTTTCATGTGTTCGAAGTTTTAGACTTTGACATTCTGATCGGGCATCCGCTTGAAAAGCTTTTCTTAGATGCACCGACACTAGGAGTCCTCAATATCAAACTTTGGAGGGATTCGTTTTCAATTCTATCTCTAGAGCTATGAACTCCATAGGAGAACCATGTCCCGAGTATGAGCCTTTCGAGGAAGTTCTGGAGGTTTCTCCTTTTGAATCCCAAGAGTCCATCCTTGAGGAAGAAGCTCCCTTCTTTCCTCGAGAAACAGACGATTCTGGAGAGACAATTGAGCTTCCCACGACAGAACCACCATCATGACCTCCGATAGAGCTCAAACCTCTAACTTCTGGCCTTCGATACGCTTTTCTACACGGAGATATGGAATCGCCTGTCATTATCAGTGACAAGCTTTCTGAGGATGAAACTTCCAAACTCATCTCTATCTTAGAAAAGCATCGATCTGTTTTAGGCTACTAACTCCAAGACGTCAAGGGAATCAGTCCTACTCTCTGCACACATCGCAACCATATAGATCAAACTCTCAGACCTTCTAGGGAGCGTCAAAGGAGGTTAAACAATGCGATGAGAGAAGTGGTGAAAAAGGAGGTATTGAAGCTCCTTCATGCCAGTATAATTTATCCCGTTCCCTATAGTGAGTAGGTTAGCCCAGTTCATGTAGTACCTAAGAAGGGAGGTATGACGGTCGTTGCCAATTCTCAAAATGAATTAATTCCGCAACGTACCATCAGTGGATGGGGAATGTGCATAGACTATCAGAATCTTAACAAGGCAACAAAGAAAGATCACTTTCCACTTCCCTTCATCGACGAGATGTTGGAACGGTTAGCAAATCACTCTTTCTTTTGTTTCCTTGATGGGTATTCCGGCTATCATCAAGTTCCCATCCATCCCGACGACCAAAGTAAGACCACCTTCACATGCCCCTATGGAACGTATGCCTATCGCAGGATGTTTTTCAGGTTGTGTAATGCACTCGCATCGTTCGAAAAGTGCATGATGTCTGTTTTCTCAGACATGATCGAGCAAAACATGGAAGTTTTCATGGACGACTTCTCTGTTTATGGAAAAACTTTTGATCATTGTCTTGAGAATTTAGACAAGGTCGTACAATGGTGTAGGGAGAAGGACCTGGTACTTAATTGGGAGAAGTGTCATTTCATGGTCCGTGAAGGCATAGTCCTTGGGCACCTTGTTCCAAAAGAGGGATAGAGGTGGACAAAGCTAAAATCGATGTTATCGAAAAGCTTCCACCTCCTATCAATGTCAAGGGAATCCGTAGCTTCCTAGGTAATGCGGGGTTCTATCGTAGGTTCATTAAGGATTTCTCTCGACTCGCTAGACCCCTCACAAACCTCTTAGCTAAGGATGTTCTCTTTGACTTCGGTGATGAGTGTCTGCATTCCTTTAATATCCTTAAAGAAGCACTCATCTCTGCCCCTATAATTCAACCTCCCAACTGGTCGCTGCCATTTGAAATAATATGCGATGCAAGCGACTTTGCTGTAGGAGCAATCTTTGGTTAGACCAAGGACAAGAAACATAGTGCCATATCATGTGCTAGCAAAACTCTAACAGGAGCTCAGCTTAACTATGATACCACTAAAAAAGAGCTTATGGATGTTGTTTTTGCTATCGATAAGTTTAGGTCTTACTTAGTAGGAGCTAAGGTTATTATTTTACACTGATCATGCTGCCTTGAAATACCTGCTCACTAACAAAGAAAGACTAATAAGATGGATTCTCTTACTCCATGACTTTGACATTGAAATCAAAGATAAAAAGGGAGTAGAGAATTCTGTAGCAGACCACACGTCTCGTGTGCATTATTTGCAGGACCTATCCATCATTGATTGCCTACAAGAGAAGCATGAAAGATACTTTGTTGAATTTGAGGAACCTTGCTCTCTTAAGGTATCTTTAGAACCGGTCACATTTTATGCCACGAGCACATATAACCACCTTAAGGTCCTTACTAAAGAAATGTTTAGAAGGTTGGTTATAGATGCATTTGTTTATCATAAACATTGCAAATTTTGTGGTTGCTCCTTTGGCACTAACCTTGCAGCCACAACTTCAACGATAAATCAACAATTGGTGGTTAAGTTGGGAACTACATTGCCAATGATGGCTGCAATGTAAGAACTTCCCATGGTCGAACTTTTGACCATATACAAGCATGGGCAGGAGGTAGCCCGGATTATCATTTCCCTTCATAAATAAAAAACAAGAACATGTTTTTAGGATAAGTTTACCCTTTGGTATTTTTTGGTCACTAACTATTTTAGGTTAAGATTAAAAATAATGATGGTCATACGACACCTGAGAACATGGAGCTACATTAACTATGGCACCTTGGAGTTTCTGGTGATGGAACAAGTTCTGAAGGAGACTTGACACCACACGCTTGATTTTTTGTGTCCCACGACACAAATATCCAAATGTGGGGGAGTTTGGTACGTATCTCTTAACAAATTCCATCCATGCCAAGATTTCACTTTGGTTTAGATATGATGATTTTTCTTGTATCTTGCCTTGCTAAAAAATTTCGAAAAAAAAGTTTGAAATGTCATGCTTTTGACATTAAACAAAGCCCTGCCAAGAGGTACCCGAAATTCATCATTCATATACTCATACTTATCTTCACATGAATATAACTTGATCATATGCTTTCTTTATCTATTCTTGCATGCTCTGGTTTGAATGAATTTCGACAGTCCATTCATAGGCTCTTTAAATTAAGCACGGTGCTTAGGTTAAAAAGTCTTTTTTAATCAAAATAGACATGATGTCGAGTTTGCTTAATGAACCTTGGAGTTAATGCTTGTTTAGATCTTGGGTGTATACATATGGACTTTAAGTTGATTCAAACTGGATATGACCCAAGGCATTAGATATATGACAAATATACATAACATACAGAGGAGGCACAAAACCCTCTGGTGCTTATGTTGAGTTAATTCTAAACTAGCCTTGGTTGAGTATAAGAAAGTTGGTGAAAATAAAATTTTCAAATAAAATAAAATAAAAGAGAAAGGTAAGGATCTCTTCTATTATTGTTCTTTTTGTTTGGCCCATGGGTGACGCAACCTTCACGCACAAAGTCCCCATGTGGATTCAAGTTAAATTGCCAGGTAAGTTTCATTTTAATTGAATAAAATAAAGTTCTCTGGTTATTTACACCGGTAGAATTATTTCTTGTCTCCACTTGTGTTGTGTCCAAATAAAGTCGCAGGTACAAAAATAAGTATGAGGGTGTCCCTCGTTTCGACACGCACAATCCCTCGGACCACCTCCACATTGTTGCATATTTCAGCACGACGATGGTGCAAGACAATGCAGCAAGACCTCAATTGGTCTCACATGTCGTCATGCTCTCCCGTTGCGCAGGTTTGCAACTTTTATTGTTGCACCTTCCATACTAATAAATTGTGCTAGTGTCATAAGCATGAGC
Organism: Oryza australiensis; assembly: GCA_019925245.2. Lineage (NCBI taxonomy): Eukaryota > Viridiplantae > Streptophyta > Magnoliopsida > Poales > Poaceae > Oryza > Oryza australiensis. The sequence goes on along the minus strand of JAIFGZ020000727.1, from coordinate 370,195 downwards.
CTAAATAATCTTGGAAGCATGACATATGTTGGTTGGCTTACATACACTTTATTCCTTGACTTTCACTAATACTGTGTGAAATCAATTATTATGGGAAAGCATGTTGTTCAAGCTATTGATTTATGAGAGAGAGTCCGGTAATGAGCAACTTTGTTTCATGCTGCATAAAAATGCTTGGGAATTTTATTTTGAAAAACTCAAAAACCATAACTTTAACTCCTGGATGATATTTTATTCCCACCGAAGCCATATCTCGATATTCATGATTAAACCTTATGCATATGCTACTTGCCATCATTTTGAGTTTGGTCAAATATTTAGACCCTCGGTAAAATCTTTTCATGATCTCGTTGATCAAAGTCTTGTGCATATCCACCACATAAAAATTTTCTCTCTCTTTACATTAGAGGTTTAGCCAAAAGTATTTTCATATTGTCCACATCCAAAAATATGCAGATTTCTACTACGGAGAATTGCATCCACTTTAATCATCTACAAAATAAAGACTCCAATTATTATTGATCCTTCTACCCATGCCAAAAGAGACATGAGCTATAGGAATATATACAAAATAAAAGATTCATGATGCTCATGAAAAAGAACAAACAAATCTTCTCAAGCAGAATGATAAAAAAGAGAGAAAAAAGAAGAAAAAAAGAATGTGTATTCATAGCCATGTTCTCTAAAATAAATAGGAGGAGGATCATACAAACAAAGGAGTCACCAACACAATTATTTTCTTTTTCCAATTTTCCACCCACATATTACTATCCATATAAATATGCACAATCTTGATCTTGATTACATGATTAGTTTTCTAGGATCTTTTATTTGACTTTACAAAATATTTGATGCAATCATATCGCATAATTTTTCCCTACCTTAAGCTCCACATAAGCTTTAGAAGTAGGAGAATTTTGGGCGAGCATTGCCCTGGTGAGGAATCAAACACCTCGAGTGATATGAGAGAATCATCAGAGAAGTAAAGTCATGTTTTTCATTTTTTATAAACTTATCAAAAACCCCAAGTTATTTAGTGCATAAGAATCATAGTAGCTCATATCTAGACTGTTCCATATTTCAATACTTAGAATTTCATGGTAGACACATACAAATTCACAGTTATGAGTAGGTCTAGGAATAACTTGTATGTTCGCATCATACCGATTATATATCATCCACCTTAGTATCTCGACCTTTACTCGAGGACGAGCAAAGATTAAATGTGGGGGAATTTGTTGACGTTCACTATCACCCAAAATCCCACCGTCAACTCCTGCATAACCGGAACAAACTTGGCACATCAACGTATCGATAAGGGTTATTTACTAACTTTTTCCATGAGTGTTAGTGATTCAATATATGCACGTGACTTATGTATCAAAATGAAGTAAAAGTATACTTTCGTGGCGAAGAAACACAACTCCAACCAATCAACGATCCCACGTTAGCTTTCCGCGGATTGAAGGGCCCACAAGTCGAGTGAAACCACCTTAAAGTGGGACCAAACACCCGGGAACTGCCTTAGGGGCCCACATGTCAGTGCCTAGAGAAAAACGAGGGAGAATGACGCTGACCAGGGTTCGGCTGAACCCTGGTTCAGCCGAGCTAATCTAGCGGTCGTTCATCCCCACCTTTCACGTGGCAACTTCACAACCATCCCCAATGACAGTTAGGGGGTTATGGTGGTTGGTAACCGACTTCCAACCACCATTGAGGGCTATAAAAGGAGGCATTTCACTTCATTTCAAGACACCTCCAAGAAGATTAAAGCTTCACTCCAAAGGCTCAGTGATTAGGTTAGAGAGTAAGAGGAAGCTCTGAATGGAGTGCCCCAAATGTTGGAGTTTTCTTCGAGGGGTAGTTCGGAGGTCGGTGCCAGGACTAGAAGTGCCGGGAGTCACGGCACCGACCTCCGGCCTTGTACCTCGACGGATGCTTTCTTCAATAAAGTAAGTTTCATGATTTACTATGGTTGTTATACTTTTACTTTGAGTAATTTACTTTACCGCATTTACTTACGGGATCATTGTCCAATTAATTGGGTGCTCTAGTACTAAGACCCCTGATGAAGACGAGTGTTCTTGCGAAAGGCTAGAGTAGTATTCGATAGCATAGACGTAGTGTCTAGGCTAGATTTTACCTTTATTTGCTTCGTACTCCACTGGTGAGAGGTAGGCGGCAGGTGGTGATAGCCCTATCCGTCCTTTGTATTCCTCCAAGTTCGGGTACGGCGTAGAGCTGTAGGCCAGAATCACTTGGCAGGTCAAGTGTAAGCCGATGCCCAAAGTAAGTAAAGAAAGTAAAGTAATTTACCAGCTTCTTAGAGCTGCAACCATAGAAATCCTCTCTATACCTTAGCCTACTAATTGTGGATGTCCTTGGATGATCATACCTCTTTGATAATCCCTACCATTCCTTGGATTTGATATCCCTTGGAATACTCCTTGGGTGAAGTGCTACAACGGTATTCCGTGCGGTTACGGATTTTATTTGTGGTCGTAAGAAATACCAACAATTATTCCTAGTATTCATCCAGATTTCCATTGCAAAGTTTGCTGGTTGTATATCTTGGTCTTCATCCTTTTTATGTTTCAGAAAAGAAAAAGGTAGAAAGGTGCTTTAAAAATACAAAAGAAAAGCCACACAAAAAAATAAAAGGGCAAAAAAACAAAAAGTGAAAAAGAAGGAAGAAAAGAGAAAATTAGTTGTTACCTTCGAGATTGCTTTCATGTATCAGAGTTGTGCTTGAGTTTTTTCTAGTGCAATCTTGCGGTATCGTTTGTGTCTAGGCTCGTGTCTCTAGTACGTTTTAGCCTAGGGCCAGCAATGGTACAGACTTTGAATGATTATTTAACTTTGCATTTTCTGATTTGAGCATTTGCTATTCCTTTGCTACATAATTAAGCCTACCTAGAGGTCCACATCTGATAACATGGTTTACAACGAGCAGAAAATTTTAGCTTGAACAAACAAAAATATGTGGACTGTAGAATTTTTCAAAGTTCTATTGAAAGGAATCCCGAAGCTTGTTGCCTCGAAATGACAATCTTGCAAATGGAATTTGACGATTCTTATTTAAAATGCAACTTTTCTTTAGATGTCTGTGGATATATTATATGCCTGATTCCGAGTCCATACCGAAACTTATGGCTGTTTTCAGGTTTGGCAAAATCAGAATCGCCAAATTCAGTTTGCAAGATTGTCTTTTCAAGACAACAAGCTTCAGGATTCCTTTTGATAGAACTTTGAAAATTTCTATAGCTATCATATACCCAAATTCTAGGGTCAACACAATTTCTGTCAAATAAAATAAAAGTAAGGTTTCTCAATTTTGGGAGCCAAACATTTTCTTTTATAAACCTAGGTGGGACTAACCTAGACTTTCGTATGATAAACAATATTTTGGAACAAACTAAAAACTTTTTCATTTACAACCTAGTACAAAAATGCAAGCTCATGAAGAAGCATGCATGCTAACATAAAGCCACCTTGACCTAAGACATTTACGTGTATCCGGATTTTCGAAAACGCATCTCATTATAGGTCATATGCGCATAGCCTAGACAATTCAAATTTACCAAGCGAAACTACAACTAAATTTTGGATGCTAGCAAGTGAACCAAAAATTTAGAACAGAGTTCAATGTCTCAGCACAAGATAAACTTCAAATAATCCCCAACGACCATTTTGGGTGAAACCGGAGAGCGAGAGCAACTATACATAGGAGATATACCTAATTTTCTAGGACAAACCAAATAAGATAAATTCACGAAAAAAATCCATATAGGTGCCAGGATGCTATACTCAACATAACATAATTTTTGTGCAATTTAATAACTGGGTTTGGTTCCCCAATCAAATTAAACAAAACACAGTACCATAATGGGCTAATTAATAACTTTAATCGGCTAAAATGCCAACTCACCCAAAAGACCATTAAAATGCACATAAGTTTATATATGAAATATTTTATTCAAATACTAGGATAAAAACCATGAATAAATATAATTTTTTTAGAATTTTTGTCCCCTGTTTAGGGCTTCTAAAAATTCAAACCAATCTCAGAATACCCTATATTTAATTAATTTCTGGAAACAAACCCTAATTATTTTTGAGTGCAACCAAAGAAAATGGAACCTAGGGATGATCACCTACCCCAGTAAAAATTTCACAAATTTACCATGTACACAAATTTAACTACTGAGCTCCAAAACCTAGGGAGAGAAATAATTTCGAAAATGAAGCTAAAATCATCTTCACTTGTGTTTCTACCCATACCTCTCTTCTCTGCCTTGCCCTCTTCGCTCTGACCGCACCTGACAGTCACTGGAGCTCGCCCCAACTTGCTGAGAAACGTTTCCACCACTCAAGAGTCAGCCAGGGGAGGGAGAGAAACAAAGCACGTGTCAGCGTCGCAACTGTCCACCCAAGCCACACCGTGCAAGCTCAAGCTTCGCAATTTGAAAAACTATTTCTCCATTGGCATCTACATCCTTCGCTCATTACGTTCCTCAAAGAGACCAAGGGAAATCACCCCAGAATCGCCCAGAACCAGCCCCATTCCCTCCTCGGCCGAAGGTGTTCGATTCTTGCCAAGTCTTCCCTGGTGAGTTTCATTGCAACCTAAACCCTAGAACACAATCCCCTTCCCATGCCTAATACATCAGTATCTTTGGTTTCCGGTGTCATGATGTTCGGGATCACCGAATTACGACCGATGGTGCTCATGGCGTTGTCGCCCGGGTCCGACAACGTTTCGGCCGTTGGGGGCCCGTGCGCAGCCGAAGCACCGCGTCACCTTCATCACCAACACATCCCGGTCGAAAGCCCTCAAGAACTCCAGCCGAGGTGTAGCAGATATGGAGATCGGCCTTTCCTTCCCCAACTCCGGCCACCCGTCGCCGCAAGCCGCCCCGTCCTCTTCGGTGAGATTCAAACCGATTCCTCGCGCATACACCATCTCTGTGTGGACATTGACGTCCTCCGTACTTTGGTTTTGAAGCTCCTTGACCCCAACAGGCAGGCGACGATGACTCGAGGCCATCCGCCGCCGTCGCCGGGATCCTCCATTGCCGTCGCCTCGTCGGAGCATTTCACTCTCAGCAATCCTCTCGGTAAGACTCATAGCAACCAAAGGGACCTCATACATGCTCCACATTGCACTAGACCGAGCCCTATCCTATTTCGCACCGCAAGCCGAACCTCGCCGCCGCCTGCACTCGTCGTCGGCGCGACTCCGGCCACCTCAGCCTGCGGGAAGACCACCAAGTTGCTTCGCCATCATCTTCTCGACCTTTTTCATTTTGGTTTCCTCCTCAGCCGGGCAGCCGTTCATCATCGGCGCCGTCGACACAGGCCGCCGGCCGGTGAGGCTCTGCTCGGCTGCCCTTTCGCCCTCACCCGTGCCTATGACAAGCCGGCCCCGCATGATTAGTGCCCGAAAGACAATTAAAAAAGAGTTTAAAACTTGTAAGGTTCGCTTTGCAATATGACCCTGTATGACATGTGGGGTCGTGGACCCATTTGTAAATACCATAAAACTTATAGACTCTTAATGAATTTTCCCTTAGTCACGTGCCAAGGACCTCGGGTCCTAAATCCAGAAACTCCAGGGAACTTTTGCAAAATGAGCAGTCACTGACTAATGGCCCATCCCAACCGGCGCCAAATCTCTCTCTCATAGCCTCTTACCAGTGGGGCCCACGTGCAAGAGACACAAGAGCACAAAGCAGAAAATGCCTCTTTTCACAAAGATCAAAACCTCACTTGCAAAATTCACCAAAAAATCATTTGAACACATTTTTGAGTGAAACAAATTTCTATAGACTCCCTAGGTGATGAACTCTAACTTAAGACTATAAAACATGGCCCATACTGTACACTTTTTCCTCGAAAATTAAAATAAGAAAAATCACCCATAACACTTGTGCAAACTTGTAAAATCCCTAGAAAATTCAATTTAGCTTATTTTTTAGACAAACTCAAATTCTGTAGATTCCTCCACTCACACCCTCTATTTAGGAAAAGTAAAAACATGTAGTTACTTTGTACCAAATACTCTTAAAATTAATTATGTTAAAATGGTGAACTAAATGTAGGCTGAATTTAGAGATTTATTAAAAATTCATCCTAACTCCTCCTTGAACAAACTTACGTTCTGTAGATTCACCGAAACGCATACTTTCAAGATGAAAAATAAAAACATATGCCTACTGTATAGTAATATCACCTAAATAATTATGTAGGGAATAGACCACTTAGATGTACACTGCAACTTGTAAAATTCATAGAAGATTCATTTTTAATCCAGTTGAAGTGAACTAAATCACTATAAGACCAGCAACTAATAATCTTCCATTCACTTGTATACTAAAAATTGTCCATCAGCTTTAAGTGGACGACTAGGTTGCTAAACCATGTAATAGTAGCCAAACAATACATGCTTATATATGTGTAAAAGAATAGGTGCACTTTAGCTCCAAATAAATCCATTTAAACACTTGCTGGACCAGAGGAGCACCAAGCCCCATCCTCACTCATTAAACCATAGAGCACTTAGCTCAAACAACACTAACTAGGCTAGTATAGTAAATCAATGACATAGAACATCCTCTAGCTTGCAAAATGTGTGGTAGGACAATATAGACCCTATATAAATGAACTAAGGCTAACTTGCTTAACTAAACTACTTATCTTTATACATCCTTAGCATATGAACCAAGATCTGGACCCAAGACTCTATAACCATATATATATATAACACTATAAACCTACGACCTGTCGTAAAATTGTAAAATGTCTAGGAAATTCATATTAACTCTAAAAATTGTGAAACCAGTTGTGTCCGCCACTTATCCACTCCCCTATGAAGTCAAACTAATGAAAACCAACACTTAGGAGCACTGTCCAAAGAGCAGTTACCCCTATGTCGCCAATATACCGATAGAACTTCAAAAATTCATAACCCTTAATTGAGATAGGATAACTTAGAAATTCTTTCACCTAAAATCATTAGAGACCAGTACCTACTCAATGTGCAAAAATCATGCATTTTAGAGCATTTTGGATTTTTCGCATATTTTGGTGTTTAATTGCATAACGTATATTTTGTATAGATGGTTGCTTAAACGGTGAAGAAGAAATTAGGATGCTAAAATTTCAAGGCAAGTCCCACCTCCCTCTCTTTGATTACCTTGAACCCATGTTTTGGAGGTTATTGAAAATGTTTGTAAATCTTGCATGTTGATTGTACACTAAAAACTTGTTAGACAAACTCCTATCACTTGCATATCACCTTAGCCCCACATATATCCATAACCTTCATTCCTAACCTTAGGGAAAATATGATTCAAACACCTTATAACATGAGTTTTGATGTCACTAGAGTACTATATTGCTTAGCCATGCTTAAAATGTTTTCCTTGTCATTATGGGCTCATCACAAACATGAAAACTATTTTTCTTAATAATCTGGACAGAACTTGAATACTTATGATTTTGATAAATAAAATGATGGAAAACATGGATTTTAGGTTTGGGCCACAAGTAGTGCACATATGGTGATTAGTTGTGCACCGATAGGGGGAAACTGTGCCCAGACCGACTTAAGGACTTCACTCAACGTGTGTTCATTTCGTATACAGTACAACCACATGTGCCAGTATGGGATGGCCTAAGCTAAATAAGCTATTGAGCGACTATCCTTGCACTTTGGTAGGCCGGTGTGTATGGGTTCGGAATAACCCAGAGGAACTTCCTATTTACCCCGTCGTGGTAAAAGCGACTAAGTCTGTCCAATACAACGGTAACGTGCCACAGGGTGGGTTCCCTGTCGTGCCCGCCAACACGGCGTTAAGTTAAGGCATGGGCCCGTCACTTAACGGTTCTGGGTTATATTTCTAGTATGCCCAGGATGGGAGAAACACGTATCGTGCTGGTGCAAGGCTAGAAACTAAGTAATGTAAAGGCTTCGTTGTGAACTCTAGTCTGTACTCGACATGCAGAGTATGGTGGTACTGACGGGTACCGAACAAAACTAGAGCATATCACTCTATGTGAGTGATTCACATCATGTGGGTAAAGTGTACAAACTCTGCAGAGTCTAAACTAATCGATTAGCCGTGCTCACGGTCATGAGCGACGTGTGGATATGTATTGAGTATAGACTTGCGTTTATTCTTCTGAATGCTGAAATTACCTTCAAATTATGCTAAGTTTTGTGCATGAACTCCTTGCTGCCATGGAGGGCAAGGAGGTGTATGTTTAATCATGATTAACGACTACTTTGATGCCCATATGCTAAGATTAAACTTGCTGAAATTGTTTTTGGAGGTGTTTATGTAAATAAAACTTGCTTTACGCTAAAATGAACCGTATTATGCTTTCCTTGATTATATGCCGTACATGTAGAGTGTTAGGCTTGCCTTGGTGCTTGCCAGTATATTAACTTGACTAATATACTGACTCTTGTCACTGGATTATCCACTTTGCTTGCAGGTGTAGACTTAGTCTTTTGAGTGATGTAGGTAAACGATTGTTTCTCCTAGGAACTGAACTTAACAGGGTAAACCCCTAGTCAGTGTGCTTGTGGAATGGGTAGTAAGCCACTGTTGTTCGCTGCTCTCTGATATATATATATATATTTGGCCGTTCAGCCTATGTAATTATCTAAGTGTTTTAATCCTTTAAGTTTTGTTCAAATCAAGTATATTCGCTACGTATATTCATGCTTGTGATGAAAGTGTAAATCTAGCACACATCCTAGGAGCTAGATTCATATGAGTATGAGTTAGGAATATTTGAGACGTTGTAGACCTTTAGCCATTTTGTCAAGTCTCCTGATTGTGTAACACATCTGGTCGCCACCTTCGAGTGGTTTGACGGGCACAATTCAAGCTGAAGTTGACTGACAAGCTAAAGGCCTAGCAATGTCTCACTTATCCCTCTCTCGGGACTTCAGATGTTTCGTTATACTTGCCATGTGAGCTGAACCACTTTAACTCATATTGCAAAAAGAACGAGAGGTCCGGGCGTCTCCGACAAGGCATGGTATCAGAGCAAATACTGACTATAGGAGCCCCTTAAGTTGGTCGTCTTAGAATTGATTCTCAAAAAAATTATTTTGAGAGCTTCGCTCTCAGCTACAAAACTATTTGTGAAAACCAATTCTACCTTATATCTTATCCCTCTCTAGAGAAAGTTCTTCTCTAAGTCTCTACTTTAAGTTTTAAAACTCTTATCTTGCTCTATAGGACCGAAGCTTTTGAAAGTTTGTGTTTTTATAAAAAGAAGTTTGAAAACACTTAATTATCACCACAAATCAGTATCAAGGTGTTCAAAAAAGTTTTGAAACCATTTTGCAAACCATTCCCGTGTGCTAGTACGTCTTTGCAAAAATATTGGGTTAGAACAAGCCTCTAGTCAATGGGTTCTGAAAATGGGTTGATAGAGATTAACAACTTGATATCCACTATAGGAATTCTATCTTCTCATGTCATATCTACACCAAAAATTATTTGAGTTGAATTTGAGTTCCTCTCTCTCCATTTTTCAAAATTTTACCGATATGGCCTACGACGGGTAGATTGATATAATATAGAATTTGTGATGCTTAAACCTTAGTTTGTTTGCATAGATGGACCACCCAAGAATACAAGTAGGTTCTGGACCACTCTAACATAATGCAACTAAAAGGCGATAAATTAGCTAAACTTAGAACTGGCATGAAGATTTATTTTGTCGGTTGTTTGAAATTTTGGAATCTAGAGTCAGTCTGTTTGCAAAATTTGCATACGACAAACCATAGATGATAAGCCTGTGAAATTTTATAAACAACATGTAGACTAACTCAGTAGACATCACGAATGTTTACATGATTTTTAAACCCCTGCATCATAAGGAAATAGATTGATTAGTTAGCCTAGCTGTGTTCTGGAAAACTGTAGACAGCAGCCTTCAACTTTTTGTATAGGCCAAACCATGCATGGTAAAACATGCCTGTTTTACCAGTGACTCCCAGACATTCCCTGTAAACCCCATGAATTTTCCTAGAATTTTTAAGCTCCTGCGTCAGGATGAAACATCCCCTTAACTAGCATGAGTCTGTTCTGAAAATTCATAACAGCTGCCTTTAACTTTTTCCTATAGCCCAAGCCATCACTGCAAAAATATACACCTCTTGCCAGTAGGCTATAGACTTACCCAGTATGCCCCATGAATTTTGTTAGAATTTTTGAGCCCCTGCAACAAGTCCTAAAAATTCGTATAGTTCGGAAGAACAGGAATCCTAGAACTGGTATACCATAGGTCGTTGAATTTGTTCAGACAGAACCATAGGTGATAAAACTCTAATTTTCCTAAGATAGATCACAAACTTACTGACCTACCACCAGGATATTTTCCCAAATTTTGCACCTTTGGGATCTAGCCCAGAGAGACCAGCAAAGACAGCAAGACCACATTTACCAACACTCCGGCACTTGACCGAAGCCTTTTATTTTAAGGGGGATAGTAAACCTTGGCCTCTCACCCCCGGGATAAATGTGAAGCCCTTGTATGTCTCACCACCATTATTTGGAGACTTGACTTGTGCCTTTGATAAATCTTTCAATATATGTATATACATACACCTATTGTTTCTATGGCATGAAGGCAATAAAAAATGTATTCATGACCGTCGCATCAATTCATGCATTTATTGCATCATACATTCATGATGATATCATAACATTCATGCATGCTTTTTTCGCATAAAATAAAAAAATATTGCCACACATGCCATGTAACAATTATTTCCCTACTAAAACCCCGTATATAAACAAAGGCCCAAGAGTAGCCATGACCATTTTCCTAGAAATCAATGGACTTACAGAACCTCTTTTGGTAAAGACTGTCCTTGAGATGAATACCACCCCGACCTGTTACCCAGTTGGACACTACGCCCTGTTCTCCACAGAACAAGGTGTAGATGAACCTGGAACTACCAGACCAGCTAATTTACCCATTTCGCGAAATCTCCTAGCCATGAGTTTTCCAAACTTTAAGGGGGATAGCATAGCTTATTAACCTCAAGCACTCGAGACAACACCCATGTTGCCATTCCTCGCCTTCGCTAACTGCCCAAGCGAGGAGAGCTTCGCTACTATTTTCCATTTTGGCCTAACGGACCTTTAAGGAAGAAGGTAATACTAGAAAAGAACCCGTTGGCCTCTACTTCCATAACCTACGTACTCGCCGCTCCAAAATTTAACCCTCATAGACATAAGCTCGACCAAGCCATGGCTTGACCCCCAGATTTTCCGTCATTATGACTAATATGAAAACCTGATGCCACCGAACCTTTTGTACCAATTCTCCATCGCCCACCAGAATACCGGACAGCCACCACGCTCGTCAAGAACGCCCCCTCACCTCCTCAGTAAAGGTTTTTCCCAACCTTAGTTAAGCGAGTCTATTATACAACTTAGGAAGAGTTTAGAAATAAGCATATTAAATCTTATATGTTTGAAAGGTTTTCAAACAACGAGAAGCTAATAATGACAATGTTATCCGAAAACCCAGTGCCCGCTGCGATAGCATCCTTTTCGGTGTATTCGAGTCATTTTCCCATGCACCTTACCCAGTCCAGAATACCCAGCTCCACATCCTTGTCCTGCCATAACCGTCAAACAAGGACTAGAGGGTACACTACCTAAGTCGGTAACATACGAATGGACGAACCAACATACCGCATCTATCACACCAATCGCCAAGAGGCAACCCCTTTTGCCAGAATGTAGTCCCGTGACCAAAGAGCCTGGGCACCACTATTTTCCAAGTGTCGTCACAGATGACGAAACTATCAGTTTCCCATGAGCCAATAAGGAGACTACCTTTCCTCCTGGATCCTGCAACCGCAGACCCCCAATCGTCAATTAAACCCACATTACCTTAACGAGTATCCTACCCATCGGTATGATAGGATAAAATTCTACGTATGACAAACCTAGTTAAACCGGCGACCCCCTAACCATACCCCAACCCAAATCTCTGGGACGAGATTTCCTTTAAGGGGGATAGAGCTGTCATATACCCAAATTCTAGGGTCAACAAAATTTCTGTCGAATAAAATAAAAGTAAGGTTTCTCAATTTTGGGAGCCAAACATTTTCTTTTATAAACCTAGGTGGGACTAACCTAGACTTTTGTATGATAAACAATATTTTGGAACAAACTAAAAACTTTTTCATTTACAACCTAGGACAAAAATGCAATCTCATGAAGAAGCATGCATGCTAACATAAAGCCACCTTGACCTAAGACATTTACGTGTATCCGGATTTTCGAAAACGCATCTTATTATAGGTCATATGCGCATAGCCTAGACAATTCAAATTTACCAAGCGAACCTACAACTAAATTTTGGATGCTAGCAAGTGAACCAAAAATTTAGAACAGAGTTCAATGTCTTAGCCCAAGATAAACTTCAAATAATCCCCAACGACCATTTTGGGTGAAACCGGAGGGCGAGAGCAACTATACATAGGAGAGATACCCTAATTTTCTAGGTCAAACCAAATAAGATAAATTCACGAAAAAATCCATATAGGTGCCAGATGCTATACTCAACATAACATAATTTTTGTGCAATTTAATAGCTGGGTTTGGTTCCCCAATCAAATTAAACAAAACAGTACCACAATGGGCTAATTAATAACTTTAATCGGCTAAAATGCCAACTCACCCAAAAGACCATAAAATACACATAAGTATATACATGAAATATTTTATTCAAATACTAGGATAAAAACCATGAATAAATATAATTTTTCTAGAATTTTTCTCCTGTGTTTAGGGCTTCTAAAAATTCAATCCAATCTCGAATACCCTATCTTTAATTAATCTCTGGAATAAACCACTAATAATTATTTTTAATGCAACCAAAGAAAATAAAACATAATTAGGAATGATCATCTACCTTCAATAAAAATTTCACCAATTTACCACGCATACAAATTTAACTAGTGAACACCAAAACCTAGGGAGAGAAATAATTTCGAAAATGAAGCTAAAATCATCTTAACTTGTGTTTCTACCCATACCTCTCTTCTCTGCCTTGCCCTTTTCGCTCTGACCCCACCTGACAGTCACTGGAGCTCGCCCCAACTTGGAGAGAAACGTTTCCACCGCACAAGAGGCAGCCAGGGGAGGGAGAGAAACAAAGCACGTGTCAGCGTCGCAACTGTCCACCCAAGCCACACCACGCCAACTCAAGCTTCACCATTTGGAAAACTATTTCGCCATTGGCATCTACATGCGTCGCTCATTACGTTCCTCAAAGAGACCAAGGGAAAACACCCCAGAATCACGCAGAACCATCCCCATTCCCTCCTCGGCCGAAGGTGTTCGATTCTTGCCAAGTCTTCTCTGGTGAGTTTCATTGCAACCTAAACCCTAGAACACGATCCCCTTCCCATGTTTAATCCATCTGTATCGTTGGTTTCCGGTGTCGTGATGTTCGGGATCACCGGAGCACGACCGACGGTGCTCATAGCGCCGCCGCTCAGGTCCAACAACGTTTCGGTCGTTGGGGGCCAGTGCGCAGCCGGAGCACCGCGTCACCTTCATCACCAACAACTCCTGGTCGGAAGCCCTCAAGAACTCCAGCCGAAGGTGCAGCAGATATGGAGATCGGTCTTTCCTTCCCCAACTCCGGCCAGCCGCCGCCGCAAGCCGCCCCGTCCTCTCCGGTGAGATTCAAACCGATTCCTCGCGCATACACCATATCTGTGTGGCCATTGACGTCCTGCGAACTTTGGTTTTGAAGCTCCTTGACCCCAATGGGCTGGCGACAACGACCCGAGGCCATCCGCCGCCGTCGCCGGGTTCCTCCATCGCCGCCGCCTCGCCGGAGCATTTCACTCTCGGCAGTCCTCTCGGTAAGACTCCGAGCAACCAAAGGAACCTCATGCATGCTCCACATTGCACCGGACCGAGCCCTAACCTATTTCGCACCGCAAGCCGTACCTCGTCCGCGCCTGCACTCGTCGCCGGCGCGACTCCGGCCACCTCAGCCTGCAGGAAGACCACCAATGGCTTCGCCATCATCTTCTCCACCTTTTTCATTTTGGTTGCCTCCTCAGCCGGGCAGCCGTTCGTCGTCGGCGCCGTTGACACAGGCCGCCGGCCGGTGAGGCTCTCCTCGGGCTGCCCTTTCGTCGTCACCCGTGCCTATGACAAGGCGGCCCCGCATGATTAGCGCCCGAAAGACAATTAGAAAAGAGTTTAAAACTTGTAAGGTTCGCTTTGCAAGATGTCTCTGTATGACATGTGGGGTCGTGGACCCATTACTAAATAGCATAAAACTTACAGACTCTTAATGAAGTTTCCCTTAGCCACGTGCCTAGGACCTCGGGTCCTAAATCAAGAAACTCCAGGGATCCTTTTACAAAATGAGCAGTCACTGACTAATGGCCCATCCCAACCGGCGCCAAATCTCTCTCTCTCTCAAAGCCTCTTACCAGTGGGGCCCATGTGCAAGAGACACAAGAGCACAAGCAGAAAATGCCTCTTTTCACAAAGATCAAAACCTCACTTGCAAAATTCACCAAAAATTCATTTGAATACTTTTTGAGTGAAACAAATTTCTGTAGACTCCCTAGGTGATGAACTCTAACTTAAGACAATAAAACATGGCCCATACTGTACACATTTTTCCTCGAAAATTAAAATAAGAAAAATCACCCATAACACTTGTGCAAACTTGTAAAATCCCTAGAAAATTCAATTTAGCTTATTTTTTAGACACACTCAAATTCTGTATATTCCTCCACTCACACCCTCTATTTAGTAGTTACTTTGTACCAAATACTCTTAAAATTAATTATGTTAAAATGGTGAACTAAATGTAGGCTGAACTTTAGAGATTTATTAAAAATTCATCCTAACTCCTCCTTGAACAAACTTAAGTTCTGTAGATTCATCAAAACCCATACTTTCAAGATGAAAAATGAAAATATATGCCTACTGTATCGTAATATCATCTAAATAATTATGTAGGGAATAAACCACTTAGATGTACACTGCAACTCGTAAAATTCATAAAATTGTAAAATTCATAAAATTCATAGAAGATTCATTTTTAATCCAGTTGAAGTGAACTAAATCACTATAAGACCAGCAACTAATAAGATTCCATTGGACAAAATAAAATATGACACTTTTATACTAAAAATTGTCCATGAGCTTTAAGTGGACGACTAGGTCGCTAAACCCTGTAATATTAGCCAAACAATACATGCTTATATATGTGTAAAAGAATAGGTGCACTTTAGCTCCAAATAAATCCATTTAAACACTTGCGGGACCAGAGGAGCACCAAGCCCCATTATCTCATTAAACCCTAGAGCACATAGCTCAAACAACACTAACTAAACTAGGCTAGTATAGTAAATCAATGACATAGAACATCCTCTAGCTTGCAAAATGTGTGGTAGGACAATATAGACCCTATAAAAATGAACTAAGGCTAACTTGCTTAAGTAAACTACTTATATTTATATATCCTTAGCATAGGAACCAAGATCTGGACCTAAAACTCTATAACCATATATTTATAACACTATAAACCTAAGACCCATCGTAAAATTGTAAAATGTCTAGGAAATTCATATTAACTCTAAAAATTGTGAAACTAGTTGTGTTAGACTTAGAAACCACTTATCTACACCCCTATGAAGTCAAACTAATGAAAACCAACACTTAGGAGCACTGTCCAAATAGCACTTACCCCTATGTTGCCAATATACCGACAGAACTTCAAAAATTCATAACCCTTAATTGAGATAGGATAACTTAGAAATTCTTTCACCTAAAATCATTAGAGACCAGTACCTACTCAATGTGCAAAAATCGTGCATTTAGAGCATTTTGGATTTTTTTGCATATTTCGGTGTTTAATTGCATAACGTGTATTTTGTATAGATGGTTGCTTAAACGGTGAAGAAGAGATTAGGATGCTAACATTTCCAGGCAAGTCCCACCTTTCTCTCTTTGATCACCTTGAACCCATGCTTTGGAAGTTATTGAAAATGTTTGTAAATCTTGCATGTTGATTGTACACTAAAAATATAAAATCCCGCTAAACTTGTTAGACAAACTCCTATCACTTGCATATCACCTGCATATCACCGTAGCCCCACATATATCCATAACCTTCATTCCTAACCTTAGGGAAAATATGATTCAAACACCTTATAACATGAGTTTTGATGTCACTAGAGTACTATATAGCTTAGCCCTTCAAAGGCTAGAAACTAAGTAATTCAAAGGCTTCGTTGTGAACTCTAGTCTGTACTCGACATGTAGAGTATGGTAGTACCGACGTGTACCGAACAAAACTAGAGCGTATCACTCTATGTGAGTGATTCACATCATGTGAATAAAGTGTACAAACTCTGCAGAGTCTAAACTAATCGATTAGCCGTGCTCATGGTCATGAGTGACGTGTGGATATGTATTAAGTATAGACTTGTGTTTATTCCTCTAAATGTTGAAATTACCTTCAAATTATGCTGAGTTTTGTGAATGAACTCCTTGCTGCCATGGAGGGCAAGGAGGTTTATATTTAATCATGATTAATGACTACTTTGATTCCCATATGCTAAGATTAAGCTTGCTGAAATTGGTTTTGAAAGAAAATCTGTTTGGAGGTGTTTATGCAAATAAAACTTGCTTTACGCTAAAATGAACTGTATTATGCTTTCCTTGATTATATGCCGTACATGTAGAGTGCTAGGCTTGCCTTGGTGCTTGCCAGTACATTAACTTGCTTAATGTACTCACTCTTATCACTGGAATATCCACTTTGCTTGCAGGTATAGACTTAGTCGTTTGAGTGATGCAGGTAAACTACTGTTTCTCATAGGAACTGAACTTAACGGAGAAAACCCCTAGTCAGTGTGCTTGTGGAATGGGTAGTAAGCCACTGCTGTTCACTGCTCTCTGATATATATTTATTTGGCCGGTCGACCTATGTAATTATCTAAGTGTTGTAATCCTTTAAGTTTTGTTTAAATTAAGTATATTCGGTATGTATATTCATGCTTGCGATGAAAGTGTGAATCTAGCACACATCCTAAGAGCTAGATTCACATGAGTATGAGTTAGGAATATTTGAGACGTTATAGATCTTTAGTCATTTTGTCAAGTCTCCTAATTGTGTAACACATCTTGTTGCCACCTTCGAGTGGTTTGACGGGCACAATTCAGGCTGAAGTTGACTGGCAGGCTAAAGGCCCAGCAATGTCTCACTTATCCCTCTCTCGGGACTTCAGATGTTTCGTTATACTTGCCATATGAGCTGAACCATTTCAACTCATATCGCAAATAGAACGAGAGGTCCGGGCGTCTCCGGCAACAGTCCACATTTTTCATCTGTTGAGCTAAAATTTTCTGCTCGCTGTAAACCATGTTATCAGATGCTTAAATATGTAGCAAAGAAATAGCAAATGCTCAAATCAGAAAAAGCAAAGTTGACTAATCATTCAAAGTCAGTACCGTGCTGGTTCTAGGCTAAAACATACTAGAGATGCAAGACTAGACGCAAACGATACCATAAGATAGCACTAGAAAACACTCAGGCACAACTCTGATATATAAAAGCAATATCAAAGATAACAACTGATTTTCACTTTTTTTCCTTTTTTTCTCTTTTTGTCTTTTTGCCCTTTTCTTTTTTGGTGCAGCTTTGCTTTTGTATTTTTAAGCACCTTTCTGCCTTTTTTTCTTTTCTGAAACAAAAAAAGACAAAGACCAAGATATACAACCAGCAAACTTAGCAATGGAAATCTGGATGAATACTAAGAATACTATAAGACTGTGAAAACTACCAAACTTTGTTGCAATCTAAGCACGTCGAAGACGAAAAAACAGAATCGTCTACACTTTAAGCCTACACTAACTAGTAGATAGGAGCGTGCATATTCTTGTGTATGTTTCTTTTTTGCTACTAATCATGGCAGGATTGCGTAAAGGGGTATGAGACGGTCATGCTCAACATCGATTTTTTCACCTTCGACGAGATATGATGACTTCTCCACGTGATGCATATGAGGTACCTCACTATAATCTTGCACGAGTTGATTCTAAGTTACCATTCTATGATGGTAAGTATGATTCTGTTGTTTATGTTGATTGGGAGCTAGCAGTGGACAATGAATTTGATAAATATGATTTTTCTCATACCACCTGATGTGCGCTAGGGTGTCCCGATTTTTCAATGAGATGATACATCGATTAAATGGAGCGACGTTGGTGATCCGACTACAACCGTTCAGGGACATTGTGCCTTAGCAATCGTTACACCAACTTCAGAGACAGTCATGAATCCTGACGGATGCACGGTCAACCAAAACCATGAGGGTGTTTGTTCTTGCAAGCAATCGAGAACTAGCAAGAACAAGATGAACAAGCAACTCAAATTGCAGAATAAAGATGTAGGATTATATCGGCAAATTGGGGTTCCAAAAATGAGCAAACCATTGATCTAACCGATCCTGGGATTACAGGGCAAAGTAGCGCACTAAACTTTGATATAAAGAAACCCAATTGTTCTTGACGATGGCCAAGGGGTATAAATATGTGGAAGAACAACCACAGGGGTATTGGGGTCGTGCTCCAATCTTAGGAATCGTCCGTAATGGACTCAACATGATACACAACCCAATGGGCCAAAACTAGAGTGTCGCAGCATCGTGGGTAGAAAAGGTATCTGCACTAAATCAAAGATTGCAGCTGACTCAGAATAGATATGGATGTGAGACTAGATCTGTTTGAAAATTGACTTGGTAAGCTTTCCATGAAGTACTTACACATCCCAAATAGAGTCCGTATGAAGTCGCAGCATCCGTCACAAGTTTTCTGCTACGTCAAGATGTCCTTTGGATTAATCAACACAGTATCCACTTACCAGCAGGAGATCCAGGAGACTTTCTTGCCTTAGCTCGGCAATAACATAGAAGCCTATGTCAATGATGTCATTTTCAAGACCAAGACTCGAGATCGCCTAATCGACTACTGAGGAAAACATTCAACAATCTATGGAAACATCACCTCATAGTGAACCTGGAGAAATGTACATTTGGAGTACCGGCGGGAAAGCTGCTCAGATTCCTAGTCTTCGGGTCAGGACTAGAAGCAAATCTTGAAAAGATCAAGGTTATCGAGAACATGAAGTCACCGACAAGGCTCAACGAGGTCCAGAAGCTCACATGATGTATTGATATACACTAGGGTGTCTCGATATTTTGGTGAGTTGATGATAACTACGATATGGAAGAAACGTTGATGATCCGACTACAACCATACGAGACGTTGTGTTGCACCTTAGTGATCGATACACCTCTTTCGTGGGTTGTTGATCTTGCCGGTGCAAATCAACCTTATTCCTGCAAGCAAATAGAAGAAACAAGCAAGAACAATATAAAAGCAATCTGAATTGAAAATAGGAATTGATAAAAATAATAAGTTGGGGTCCCGAAGATGAGTAATTAGGTGGTCTAGCTGACACACCTAACTGCAAGGTAAAGTAGCAATGACTAAAACTTTAATTAAACAAAACTCAAATTGTTCTATGGCGGCTACGAGTATTTATACAGTTGGGAGGATGAGTTGGTGTTGTTCTCCAACCCTAGGACACGTCCATAATGGACTCAACTTGACACAAGGCCTATCGGCCCAATTTTGGCGGCGTAGCACCTCGGGCAGAACAAGGTATCTGTACTAAATTGATGATTACGACCGGCTCGTAAGAGATATGAAAGTGAGGCTGAATCCGTTGGAAATTATACTTCATAAGATTTCTTTGAAGTACTTAAACACCCAAATCAGAGTTCGTATGAAGCCGTGGCAACCGTCACAAGTTGGATTAGATCTCTTTCTTTCCTTGGGCCAAAAGTGATGTGGTGACCTAGTGGAGGACTTTGGGAATACTTGGATTTGGAGGTTGGGACACATCCCACTTGGGCCCCACATGGGCGGGGGTCCTAGATGAAGTTGCAAGCCCATACGCCAATTATAGGTAATGCAAGACTTTGTTTCTGTGATTGCGGCTGATTGGGATGGAATTTGGAGATGAGGTTGGATCCGTTGGAAAGAGGACTCCGAGAGCTTTCCATCAAGTACTCATGGACCCAAATTGGAGCACATATGCGTATTTGGCGGCCATTTGAATTCAGCGCTATTAAAGCTAGACGAATTGGATTCCAGAATTTTTGAAGCTTGAACTTGACGTCTTTCTGTGGACATATGATGTGAGCAACAGTTATATCCATAGTATCCATGGTCACATCATCCTCTCCTTCTTACGGAAAACCGTCCTCAGTTTTTCCATATGGTTATTGTCGCATAGAGCATGATCTTGCCCATAGAAGTGTCTACATGAAAACAAACACAACAAAATTTTGTCATGTAATATCATTAGTTCTTTGACAAATAGTATTAATCATCTATGAAACAAATGTACATGGGAATTGAGATAGACGACAACGGACATAAATACCACATTTAATTGTTTTACTTGCAGCCCATTTTGCTCCCATTCCTCACAGGTCAACTCATGTGGCACAACTAACTGGGTGCATGGTGACCACATTGAATGATCCAATTGCTCCTCTTCCTCACAACCATCATGTTCTTTCAAATCAAAACAACACAAACTCGAGATAACATGATTAGAAATAACATGTCTCTCTAACTTGAAATTTTTATCCACGGTTACAAGAGGTTCTAAATCCGAACATATATAAACTCTATGCACCAAATATATTTCTCTATCATTATATTCGCTAAAGATATGAAAAATAACATTAATTGGACATGGCAAATCAGAGTTAGCAAATAATTTTGCCTCAAATTATCGAGCTCGCAAAAGTCATCAAACAAAACATAGCCCAAGGTATTTAAAGAAAATAGTAACTCACGTTCTTCAACTTTATTAGTAATGTGAACAACATGCTTAAAAGCAGTATATAAAGAACTAACACTAGAAATAGCATGTTCATTCACTAGTTGTGGCATTGGTATAAGTAAAGCATTATCGCATAACTCTTCTTTATCACAAGAAATAACATGTAAATCAACTTGTGACAAAGGAATCTCAACAATTGGTTCCACTAATGTTTGCTCTACTATAGCATGTAAAGTGGACAGGTGTAGCTCAGCTTGAGAATACTCACCTTCATTTATCTCAGCACTATTTATTTTACCTTGCAAACTTTCTACATATATATTAGGTGCTTCATGCTTCTCACCTTTCTTCTCAAGAACATTGTTCTCCTCCTCTTGGTGAATAATTTGGACTTCCTGCAAAACGTTAGTAACAGGAGACACAAAAGATTGCTCCTCCCATGTTTGCACGTCATCATTACGTGGGAAAATAGGAGGTACAAGCACAACTTGTTGCTTCTTCATGTCCTCTATTTTATATTCAGCTTTGTAAGCAAGTTCTAACAAATGAGAAAAAGATCTATAACTTGGACAAGCAAGTATGTCCTGAATTTCACGGTTCAAACAACCCAAAAATCTAGCCATAGTATCTTCCTCATCCTCCTCTAGTAGGTTCCTCATCCTCCTCTAAGTTACAACGCAGCATACGAATTTGTAATTCCTGATAATACTCTTCTACACCTTTAGTACCCTGTCTCATTTGTTTCAACTTACATAACAGATTACGTGCATAATAAGAAGGTATAAATCTAACCCACATGACCGTTTTAAAGCATCCCAAGTTTGAGGCATGTTATCACGATTTTTCTTACCATGTTCGATCCACCAAATAGAAGCAAAATCAGTAAACTCACTAGTGGCAGCCTGAACACGTGCATTTTCAGGAAACTCATGACATGCAAATTTTTGATCAACAACAATTTTCCATGTAATGTACGCATCAGGGTCATATTTTCCATCAAAAGGAGGTATCTTAAATTTAATCTTATGAAAAGCATTATCATTATTACATACCTTGCATCGACAGTGTCCTCCATCCATACCTTGTCGATTATGATTCAAGCGTCGGTGGTTACTCTCATCATGAAAGTTGTCGAAACGCGTGAGAAGATGAGTAAGATTGTTGTTGATGGCTGTCACAGATGCCTCCAAACTAGCCAGCCTATTGTTGGTTGCAATTTATGTAGCCTCCAATTGTCAAGTTTTTTAAAATGTTCCATAATGCCCTTCGTGCGAGGAGAATGCGTCATATCCTTGCCATTCTCCGATCCTGCCATTGTTATTAGAAAACAAGAAATATACACAAAAATATATATACGCTCCTATCAATTACTAGGTAGTGGAGGCTCAAATATCACACACTCTCAAGCTTTTAGCCAAGCTCTTGCAAGTTCTTACCAAAGCAAGCAGAATGGTGATATACACCGACTTAACCAAATACCCCAATGGAGGTTGGATGTATCAATGCCTCGGCAAACACCTGCTGTACTACTGCAATCAAATCTGTGGAGCTCTGGGTAGGCTTAAATATGTAGCAAAGGAATTGCAAATGCTCAAATCAGAAAATGCAAAGTTGAATAATCGTTCAAAGTCAAGTACCGTGCTGGTCCTAGGATAGAACGTACTAGAGACGTGAGCCTAGACACAAACGGTAACACAAGATAGCACTAGAAACAACTAAGCATACTCGATGTATGAAAACAATCTCAAAGATAATAACTGAATTTCTCTTTTCTTCTTTTTTCTTTTTGTTTTTTCTTATATTTTCTTTTTTATTTGGTGTGACTTTTTTCTCTTTTTTAAGCACCTTTCTGCGTTTTTATCTCTTTTTTTGGTTTTTTTAGCAAAAACCGACTTATGGACCTTGATATAAAATTACAGGGGACTCAAACATAAATAAAAATTATAGGGACTCAAATGTAAAAGTCCAAACCCTAAAATTATAACTATATAAAAATGGAATGTTGACGCTATGCCGGTTCCGTTTTCCAAACAGATCTCGAATCCGACATAAACAAAAATTTACCAAGGTGTTTTTCAATCACATGGAGGTGGATGGCTTGGAGTTCGGATTTGGTGGGAGAAAAAAAAGGAAACCAATCTAATCTAATCTAATCTCCTCCTCTTCCCCACGACACAAGCATAGCCGATCTGTTTTCCTCACGTGCAAACCAGAAACTTAGCAAAACCTAAATACAACTTCCAAATTGACCAAATAAAACTTCTCAAAAGTATAAAAATAGAATCCTCACAGCGAGGCGATTCCATTTTCAAAGGTCCCGATGACAACAAATACACGGCGGCGACGACGGTGATAGTGGTACTAGACGTGACAAGAACTCAAAACTCTAAACAAACTAGACGCTAAGACCAGCAACACGACGCGATGATGCAATGTGAAACTCAACAAAGCAAAAACTGAAAAGAACAGTGCAGTGGCACAAATATGGCTCGGTAATGGATGCAATTTTTTAGGCTTTTCTGGTTATAGGTAGATAAAAACTCACCGATCAACTTGGCACTCTGATACCACCTAATATACACTAGGGTGTCCCGATCTTTTGGTGAGTTGATGATAACTACGATTTGGAAGAAACGTTGATCATCCGACTACAATCGTACGAGACATTGTTGTGTTGCGCCTTAGCGATCGATACACATCTTCGTGGGTTGTTGATCTTGTCAGTGCAGATCAACCTTATTCTTGCAAGCAAATCTAAGAAAAAAGCAAGAACAATATAAAAGCAATCTGAATTGAAAATAGGAATTGAATACGAATAATAAGTTGGGGTCCCGAAGATGAGTAATTAGGTGGTCTAGCCGACACACGTAACTGCAAGGTAAAGTAGCAATGGCTAAAACTTTAATCTAAGAAAACCCAAATTGTACTATGGTGGCTACGGGTATTTATACAGGTGGGAGGACGAGTTGGGAGGACGAGTTGGGGTCATTTTCCAACCCTAGGACGCATCCGTAATGGACTCAACTTGATACAAGGCCCATCGGCACAATTTCGGTGGCGTAACACCTCAAGCAGAACAAGGTATCCGTACGAAATTGATGATTGCTGCCGGCTCGTAATAGATATGGAAGTGAGGCCAGATCCATTGGAAATTAGAATTCATATGCTTTCCTTGAAGTACTTAAACACCCAAATCGGAGTTCATATGAAGCCGTGGCAACCGTCACAAGTTGGCATTGTCCTGTAATCCGAATCTAGCACCAAAACATGTTAGATTAGATCTTTTTCTTTCCTTGAGCCAAAAGTGACGTGGTGACCTGGTGGAGGACTTTGGGAATACTTGGATTTTGAGCTTGGGGTGCATCCCACTTGGGCCCCACTTGGGCCAGGGTCCCAGATGAAGTTGCAAGCCTATAGGGCCATTATAGGTAATGCAAGACTTTGTTTCTGTGATTGTAGCTTATTGGGATGGAATTTGGAGATTAGGTTGGATCCGATGGATGGAGGACTCCGAGAGCTTTCCATCAAGTACTCATGGACCCAAATCGGAGTACATATGCATATTTGGCGGCCGTTTGAATTCAACACTGTTAGAGCTAGACGAATTGAATTCCAGAATTTTTGAAGCTTGAACTCGACGTCTTCCTCCGGATATATGATGTGAGCAACGGTTGTATCTATAGTAGCTATGGTCACATCTTGTATGGAAGCATTAAGTTGGTTTGTTGCTAGGATGGGAGAGCAGGGGTTTCCTTTCTTCATCCTCCTCAAGAAACATGATAAGTTTTACTGGACAGCGAAGGGCGAGGAGGCGTTTCTAGCTATCAAACGTTATCTTGCTAACCCACCCGTTCTTGTTGCCCCGCAACCACGAGAAGACCTGTTTCTCTACATTGCTGCAATGCCATACTCCATCAGCACTATCATCGTTGGTCCTCCACCATGCCAAGACTCGGTATCATCGGCAAAAACTGCTCTATGCTGTGGTAATGACATCGCAAAAACTGCGCCATTACTTCCAGGCCGACAAGGTCGCGATCGTCTCCTCATATCCTCTCGGCGAAGTCATTCGGAGTAAATAAGTTGCAGGGCACATCGCCAAATGGGCCATCGAGCTCAGCCAATTTGATGTCCACATCATCCCAAGTACAACCATCAAGTCTTAGGTACTCGCTGACTTCATAGCTAACTAGACCGTTCCCGAGAACGGCAAAGTTGTAGACACGAGCAAAGAGCGATGGACAATGGTCTTCAATGCGGCGTTCAACAGCCATGGAGCAAGAGCACGAGTCATCCTCACATCACCATCTGGAGACCAGCTTTGATATGTAATCAAGCTGGATTTATGGGCTACAAACAACACTACAGAATACAAAGGACTTTTTGTCAGACTTTGAGCAGCCTCAGCACTCGGAATAAAGCAACCAATTGTAAAAGAGGACTCAGAATTAGTTGCCAACCAAGCGCACAAGGATTATAAGTGCTCCAGTCCCGAACTGTCCAAGTATCTCTCAAAAGTCAGAAAGTTGGAGTAAAGATATGACGGTTTCGAAGTATGCCATGTATACTGCAAGGACAATGTTGAAGTCAACAACCTAGCTCGACAGACATCCAGACGAGAACCGGTTGACCCGGATACATTTTTGAAAGTCATATCAAAATCGTTTGTCAAGTACACACTAGACAACGAACCTGATAGCATCACCGGCTGTTGATGAGAAATTTCTCTCACGCGCTGGCCTGGGAGATCTGCTTAACTCCAATGCAGGTCCTTCTCGGCTGCCTATGCTATGCAAGGCGTGCCAGTTGGTTTGATTTGTTAACCAACAAGAAAAAACAAGGAATGTGTGTTAAGTGTTACGTTAGGTCCCCACTGTATCGGCTGAGAGAATCCATGAACATATATTTGCTATCCTAAAATATATTTAAGCCAGGCGACTAGAATGGATCGACGATATCGAGACAGCATTAGCCACTTAACCTAAATACAGTAAAGGATAATAAATATATGTATCGATAAACTAGCCGATACTGGAAAGCTAACTTATGGATCGGCTAGTACTCCGATGAATCTTATGAAAAGATATCATTCTTGAACCATATGCTTAGCCTGCAAATCGGCCGTCGGCTATCGATGGCAAGCCGATTTCGGCTTATAAGGTCCGACAAGAACAAGATCTTAACATAAGAGGCAGTCCTAACATAAATCTAATAATAAATATATTAAAAGAGATATATCAGGGCAGATAAGGCTGGCTGAAACCCCGGCACTATCTCTTGAACATATAAATCTAACCTAACAGATCACCGGAAGTTCTAAAAACGACTTAATAGTTCAACTTTGATACATCATTAAGTATAAAAAGAACAACCTGATCTATTATGATTGATTTATACTTCTCGAGACGGTGGATATCGCATATAAACCATCCAACCTTTAGATCTAGCCTTATCAGCTGCAGGTTCTTGACGAAACTAGCCGATGGCAGGACAGATCTAAACATTGATCTAATTTATATGCGACATATGATAAATAGCGTAGTATGAACCCCTGAATCTAATGTGTTATTACGATGAAAGCACTAGAAATAGCAGATCATACCACTAACGACAAGCATTTACCTAGATTTGGGGGTCGAAACGATGCAGCCCATAGCCAAGTCAGTTGCTCATCTGAAGAAAAAGGTTGGTGATGCGCCGAAGGTTTGATTGATTGTGTTGAATGTTAATTACAGGGGGTCTCGAGTCCTATTTATACCCAAGATATACTATCTGTACAAACCCTGGACTCTATCTAAACTACTATTTAAAACATGACGTTATCCCGAGAAGGACCCACGCCGTATTACAATGAACAATTTAAACAAACTCCTAAATTAGAGATACAATTACCATTACAGGACTCTATCCATAGATGGCAATATCGTTTAACGCGTAATCTAATAACCGAATCTTCTATTTATCTTCAAATTGCTGCACCAGAAACGGTTTTATCTCTTCTAAACCTGGAATCGACTATCAGCCGCTCGTGTCCCATTCAACCTTTGCCGACCGGCCTCACAGCCGATCGCTTCTCAGCCGATGCGGCCTCTGTTTCTCCGCCAAACCAGCCGATCCAATTCTGCTTCCTCCTCACTAGGACTTAAGGATTCAATTACAAATTTTGGGTGTCAACACATGCCCCCAAGTCCGTGATACGAAGTGTTACGGATTTTCTTGACCTAGACCGCTTCGGCTGCCCTGAGTGCCCTTTAAATAGGCCTTCGCTTCAACCAAAACGATTACGCTTTCAAAACCCACTCAAAACACTTCGCACATACAAGCCTTCGCTTCCTCTCTCCTCTCCGATAGTTCATCGGCGCCCTTCATCAAATCTCGACACCCTTCACAGATCAAGACCCATCTTCATCTCCAACGACTCCGATGGCCTCCACCGTCGCCGCGTCAAGCACCTCCGTCGCGCCGGCCGCCGTCGCTGCACCAGCTGTTGCCGCCGCACCGACCATCGCCACCGCACCGGCCTCCACCATCGTCGAGTTCCCTAAGGTACACCCGTTGATCCAGAACTTTTTTTCATTATTAGGATTTACTTCTCCAGCCGTGTCGCATTCAGCCATTCTTGATTAGCATTTTTTCTCTTTCAAACTGTAGCACCTGTCACATCAAGTGGCTATCCCAAGTTTGAACCAGGAAAGGAGGTATTTTCTCGGCCCCATCGGCTACGCTGATCCAGATGTGATTATAGCCGAAACCAACAGGGTCCCATACAACACCAACAAGCCGTCCCTAGCCCACTGGAACGGGACCTTCAAATCATGGCCGACCACCGACACAGCCTGGATTGAATGGTACAAAGGGGTGTGATCGGCCAAGTACACTCAGTGGGAAGAGACTGGGATCGCCCAATGCTTGGCTTTGTCCGTTGCCAGCAAGGAAAAAGACGAGCCGCTTCTGTCGGCTGCAACATATTTCTGGAATGATAGCTTCAACGCCTTCATCTTTCGGCAAGGGCCGATGACAGTCACCTTGGCCGACGTGCACATGACAACCGGGCTGAACATCCTGGTGTCGGCCAACCCTAGCTACTTGAGTCGAAAAGGGCAACGTCAGTTCAAAACCAAGGCCATCGGCGGGTGGAGCGGCTTCATCGCTCAGAATATGAAAGATGGATCAGTCGGCCACAGGGAGCACGCCGCGTTCCTGATGATGTGGCTTGAGAAATTTTTATTCTGTGGATCGAGCTGTGGGCCGAGCGCCAACTGGCAGGTCGTAGCCGAAATCCTGGCCGACGGGGGCGAGCTTGCGCTGGGGAAGTACCTCCTCGGCTACTTGTATCATATGCTCCATCAGGCCGCCGCGAAGATAACCGCCAACGCCCCAATCAACACCAGCGGCCCCTGGTGGTTCCTACAGATTTGGCTGGTGCTGGCGACCCAAAAGATAGTCGGTCGGCTCCCTCTCACAGAAGCCGTATTCCCAAGGCTGGAGCCGATCGAAGACGAGGACGACAACCAGATCATCACCACGAGATGCATGAGCTACGGAGAAGCAGCAGCTGCTCATGAGGGCTCAAGGCAATCGGCCGAGATGCTGGCCGAATGGTTCATTGCCCTGTACGAAAGGCTATCACACGAGAACCGCACCTGGTACTTTTACCGAGACCGGGGACTATTTGAGTTGCCGGCTGATTTCAATTGGGAGGACATCAATTCAGCCAACAACCCAAGGTGCAGGGAATTGTTCATTGCCGCGCTGTCCCCATGCATCTTGCCGACCGGGATCCACCAGGGCCGATCAGTGGCCAAAAGCTACGAATTTTATTACTCGGTGTCGGCCGCGAGACAGTTTGGTCTTGGGCAACTGCCCGTCGGCTTTTATTACGCTGACAAAATCGAAGCGAGGGGAGTGGTGAGACAAGACTTGATAATGCATCGACTGCTGAGTATAGCCGGCCCTCCCCTTGGCAGCATCGGCGAGATGACCCTGGCGCTCAAGAAAAGCGCGGCCTACGACCGATGGTGGGCCGAGCTCAAGCGACATATCTTTCACCAGCGGTCATCTTACTACGTCGATCTGCTCCTGCCCGACGATATCCCCTCGGTAAGCTTTAAACTCCAAGTGACTTTTCCTTCTTTAACATCGGCTGATGTAGCCGATTAACATTTGCCTTCTAACTTGCAGGAGACGGAGACGGAGTGGCCGACGGTGAGCGACTCCGGGCGCCCCATCGAATACCGTCTCGGCGTTCTGGATGGGGGCGGCCTTGCTCCGTAGGTGATCGGCTGGGGAGCACCGAAGCTGGCGTCTTTGCTACGAGGGTAGGTGCGTGAGCCGATTGCCCAAAAGAAAAGGGTTGCACCACTCATACCGCCGTCGGCCGCGCCTGCCCCCAAGAAGCTGAAAGAGAAGAAACCAACAGCGCCAGCCGATAGCCTCCCCCCTTGGACCTGGCCTATCGCGCAGTTCCTCGA
The DNA here is from genome assembly GCA_019925245.2 of Oryza australiensis. NCBI lineage: Eukaryota > Viridiplantae > Streptophyta > Magnoliopsida > Poales > Poaceae > Oryza > Oryza australiensis. The sequence continues at coordinate 340,778 of JAIFGZ020000727.1, read as the reverse complement.
CACCGTCGCCAGCGAGGAGATGCCGGCGGCTGTTGGAGCAACGGCCGAACCCAGGAGCTCGGGCCATGAATCCATCAACGCTCCAGCCGACGTCCCCCCGGTCCCAAGTCCCCCAGCGAAAAATCGGTTGGTAAGCCCTCATCTCGTCAAACTCGGCTTTATGATAATATCATTTGCATCTGACCAAACAACTCTTCTCAGGTCAAGAAATTGGCTGGCCGCACTCCACATCATGCGCCATCGGTAACCGTCTCTGCAGCTTGATCTGTAAAAACTTAGCCGACTTGACTGCTAACCCTTTCTTTTACAACCCCCACGATCTCCATCGGCTGCCCCCCAGGCACCCAGCGAGCGTGTTGTGCCTGCCGCAGGAGGTGGCGACGACGCCGATGAAGAAGCCCTGATGGCTGCAGACGGCGCACCAGCCGAGCCAGCCGCTCCGACCCTGGCGCCCATGGTGAACCGACTGAATCTTATGATCGACTCTGCCAATTCAACATTTTCTAATAATCTTTCTCTTTGCAGAACATAGCCAACCTCAACTTTGAGTTGTCGGAGTTCGGGGAGTCCGGCGAGATCGGCGAGGAGGCGATGGTGACGCCGGCCGAGGACCTAAGGGCCACCCTGGCTGACATCGGCAACCGGCTGGAGGCCTCGCTGGATGCGCTGGTGGTCGACAGCGGTTCAATTCGTGTGCGCTTCAATGAAATTCAAGGCCAGCTGCCGGAAGCTCTAGCCGATGCCATCGTGCCGGCCACCTTCTTAGAACCCCACCAACTTAAATACGAGCGGGCACGGCAGCGGATAGCCGATCATCGCAAGAACCAAACGCGGTCGGCCACCCTCCAGTCGACAAAGGATGCGATTGAGAGCCAGAAAGCCGCCTTGGACCGCCTGAAGACTGACCCGACGACCAAGCTTGAGCAACTCCTCACACGCCAAGATCAGCTGATGGCCGATCTCGTTCAAGTCATGAACGAGATCGATGTCCACAAGGAGTACATGGCCAGCCTGCTGGCCGAAATTGAAGCTCAACGCCAAAGCATCAAGGTGGCTGTAGCACATCTACGAGACCTGGTGAAGGGCATCTGGCCGGTGCTGGGTCTGAGGCCGATGACGTCAGGGCAATTAAAGAAGTAAATCAGATTAGGTGGACGGCGCTGTCGGCCATAGCCGATTTCTTGAAACAATGATGTAATATTTTAACATTCTGAAATCGACTACTGCTTCCTGTAATATATTTGTCAAACTTTTGTAATGGGTTCGAACTCCGATCAACGGCTCATACTTTTGCAATCGGCTCTAGTTTTTGTGTAATATAGTTTATCAACCTTTTACAACTGTGCCCGTGGATGAGATCGGCTTCGGCCACACGTAGTATCTTGGTATGACCATTCTGAATTGCTTATGCTAAAATCGGCCCCGGTCGTCCGTGTCACATCACGCTTGTCAATTCCGAAACCACACCGCAGCCGTCGGTCCCAATTACTCAGAACGCTTCTATATTAACTGCCGATCGTGAAGCTTAAAAATTTAGAATTTTCTCCAATTTTGCAGTCATTTAGAATTTCCCCAATTTTGTGATCGGCTCGTATATGTATATGCCCCCCGAATTTTGTTGATAGCTTCGGTGTCAACAAAATTATGAATTTAAGCTGTTCGCGCATCATTGCCGTCGCTATCGGCCAACCGTTAGCCGATCGTGGAAGACTTGGGAAAAAATGTTGCATAAAAATGCCTAAAGGCAATGCCTTATTGAAGCAAGACATCGACTGTCATAAATCGGCTAAGCGACCAGAGCCGAATCATGAGTTGATCCACACACTTGGGTAGTATTTCTTCAGGTATTTTCCATTAAGAGCCCACCCAAATACTTCTCCATCTAAACCTTCTAACATGTAAGCCCCTTTAGAGACGCATTTGTGGATCTTGAAAGGCCCCTCCCAATTTGGTGACCACTTGCCGAATTTGTTATCTCTAGATCCAATCGGCAGTATCAATTTTCAAACAAGTTCTCCTTCCTCGAAAGATTTAGGCACCACTTTGTTATAATGTCTGGCTACTCGTTCTTTATCCCTCGTAACTTTTTCCAAGGCGCTCATCCTGGATAAAACTAAGTCTTCTGATTCGTCCACCATCAAGTGATAATAATCGTCGGCTGTGAGTTGATCCTGTAGCTGAATGCGCCTTGAGCCGACGACGCTCTCCCATGGTAGTACTGCCTCATGACCGTAGACCAGCTTGTACGGAGGGACTTGAATTGATCCGTGGCATGCCATCCGATACGCCCACAGTGATTCGGCTAATCGGCTGTGCCACTGTTTAGGGTACTCAGAGATCTTTCTTTTAATCAACTTGATCAAACTTTTGTTTGAGGCTTTGGCTTGCCCGTTGGCCTGTGCGTAGTATGGCGAAGAATTAAATAGCTTGATTCCCATGCTGTCGGCAAACTGAACAAACTCATCCGATACGAAGATAGATCCCTGGTCTGTTGTTATCGTTTGTGGGACGCCAAATCGGTAGATAATATGTTCTTTGACAAACTCGATTGCGTCCTTAGAATCCACTTTCCTCAGGGGAATCGCCTCCACCCACTTTGTGAAGTAATCCGTCGCTACCAGAATAAATTTATGCCCTTTGCTTGAGGGTGGGTTGATCTGGCCGATCATATCGATGCCCCATCCCCTGAACGGCGAAGGCTTAATGATTGGGTTCATAGCCGATACTGGTGCTCGTTGTATGGTGCCAAACTTTTGACAATCCTGGCAGCCCTTGTAATACTTGAAACAATCCTCCAGCATCGTCGGCCAGAAATACCCTGCTCGGCGAAGCAGCCACTTCATTTTGTGGGCCGATTGATGTGTGCCACAGATCCCTTCATGCACTTCTCCGATGGCCACTTTGGCCTGATCGGCTCCCAAACATTTGAGTAGCACACCATCAATCGTCCGATAGTACAGATCTTCTCGAGCAAAACATATCTTGACGCCTTGTATCGTAGCTTCCTTGTAGCCGATTGAGAGGGGTTTCTGAGATAGCCGTAGACGTCAAACCTCTAGTCATCGGCTGTAATGGCGGCAACCTCTATGTCAATTTCTTTCAACATCGGCCGATAGCCTGATGCCCCCTGAGCTAAATCATTGGCCTCTTTGTTCTGCTCTCTGGGGATGTGTTTCAAAGTAACTAGCCGAAAACTGTCCATTAATTCTCGGCATTGCTGATAATAAATCATCAGCGCATCGTTTTTACATTCGTATTCTCCTGATAATTGGCTGATGACCAACAATGAGTCTCCCATTTTTTCGATGGCGTCGGCTTCAACTTCCTTGAGTAGATGTAATCCTTTAAGGACGGCTTCGTATTCGGCTTGGTTGTTTGTAGCGTGGGGGTCGATGGCGAAAGCAAATTCGAAGCTTGCCCCCTGGGTGAAATAATGACTAAGCCGATGCCGCAGCCGTTGGTGCAACCCGAGCCGTCGAACGTCAATGTCCAAGGCATAACTTCCACCGAGCCGATCGAATCATTTCTATGCTCCATGATGAGATCGGCTATAGCTTGTCCTTTGACTCCCCGGGTGCACGATGCCTCATATCAAACTCTGTTAGCGCAAAGATCCACTTCCCAATTCTTCCTTTCAACACTGGAGCCGATAGCATGTATTTAACTACATTGGCTTTGTAGATTATTATGCACTCATTGGATAGCAGATAATGCCTTAACTTCGTACATGAAAAATAGAGGCATAGACATAGCTTCTCCACAGGTGAATACCTTGTTTCCGCGTCTAGCAACCGTCAGCTGAGATAGAAGATGGCTTTTTCTTTGCCCTCAACCTCTTGGATTAAAACGGAGCCGATTGACTTGTCATCGGCCGAAAGGTACAGCTTAAACGGTATTCCTTTTTCTGGAGGCATTAAAACTGGAGGGGAGCTCAGATAATCTTTTATGTTGTCCAAAACCTTTTGCTGTTCTGCCCCCCATGCGAATGCTTGGTCGGCTTTCAGCCGAAGCAGTGGTGTGAACGGCTCCATCTTTTCTGAGAGATTGGCTATGAATCGCCTGATAAAATTGATTTTGCCGATCAAAGATTGGAGTTGTTTCTTGTCCTTCGGAGGCTGAATTATCTTGATAGCATTTATGCACCTTGGTGTAACCTCAATCCCTCTTTCATGAACAAGAAATTCCCAGGAACTGCTCGACCGATACGCCGAACGTGCACTTGAGTGGGTTCATTTTCAGGCCATATTTCCTTGTTCGCTCTAACACTTGTCTCAAATCGGCTATATTGCCCTCTATCTCCCTGGATTTGACAACAACGTCGTCAATGTAGATTTCTACTAGTGAGCCGATCATGTCATGAAAAATGTAGTTCATGGCCCGTTGATATGTTGTCCCAGCATTCTTCAGGCCGAATATCATTACTACCCATTCATACAAGCCGATCGCGCCAGGACACCGGAAAGCAGTCTTATGGATGTCTTCATCGGCCATAAAAATCTGATTATAACCTGCATTGTCGTCCATAAAACTAATGATCTTGTGGCCTGAAGCAGCGTCGACGAGCAAATCGGCTATCGGCATTGGGTATTCGTTCTTAGGGGTGGCCTTGTTTAGATCTCTAAAATCGATGCACACCCTAAGTTTACCGTTTTTCTTCAACACTGGGACAATGTTTGAGACCCACTCGGCGTATCGGCAAGGCTGAATGAATTCTGCGTCGTATAGCCAAGTGATTTCGGCTTTGATTGCATCGTACATATCGGCCTTAAACCTCCTGGGAGGCTGTTTGAACGGCCGATACCTGCCTTAATCGGTAGTTGATGGACCACTATTGATCGGCTGAGACCAAGCATCTCAAAGTACTCTCAAGCAAAATAATCTTTATATTTTTAACAAATCAATAAGCTGGGATCTACAACGAGGGGACAAATTTTTGCTAATGTACGTCGGCCTCGGCTTGTCACCAGAGCCGATGTCAATTTCCTCTAATTCGTCGGCCGACATGAAACCTTGCCCGAGCATGCCATCGTCTTCGTTTGCGGTGTCCATGCCGAGGATGCTTGAGCCCTCCATCATGTCTTGTTCAAAGCAGCAGCTGCGGCTCGTCATCTCCAATTGGCTGTATTATGGAATTGGACACATTTAGAAAATCGGCTTGCGATTTTCCTAGACAAACAATCGATGCCTTCGATTTCCCAAAGTGACAAATCGGCACCGACGATGCCGACCGACCTATCGGCCGGTATGATCTCGATCTTGTCGCCGTCCCATTGGATCAAGCTCTGATGCATTGTGGAAGGAACGCAACAATTAGCGTGTATCCAGTCCCTTCTGAGCAGCAGGCTGTAAGACCCCTTCCCGTCGATGGCAAAGAATGTTGTGGGCACGGTCTTATTGCCGATGGTCAGTTCAACGTTCAGGACGCCCTTGGTTTTTGATGGGTTGCCGCCAAAATCTTTGAGCACCATGTTGGTCTTTATCAAGTCTTTGGATCCCTTGCCTAGTTTTCTGAATGTTGCGTAGGGCATAAGGTTGACTGCAGCTCCCCCATCAACTAGCATCTTGTGCTGATTTTAGGTCCCCTCGGGCTTGTCGAAGATAGCTTGGTCCGATGAGATTGCTAGTTTCACTAGGTCGTCCTCGGTGGTGTCTGCATCGGCTTCAAGAGCACTGAATGCGGCTGGTAGTACGAACACCATGTTGACCGATGCAGAAACTTTGCCTTTCCCTTTGGCTGCCCTCCTGGCTTGATCGGCTTAACTTTCCTGGACTTGCTCTTTGTTGGCTGCAGTGGTTTCCTTCTTGGGGACCCATCGTCTTTTGATCTTGCCTAGCCGACGGCGCTGATCTTGGATCATGTGCCAAACTTCATCCTCTCTCCCTTCGCGTTTGAGTCATTGAATTCTTCTTTTCTGCAAAGTCCTTGTGAAGAGATCGGACGGGCACCATTGGGGATTGGCTGATTCCTCGTCGTTGGCATCTTCGTCATCGTGGTTGTTGTTGTTGTCCTCATCGACGAAGAAATCTTGATGGATCAGGCCGAACCGATCATGGACGGACCGCCGCCTCTGGTTTAGCTAAACGGCTCTAGGGACGAACCAGGTTGGGCTTGCAGCCATTGAGCTCCTTTGCTCATCGTTGCGGCGATCGTTGCACGCTGGGCAGTCGTCCAGCGTCGGCAGCCTCATGGCGGATTCCCAGCAGTACCTGAAAAAATCACAATGCCAATGTGGATCGGCACTGTCGTGGCTTACCTCATATCGGCGGCTTTGGGTTTTCAGCTCGCGCTGACGAGGTGCTTCATTGCGAGCTTCTTCTCGCCAAAACCGGTGCTGAGGACGGTGTCAGCTATCTTCATAGATCGGCCGTCGGTCAGCCGATCTGATAACTGGGTGCACCATCTTGATTGGCGCGGCGTGGTATCCAGTCAGCTCATCTTCTGCCTTGGCCCCGGTCGATGTGTTGACTAAGCCGTGCGCCATTCTATTCTGTCAATCAGCTTGCCTGGGGCAGGCTTGAACTGTGTTAACTGGGAAAGGGTTGCCGTTCACCTTCATCGGCCGATTTGAATCGGCAAACTTTAATTTCCCAGCTTCGATTGCTGACTGGATTTGCTGTCTGAAGACCTTGCAATCGTTAGTGGCATGGGATGTGGAGTTGTGCCACTTGCAATATTTCTTCTTTTTTAGTTCCTCGGCCGACGGGATCACATGATTTTCAGGAAACTGAATCTGTTTCTCCTTGAGAAGCAAGTCAAAAATCCTGTTGGCCTTGGTGATGTCGAAGTCATATCTCTCTTCTTTGGCCGTCTTCTGAAGGGTTACACGGAAGCTACGCTAGCCGAAAACAAAAATTTTCTACCGCGCAAACCAGGAACACTTGCAAGTAAGGGCCGATAGATCATTACCGATTGGAGAGTGCAGCGGAAACAGCCAATCAGGGCTATCCGATCCGAAACAGTGTAGCCGATTCCCGCAAGCCGACAGCCGATTCCCGGAGTCGTCCGGTCACGTTCTTGCGCCTTGCTCCGATGCGCCCGACCACAGCCCATCCGAAGCCGATCAACAGCGCGCAACGTAGCAGCGCCTCTACCGGTATCCACACGTCCGGGGACAAAACGTCGTACACCCGTGTGCTAGCACGCGATGCAAGGCTAGGGTTTGGCTCGAAGGTGGGGAGGGCTTTCGTGGAGATTGATCTCGGCGACTTTTGTTGCGGATTCGGTTCAACGCGATACCGAAACTCTCCACCCCTCGCCCCTTTATATAGAGTTGGCCGACTGGGACTAGTGGCCGATCAGGACTCTATTTTTGAATCGGATCTCATCCGTATCTCATAGAGTTGGCCGCCCACACGTCGTAAGCCCATAGGACTCTATCCGATCGGATCCCTATCCGATCGAGCCGTATCCGAGTCCAACTCGAATATCTATTCTATCCCCTTAAGCGTGCGACCCTATAGGTTCAGGTATACTCGGTTTCGGCTATAGTCTAACTTAGCCGATCGTCGGCTCGAGTCCAACTCAGCCGACCCGTCAACAGCGGCGCCTAGCAACACATATTGACACCATAGTATACAAGAATAATATCGGCTCTGAACCTGTAATGTGTACACAAATCCCTTTGCCTCACGATACGAGTTAAGCTATAGGCAAGATGTGTGCCATCCCTTCAATAGCTTAACCATTCACTCGAACCGTATTGGATTATCTGTCTGTTGATTGACTCCTCAATCAACTTAGCATGGGCATGCATTTCCATAATCCATTACCTCGAGGGGCCCAGAGATATCTCTCCAAAGGAGGGGCAAATTCCATCTTGATCACTCACATCCCACTCCATGTTTCATAGCAAACCCGAAAACTACCTTTATAACTACCCGATTACGGAATAGCGTTTGGTAGTCCCAAAGTAGGCTACTACACATGTTGGAATCCATGGTGATCTCAGTCTAAGGACTTTGTACCAACACTACCTCGAGACCAACTAATGGCACATTGATTCTGTAGTGTCTCATGATGGGTCTATCCAACAATGTGTTCTCTAACACATATGTCCATGTTTATTGATTTGGTATCTCCATACACATGATCTATGAGACATGATCATCAATCAATAAACATGCCGATCTTAGAATCATATTTGTTCCAATAATATGATATATGATCAGGGATCATTTAGAAATAGATTCATACATATCGAGTCTCATAAATAAGTCACGTACTTATTGATCAATACAAGATGTCTATTTCATGAAACTGAATAACACTTTATTCATAAATACATAAACATTGACGTGATATCCAACATCTCCATGTTGTCCCTAGGGCATATCACTAACATCTTCAGCATCCATTGGCAGACGATGACCTTTTTGTTCTTGGCCCATTCGGCTGCTGCCACTTCTGCGTCATCGTCATTGGACTCGTAGTCTGATTCAACGACGACCAGAGTTATGTTTTTGACGGCCTTCCTGGTGTCTTGGAATCGCTGCTCATGGTCCATCACCTTGTGCGCCAAGTGGGCTAAACTGTCGAATTCCTGCACAGAGAATCGCTCTAGGATCGGCGCGATCAAGCCATGAAAGGCCAAATCGGCCAGTTGGGCGTCCGATAGCACCAAGCTATAGCATCGGTTCCTCATCTCCCTAAATCGTTGGATGTATTCTTGAACCGATTCATTGTGTTTTTGCCTGATGCTGGTGAGGTCCGACAACTTCATCTCATGGTTGCCGGAGTAAAAGTAGCTGTGAAATTGTTTTTCAAGATCGGCCCACTCTGAATTGAGCTGTAGGGTAATGAAGAGAACCAGGTAAAAGCCGATCCAGAAAGAGACAGAGGGAACAATCGAACCCTCAAGGCGTCTGTAGCCGATGCTTCGCCACACTATGCCAAGAATCGGCTAACATGCTCATAAGTTGAGACATTGTCTTGCCCTGAGAACTTCGAAAAATCTGGGATATTGTATCGGTTGAGCAGCGGAATCCGCTCGAAGTGCTCTGGATAGGGATACCAATACATGTTTCCTGAATCTTTTGGCTTGAGGCCGAATTGATCGCGCATGACATCTGCAATCAGATCAGCCCAAGTTTGGTTGTCCGGCTGTATCGGCTCATATGGGTTATACGGCACGGGTGCTTGCCGATACAGCGGTGGTGGCGTCTGAGGCCTATAGTGATGGGCTTGACAACCTCTTTGATACTAGTAGTGATGGTCAGCGGGGGAGGCCGATTTGCCGGTGGTGGCGTTGGTGATCCCGGGAACAGCTATCGGCCACCGGTGTTGAACCGTCTGTCTGGATCAATCGGCTCTGACTGCCGATATTCGTTGAACATGTTAGCAATTTGATCCTGGGGCAGCGGTTGCTGTCGGTTCAGCATGGTAATTGCTGGCCTTATAACCGATTCAGTTGGATTGGGTTGGCCGAGGACCCCTCCTGGAGGCCCTTGTGTTGGTGGTGGGATCGGCCGATTCTGGGTAACCAACGTCCTGTAACCAGGAAACTGGCCATCTGTGAAGTACGTCGGCCCCCGTTGCAGCTGATCGGCTATCTTGGCGTCGACCACGGTAGCGATCATGTTGTTGAGAGTGTTAACCAGGATGCTACTTTGGTTGACCAGCGCGTGATGAATGGCCAAATCAATTCGGTCTTACAAGGTGTGCAGAGCTGAATCGTCCTGTTCCTGAATCGGCTCCTCCATCTTCTGTTTGCCTTTTGTCTCACCAGAGGAGGATGCCTTGAGATTGTCCATGCCGAATTTATACTTCTGATGCACGGCCCTGGATCTTGTTTGGGTGAAAGATTGCAAGTAGTTAGCCTGGAGCTCTTCCACCATCCTCTTATAATCGGCTTGCTGTTCAGCCGATAACTGCTCCATCTTCACAGGCACGATGTTGTCCTGAGAGACATTGGGGCTCTTGGAGTCGACCATCTTGCCAGCTGAGTCTATGTGTCCTAGTCGAGCCAACAGAGAAAGTCCCACTAGGCGTGCCAAGAAGCGTGTTGATGAGAAATTTCTCTCACGCGCTGCCCTGGGAGATCTACTTAACTCCGGTCAGAGTCCTTCTACGGTTTGTCTTTGTGCAAGGCATGCCGATTGGTTTGATCTCGTTAACCAACAAGAAAAAACAAGGAATGTGTGTTAAGTGTTAGGTTAGGTCCCCACTGTATCGGCTGAGGGAATCCATGAAATATATTTGCTATCCTAAAATATATTTAAGCCAGGCGACTAGAATGGATCGGCGATACCGAGACAGCATTAGCCGCTTAACCCAAATACAGTAAAGGATATAAATATATGTATCGATAAACTAGCCAATACTAGAAAGCTAACTTATGGATCGGCTAGTACTCCAATGAATCCTATGAAAAGATATCGTTCTTGAAACATATGCTTAGCCTGGAAATCGGCCGTCGGCTGTCGATGGCAAGCCGATTTTGGCTTATAAGGTCCGACAAGAACAAGATCTTAACATAAGAGGCAGTCCTAACATAAATCTAATAATAAATATATTAAAAGAGATATATCAAGGCAGATAAGGCCGGCTGAAACCCTGGCACTGTCTCTTAAACATATAAATCTAACCTAACAGATCACTGGAAGTTCTAAAAATGACTTAATAGTTCAACTTTGATGCAGCATTAAGTATAAAAAGAACAACCTGATCTGTTATGATTGATTTATACTTCTCGAGATGGTGGATACCGCATATAAACCAGCCAACCTTTAGATCTAGCCTTATCAGCTGCAGGTTCTCGACGAACTGGCTGATCGCAGGATACATCTAAACATTGATCTAATTTATATGCGACATATTATAAATACCGCAGTATGAACCCCTGAATCTAATGTGTCATTATGCTGGAAGCACTAGAAACATCAAATCATACCACTAACGACAAGCATTTACCTCGATTTGGGGGGTCGAAACGATGCAGCCCGTAGCCAAGTCAATTGCTCGTCTGAAGAAAAAGGTTGGCGATGCGCCAAAGGTGGTTGATTGTGTTGAATATTAATTACAGGGGTCTCGAGTCCTATTTTTACCCAAGATACACTATCTGTACAAACCCTGGACTCTATCTAAACTACTATTTAAAACATGACGTTATCCTGGGAAGGACCCACGCTGTATTACAATGAACAATTTAAACAAACTCCTAAATTACAGATACAATTGTTGTTACAGCACTCTATCCATAGATGGCAATATCGTTTAACGCGTAATCTAATAACCGAATTTTCTATTTATCTTCAAATTGCTGCATCAGAAACGGTTTTATCTCTTCTGAACCTGGAATCAGCTATCGGCCGCTCATGTCCGATTCAACCTTAGCCGACCGGCCTCGCAGCCGACCGCTTCTCAGCCGATGCGGCCTCTGTTTCTCCGCCAAACCAGCCGATCCGATTCTGCTTCCTCCTCACTAGAACTTAAGGATTCAATTACCAATTTTGGGTGTCAACACCGACATCGGCTCAGGGGCTACAAAGAAGACCGACAACATCGTCACGGACATTAAGACAGAACCTGATTTGCGTACACCACTCACAAATTTCCTCATAGCTGACGAGTTGCCTGTGCATGACACAAATGCGGAAAAACTCTCATGACAAGCCAAGGTATATTATATGATCGGGAATGACCTATACAAAAAGGCCCAAAATGGAATTCTACCAAGTGCATGTCCACCGACAACGGCAAGGAGGTACTGCTCAACATGCAAGAGGGAATCTGATCAACAAGGCCTTTCAACAAGGTTTCTACTGGCCAACAGCTTTACAAGACGCTTGCGGGATGGTGCAACTATGTGAGGCTTGCCAATTCCACAGCAAACACACCAAGCTACCAGCACAAGCGCTACAAACTATCCTTCGGTCCTAGCCATTCTCGTGTTGGGGGCTTGACATCCTTGGACCTTTTCCACGCGGACAAGGCGGCTACAAATTCTTGTTCGTGGCAATCGACAAATTTACTAAGTGGATCGAAGTGGAACCAACACGAGAAATCAAAGCCAACCAAGTGTTCAAGTTCATCAAAGGTGTATTTTCCGATACGGATCACCACACAGGATCCTGTCAGACAACAGGTCTAATTCACCAGTGATGCCTTTAAAACTACTGCTCAGGATTTGGTGTCAAAATTTGCTTTGCCTCAGTCTCACACCCTGAGGGTATTGGCTAAGTCAAGCGTGCAAACACAATCGTATTGCAAGGGATAAAGACATATGTCTACAATAGGCTCATGGCCAATGATTCACACTGAGTCGATGAACTCCCGTCGGTTTTATGGGCCGTTTGTACCATGCCAACTATGCCTACCAAAGAGATCCCCTTCTTCCTCATATACAGACTCGAAGCCATCCTCCCCTCGGAACTACGCAATCCGTCAACACGTGTCGAGGAGTAATTAGACGAGGACCAAGAGGAATGGAGAGCAAACGATGTCAACCTTCTAGAAGAACACTGGGAACGAGTTGCCTTGTGAGCAGCTAGATATCAACAAGCCTTACGTGGATACCACGAGAAGTGTATCCGAGCTCATACACTTGACATCAGCGATTACGTCCTCTAACGAGTACAAAACCAGGCAGGGCGTAACAAGCTCTCCCCAAAGTGGGAAGGATCGTACATGGTGACTCAAGTTCTATGACCAGACACATACAAGATCGCTAGCGACAAAGGCCACGAGTTGTGAAATTCCAGGAATATCGATTGACTACGTAAATTATATGTATAAGATTGATATACCGTTTGTATGTTTCGCTTATATAAATCAATACATTTGGAATCTACATATCTATCCTCGTGCACAATGATTATCTAACAATCCCCATTTTCTCATATTGCTACTGGTTGGAGTCATTTCTTATCGTCCGTTTGCATTAGCTTGACTAATTACCAGGTCTGAGTCACTCAGCCAAGGACACCTAGCACTGACGGATTAGTCGGTGTCATGCCTCGATTTTCTTCCGAGGATTAAAAATCATTTAATAATGCATTTATAGTATTGGTATTAAAATTAAAAGCAACTTAACAAGTGAAATTAATGAGGGAAATAGAATTTCCTTTAAAAATCATGGCTGAGAATATTTTTTGTAATATTCTCCAAGCCTTAACGTACTTTCTGGAATTTCCTGTGAATTCTCGAAGCTCAAGAAGTTATTTTAATAATACAAACTACATTTCATAGATTAATTAAATGGAAAAACAAATTAAAACTCCCTCTCCCAATCCTTGGGCCGCTTTTGGCCCAAGTGCGTTCTTCCTCCCCGAGGCCCATTTGCTCCTCCCCTCGGGCTGACCTCTTTTTCTCTCCCCCTCAACCCGCTCGCCTCCTCTCCCGCAAGTCCAATTTGCATCCCTTCCCTCTCTCTCTCGCCGATATGGTCGGGGCCCACCGGTCGGGGGCTCTCCTTCACATGAATTACAATCTTAATAGATCGGACCTAACCAAGACAGTGCAATATCGATGATGAATTTGATAGATTTGAAGAAACGATAGATCTTTTATAAAATGATTCATATAACAGATCAAGTAGAGAAAGCAAATCAATCTACACGTGAGCCGATATATCGGATAGGCAACGTGAGTAAGGGATCAATGTTGGAGGTTCTTAATCCTAACAGATAAATCATCAAGCGTACGGATGCCGCTGTAGTGTTCACCTGGGAGTATTCCAAGGTATCTATTTCCATGTGGAACGTGAGTGTACTAACTCTAAACTAATTCTTCCGGCGACGAGGTGGAGTGATGGTAGTGACGACTAAGGAAGGGATAGAGTAGAAAGGATAGGGGTAGAGAAGGTACGAGTAGGTAAACTAAGATTTTAAAGTGAATTGAGATAGAAGCACTTTCTTACTAAGCTTCACTTCAGGCACCTAGGAACCACCGCCCACGGAAAGGGATGAGAAGGGGGATGGCACAATCCACTCATAAGCCCTACAATCCTAAACTAACGTGGTGGATTACGTAGGCCGTCAGGGCAGTCACCACCTGGGGCTACCAGACGTCTGTTGAACAGGGTGCAAAGCAAGGTAATCTCAAGTCTAGACACCACGCTTACACTATCGATCACTATCCTACCTCCTATAGAAAGAGAGGACACTCTCTCCTAGCAATGAAGCTACTAAAGAACGAGCGAGGAGCCCGCAAAGCAGAGTAGGTAAAGAACTAAGACTCAATTAACTAAAAGAACCAGAGTTATCGACAAGACTTGAATGCTAGTCGAAGTTGACTCGCATCCGCCAAGGTACAAAGTGAAGAAGAAGCCGCTCGGCTCCTTCCCGACACTCACCTCACTTCTCTCCTTAGAATCTAGAAAAATAATGCAATAGCGCTTCGCTACCTAAGCTAATCCTCCTTCTTATGTGACAAAAACCGAGCGAATGCAGCTGCTTTTATAGTGAGAGGAGGCGGTTTGGATAGCATGCAAGAGGGCTCCTGCTTCTGCCAACTGGCAAGTTCGGCCAAACTAGGAGGGTTCGGCCGAACCTCCCTAGCCCCCTTTCACCGTTTGATCCACTGCCTTGTTGGATCCTTGGTCCGAGACGCGTCTGGATGGTGGCAAACCTTTCTTGGCCATCACTTTGATTACTTGGTGGGCCCATGGTTCCTTGAGAGGTACACTGGGTGCCTTACAAACCGACTCTAGAGCGACCATGGAGATTGGTACATATTGTGTTAGTTTACATGTGGCAGAGGCTCAAGAAGTTTGGGTTTGAAAGTGGTTTGGCCGAACCATGTAGGTTCGACTGAACCTAGCTTGGCTCCTTTCTGGTTTGTCTTGCTCCAGTACGGCCCATGTGTGCTGTAGACTCAAAACTTACATGTAAATGTAAAATTATGCCCTATGTCTACTTTAGCATGCCACATTTCTTCCTTTTAGGCAAAGTTGGTGATCGAAATGATATGATGAAACTTGAGTTAAGGATCGCCAACAATCAATTAGTATATCAGATTCAACCAAGAAACTACTAATTCCGCCGATACAAGCAAAGTTGATGATATACTTACTTTCTCGTCGAAGAATGAAATCCATGTAGCCCAAACTCGAAAATAAGAATTCGTCAAAACTAAAACTAGGGTGATGACGCACCAAAATTTGTGTATTGAATTGTTGTTGTCTTTACAAAAGACCTCGGGCACACAATTTATACCCTTAGACGGATACAAATCTGACTCAAACACGACCCCTATCAGCTATCTTGCAGGAACAGAAAACTAACCGAGTCCAATCAGAACACGACTCCACCGACTCAAGATCCTGTCTATAGAAATAGAAACTAAAGCAAACCTTCCTTATTATGGAAGATAATAAAAAACAACTATATTTCTTCTATCCTGCCGATGCACTTTCCATCCTCAATAGCTAAAATTACATCATCAATTTCTCTTTTGACTTAGCCTTTGACTAAAAAAAATTATCAAATTTTGCCTTAACAGAGTACTCGTTCATTAAAGCCTCAGGCAATGGTTTTTCCTCTTTTTCTTCCATAGATTACAAAATTTAATGTCTACAGAGTTCACTAACATCCTTGACTAAGTACTTTGTAGGCAACCTATATTATTGCATCGCCAAGATGGTCACTGCCAGTTCATGGAAACAAACACGTCCTTGGCAAAAGGGGTGAACAGTTGCGCAAGCTGGTTGGTTTCGGCAGCTGACCACCGAGAACGTCTGAATCCTTCCCTAAGAAAACTCAGGTTCAGGTGTGGCCGCAGCTCGTGGATGCAAGCAAGAGTGTGTCCTTCGGCGTACCAACTAGCACGATGACACTCTTGTTCAAGTCTGTTGTCGATATGACTAGCAGCGCCACTCGGTTGTTCGCATGTGCTTCATAGCCAGCCAAGGCATCCTGATATGGTCTTCTTTGGAGGAGGGCGAATCACACACAACTCTTCGTGTAGCTTCTCGAGCGTGCTACAACACCATTCAAGATAAGCTATGATTCAAACCTCTCTTCCTTTGAGGAGTTTGATGTCCTGATCCTTCTTCAAGTTGTCGGCCGCCCGCTCCAAAGATTTATTCTCATGCATGGTCTCCCAGTACTTTGCTCGTTGCCTCACATCTTCAAAAAAGTGTTCGAGGGCTAACTAGGATGTCGACATCTCCAGGTCATTTTTCAGTCTCTATAAGAAGCGGAGAAACCAGACAAAAGAGAGTAATACTCCTTACCTCGGCATTGCTCTTGGAGCAAATTAAGATGTATCTCATAAGAGGCCAATGCCTAGGCAGCAACATTGTTTGGATTACTAATGACCAGCACGCGATTACTGCTTTCCGGGGTCGAGGAAGCGACAGGCGAGTTCGGCACAACAACGAGGTCGGCTGATCGTCCACCTTGCTGGACGACCGCGACTTCCTCTTCAACACATCTACAAGACGATACAAATCAAACACAATGTGTTGTCATGTTTCTTCAAAACACAGTTTTGCAATGTTGTATAGGCAACACACAAGCTAGAATTATTTTTAGTACAAAGGCAAAGCAGGAGATAATTACTCTTCAGAATAATCTATGATGGCGTCCTCGGCTTCCTCCACTTCAGTAGTCAAGTCCTCACGCCGCTCGTCAGCCCTATCCCAGTTTAGCATATCCTCTATCTCAATCTCGGGGTACATGAGCTTCAGACAAGCAAGGATGTGACACGCAATGGTCCATGTGGCGTCGACCACCTTGGTGGAGTACTCCAGCGGAATGGCCTCCAGCTTCGTGACCACCTTCCCCACAGAAGGTAGTACTGGTGTCTCGTCCGAGAACGGGGGGCACTGCTTTTCCTAAGCCCCGCGCAACTTTATTGAGGCGGGTGAAGTTTTGCATCAACCCCTCACGAAGAGACGCCAGCTTGTCCTTCTCTTCCTGCAGCGCTTGCTCGTCCCGCTTGTGGATGCACTCATTCCCATGGATCATCTAAAGGCGCCCAATCTCAGCAACAACTTCCTAAGAAAATGCTTCCAATGTCCGACAAGCTTGAGTTAGCCGGTCGGTCAACAGAGACGTTGCTCGGCTTAGCGTTGTCGAGGTAGGTGGTTCCGGAGGTAAGACGAAAGTGACGACAACCTGAGGAGATTCCAAGCTTACCTCCTCACGAGGGTCACGTCCCAATTTTCTTTCGGATTAAAAAGAATTAAATAATTTATTTTATAGAAATTAAATAAAAAATATATTAAATAATCAAGTGAAATTAATAAGAACATTGATTTTTCTTAAAAATTATGGCTAAAAATATTTTTATAATATTTTTCATGCCCTAAAATATTCTCTGAAATTTTTCGTGAAATTTTGAAGATCCAAAAATAATTTTAATAATAAAGAGTTTATTTATGGAATTAAATAAAAACAAATTAAAATTCCAAATCCTACTCCCGGGTTATTTTCGACCAATTCCAAAAAGTCCATTTCCATCCCATTTCCCCCTCACGATTGGCGGGCTAGCTCGGCCCACTTGCACCGCCCTTGAAGTCCATTTTACATCCTCGGCACGACGTCTCTCTCCTCCTCACCGACGGATGGGACTATCGGCCCCACCGTCATGCCTTTCCCTTCCTCCGCCCGCCTCCCGCCGAGTCGCCGCCATGGCCACGCCCACGCCAGCAACAAAGCCGTCGCCTTCCCACTTCCAATGTGCGTGTGCACCGCCGCCCGCACTGCGTTATCCCCTCTACCTCCTCCCCATCCCCACGAAATCCGCCGCCATTTATCGCCGCCATTACCGTCGCCCACGCCCTCTCCGTCGCGAATTCCACCGCACCCGTCCCCCCAAAGCTATAAGATCTCTCCCTGTGCTTTCCTCTGTATTTTTTCCTTTCTCCCCGAGCTCGTGGCACTCCCCTCACTCTCCCCCACGCTCTTCCTCTCTCCGTCGCTTGCCGTCGAGTGCCACCATTGTGCGCCGAGGCCATCCTCGATTTGCAGCAGCGCCCCGGTCCTCGGCCATCGCTCCTCCCCTCCTGTTCACCGCAGGAGCTCCACCTCCGTCGTGCGCCCGAACCGCCGCCACCCCTTTGCCGTCTCCGGCCGTCGCTTGGTGCCATTCCTGGACGCCTCACACCACACCACCGCTCCCATCGCGTTTGCCACATCGAGGGCTACCCCGGCCGTCCCTTGCTCGTCGCTAAACCCCGTCGTAGTGCCGCTTCTGCTGCCAACCGAAGGCCCACCAATCACCGGTGCCGCCGCTCCGCCCGAGCTCTGCTGGCCGCATCCCTCCATCGTCGTGCCCCAAGGTGAGCTCCCCCTCTTCCTCCCCATCTCAACCGGTGGCCTCTGTCGCATTCCGCGCTGCCAGTGGTGGTCTTTGGGCCCCGTGCGTGCCACTGAGCCATCACGCGCTTGGACGGCTGGTGAGCCGGCCCTCCCTCTTGCTCCCGACCGCCTGATCTGCCCCAGGCGATCTGGGCCGTTGGATGCACACCCGTGCGGTCGGACCGGCCTTGAGGTCGGCCCATTACTCCTCCCGGCCGTCCTCTCCTCCCATAAAAAGTATACTTCACCTCCCTCTGGTCCTCCCTTCTCTCTTGGCCCAGACCGCCCCCTTGTTTGTACAAAGTCTGATTCGCCTCCCTTTGGCTCCCATTTCCTTCCCCTCTTTGGGTTGTCGCCCCATAGGTCTTCTCCATCGCCAAAGTCCACTTTTCCTTCCCAGCCTATCTTCGAAAACTCCAGTTCTCCTCCTTGCCCTTCCCGTCCGACGTGGTCGCCACGTGTTTGCCACGTAGTGCGTCGCGTGCTTGCCTCCATGGACTTGGTCCACGGTGGGCTGCCCCTTTGTACCGCTGACTCATGGCGCCCGCATGTCGGCACCAGCCCCTTTTGCTGATGTCGGCGGATATCGTTTCCTTTGTGAAATAATTAATAATTATGCAATAAATCAAGTTAATTTTTAGAATTCATTTAAATGACCTAAAACTTCTAAAGTTCTTATCTAAACATACGAACTCCGAATTGGGCCATTTAAATTGCAAAATTCATCTAAGATTGTGTTTTACATGTTTGTTTACTTTTCATGTACAATTTAATTGGTTTTATTAGGGTTTTTTTTTTGCATGACAGGATGTAGACTCCGTCGTTTCGGAAGTTCGCGCTCGTGAGGAAAAGAGTTCAAAAGATTGTTTGAAGAAGCAAGGCAAGTCACACATTCCTCCTTGAGCATGTTGTACCTAAATTATGAAATGTTTTACGTTTGCAACTAAAATTGCATGTTTTGCTAATTAGATGAGAACAAGGTTTACCTATTTGTTTGCTTGAGCCATACCTAATTGTTATATGTCCTTAGTCAACCTGGGTGATTAATTTGACTAGCTTGTGTCACTCATGTTGATTTTTGCTAGAATTATATACGTTTAGTCATGCTTAATTACCACTAGCTCGCTTAATTGGATAATCACATTAATTATTCTAGT
Organism: Oryza australiensis; assembly: GCA_019925245.2. Taxonomy (NCBI): domain Eukaryota; kingdom Viridiplantae; phylum Streptophyta; class Magnoliopsida; order Poales; family Poaceae; genus Oryza; species Oryza australiensis. Next base: position 321,378 of record JAIFGZ020000727.1, on the reverse strand, counting down.
ATCTGACGAGCTGCGAGCTTGAAACATCTGGCCATACTTATTGGTCATAATTAACCAACTAAAATGTTACTTAATGGTGGACTGTGGGTGCATGGTTTTGCTTGTTGCACCCATGGCAATTAAGGACCGGTTCGTGGGAAACCCTGGAAGACTAGCAGTGCTTACCACAATCAAGAATGTGCAACTGCTGGACTTATAGTATAGCTCTTCCCTAGCTGACGTTCCCAGCCGAGGGTGGGCATGATGGAGTTGGGTGGGCTAGGGCATCCGGTTGATCGGCTGCCGGATTCACCGTGGTACGAGGGGGTGGCTGCCTACTGCCTTTTGAGGGGTGGGGGCAAAACCCGATGTGTGCTGTGCTTGGTTAGGATGAGTTATGCGAAGGGTCTTGTCACGATTTGCCCCTTTGCAGTATCGTGGCGATACTTCAGGGCATGGCAACATGTGTGGAATCGTGTCTTGTGGGTACAGTTGCGCACCTCTAATCAGAGTAAACCTATTTGAATAGTCATGCCCATGGTCATGGGCTTTCGACCAGATTCACCGTGATCAGTCTCACCTTTAATAATTTGACCTAACTGAATTGGTGTAGTTGGTGGAATGGTTGGGCATGTTTTCAATGTGGTTGTAGCGTTGTTCAGTGGAGATTTAATCTTAACCTAATTAATCAACTGTTTTACTATTTTTAAAGTAGAAAGGTTTTCAACATCTTTTCCGCAAAATATCCACAAGCCCCCCTTTGCCTTCCCTTGCACGTCTGCATCATTGGTGTGGCTTGTTGAGTACGGTGGTTGTACTCAATCTTGCTATTTCCCCCTTTCAGAAGTCTAGTACTTCTGAGTTGAAGACGGTGTTAGAGGACCAAGGCTTAGACCCCAGTTGAGTTTTCCTGTGGAGTGGAGCTGAAGCCTCGGTAGGATCCCCTTTTTCCGCTGCTGCTGCTTTCTTTTGGGTGTGAGGACTAAGTGTCTCTGCTGTAAGTATTTTACACTTCTATTTTTACGTTTGGATTTGTTTATTGATTTGTCATTTTGTGTACCCTGGTTGATTCTTGGATAGGGATTTAATAAACAATATACTCTAGGAATTTGGGTTAAATTTACGGGCATGACGACGAGGTCTCAAGCTCTGACCTGACTAGGTAGGGGACTGCCTCCTACATCATGAAAGACAAATGACAAGCCAAACATAGGAAAGAAAAGAGGCGTATAAATTGTAGAGGCTTACTCGGATCATTTTCACTTCAGGAAGGAAGTCTTCTCGCACCGTGTGGTGACAACATTCTTGGAGACGGAAGTCTAAGGGCAAAGAAGTGAGAATGATTCGTAAAGTTACCAATATTAGACAAGTGTAACGTGATTTCTCACCTCAGTGCTGCTGACCTTCGTTAGTTTCCCAACCCCTTGGGTGTTCAACAACCTCGGCCACTGTTTCTTTGGTTGACCACTCGATCCTGTGATCAAGGAAGTAGTTCTTTGGTTAGCAGCGATGGAGGAGGCTTGGATGTCAGCTTGTTCTTTAAGAGAGGTTGATGCCTGGTGTCGATCCATGGACCAATAACGTCCGGTAGAGGCCAATCCTATGAGTATTCAGATTATTATTCCTATGAGTTAAAGCGAAGACGAAGAAGGATATAGTTCAAGTACTTACATTCATGATGGTGACCCGCTCCGATGATGGGAGGTCATAGATAGGCTAGGGGACGTCGGTCGCATCAGACAGGAGGTCGATTACCACTTGGGCCATGCACTCCTTCATTGTCTTTTTGACAAGGACTGCATCCAAAGATTGCCAATGTTAATATTATAGAACAACATACATTTAGGAAGATACTACTAGTAATAATTGAAGTTATACGCCGATGCGAAAGACGCATTGGATCATCCACTCCCGTGTACACATGCGCAGGGTGAGCACGAGCTTGGAGAGGTTGAATTCCACAACATAAAAAATCTTGAACGATTTTGTATGCGGTCAGCCATGCTCTTGGAGTTCATGGATCTTCTCGACAAAACACCCTAAGGCTTCAGTCAAGGGGGGCTTGGAGGTCCATAGCTTGGATTGAGTTGGTTTCTCATCGAGAACGGCCAGATAGGGAGAAGTTTCATCAACATGGAGAAAGAACCACTTTCTTCTCCAATGTTTCCTTCTAGTCGGCAGTTGAATGGGATGTATTCGTCCCTCATGCCATCCCAGAGGCGAAGCCCACAACAACAAGAGATTCTAGAAGATTCTGTGAACCTAACTTAATAGAAGTACCAAAATAGATCTAAGAAAGGCGGTATTCCTAAGTACGCCTCGTAGAGATGGGTGAAGATTCTCAAGAAAGCAATGAAGTTAGGGTTCAGATGGAGATGATGAAGACCACAGAAATAAGAAGCAAGACCAGGAATTCAGAAGGAAATGGCAATAACCCGCACAGGACAAAAGAAACAAGAGTTATAATTTCATCTAGATTGGTGAGAGGATCGATACCTCCTTTAGAGTGTTCTAGAACTCTCGCACTAGGTAGAGCCCCATCTTGCTGGACATTGTTCAGCACCTCCCTGGTGGCAACGGATTTTAGGAGATCCATTGGAACCTTCGAGGCATTGGGAAGGGCTTTTGCTAGGGTTTTGCTTGAAATGAAAGGGGAGGCGAATGTGACTACAGAGCTAGTGAAACCCAAATGGATGTCATAAGGGAATTTTATAAATCACGTCTGACAGTTTGAATTTTGAGAAATTACCGCTGGTATATTTCCCAGATTTTTATAGGGAAGTTAAGTTTCTGACCTCAATCCAAATTCCAAATGATGATTATGTTCTCTGCTTTGACTACAGAACATAACTGGTCAAAGACTTATGCCTACTCGGGATGACGAGAACGAAAAAGTAAGTTTGACAAGAATCAGTATCCAAGTTACATGGTTGAGAACGCTAGTTGGTTCATCTGAATTAAGGTCGGGGCTACTTTTAGGGTTATAGATAAGGCATATCTCCTACACTTGGGTTTGTGTTGTCTGGAAATACCACATACCTAATGTTATACGGGAAGATATCCTTAGATACGGTAAAGATAAAGTCCAGAAGGAAATTGTCTTCGCTGGGTTGAAAGTGTCAGAGTCCTACTCTCAGAAGACAAGGTTTCCTTGGTTCATTTTCTATCCGGGATCTCTGAGTTCTACTTGGAGAAGATGACAATTTCCTGTATAAACACAAGGCTCCCCATGAGGGTAAGGATCATCGAATTAAAAGCCATAGCCAAAGTTATACAGAGACACAATACGGAGGAATTTGAAGCCCTAGTCGACGACAAGTTCTCACTGGGTTGTGTTGGCAACTTTTTTGGCAAGAAGACAATCATGATCGGGACACCTAAATATCTTGCGGTGATACGGAGTCGCCAATAACCCCAATCTAGCAAAAGCTAAATTAAGATGGGTTTTGTGAGACTAAACCGGCTAGCGAAGCTGATTTAGATGAAATAAGATTAAACACCTTCTCATGGGCAAAGGTGGACGATTTATGGTGCAAATCGACAAAGACGGACGAAACTAGGCTAGAAACTAGGCAAAAAGGTAGATGCAAATTGAAAAATAATGATTCAATTGGTTAATTGTGTTGAAAGTAGATTGTGTCCTCAAATTGAACCAGCCTTGGCCCTTATAAAGGGGTTGGTCTTGCCTCCTACAGGTCCTCCTCCATGTCCAACTCGAGGTAGAGACCAATTAGAACTCGATAAATACCTCCCCAAGCAAGGAAACCCGAGACCCGGCGAAGTTCGCCTCCGACTCGGACTCAGCCGGTCTGGCCGGCCACATGCTGCTGGACAGACCAACCCTACACCATCGGTCAAATCGACCCGACATCCCCAGTTAGATTGGCCCATAGTCGGCGGTTAGAGTGGCCCCATGAAGGAAACCCCACGCTTTCCAAATTTTGGCAATGTTTTACTATTTCGAATCTAGCTACCAAATTTAGGTGTTAACACATTTGGTGAACTTGTGAACCTAAAAGCATAGAGCACATGGTCTTAGGGCGATAATATAATTACTAGCCATATCATCTCCTAGTGTCACCATGACTACCATTGATACAACTATTGCTTACATCAAAGGACAACTAGAAGACTTCAAGATTAAGCCGCAAAAGTTCTGGAATACAATTTAGCCACCTACAATAGCATTGATTTCAAACAACCGCCAAATGTGCATACGACCTCCGTTTCGGGCCCATGAGTACTTGATGGAAAACTCTCTGAGTCCTCTTTCCAATAGAGCTGGCCTCATCTCCAAATTCCATCAGCGGGAATTCAAGTTCCTCTGTTAACGCGCCCCCTTATATAAGTGCTTGCTGATGAAAGTTGGCATGAAAGTGCTAACTAACCTTACTTTATTTCTAGGAGCAACAATCAATTGCAACCACAGAAACAAGGTGCTATTTTATCTATAATGGGTTTACGGGCTTGTAACTTCATATGAGACCCTGGCCCAAATTAGGCCCAAGTGGGGTGCACCCCAACCAAGTGGAGCACGACCCTAGTACCGCTTGGTCATCCTCCTGTCACGCTGTAAACATTGTTTAAATTAATAATATATTGTTTAATGCATTTTTAGAAATTGAATTAAAAGCTTGGATGAGAAGAATTATTTTTTTCTTAATAAATCCCAATATAAAAATGGGCAAGATAAAATTTTATTGAATATTTCTCCTTCTTAAACATTTTATTGATTGTTCTAGGATTTATTTGAGCAAGGAACCTATTTTTAATAAACGAAATATCTTTCACTAATTTTCTAAAAGAAAAAGTTTTCAAAATCATTTTCTGTTACGGGGCGATTTCAGCCCGGTCGGCCCAAAGTTCTCTCTCTCCCGCTGACAGATGGGTCCTGCTTGTCAGGGTCATCGTCTTCCTCACGCTAGGCGGAGTTCGCAGCACCGCCACCGATCCCCTTCCAATCCGGGTGTTTCATTCCTTCTTCGACCGAATCAAAAGAGGGGAAATGATCCTATGGATCTCCCTTCCCTTTTCTCTTTTGGAAGCTTGCTCAGATTTGAAAGCAAAGGGCAAGGAAATCGATTCCTAATCACACTCAGAACCTTAAATCTTTCCATTGCCGAAGAGTTTGATTCGGGCCCGGACTTTGTCCCTCCACTGCTTTAAATAGTCCTCTTTGTCATCGCAAGCTATCCCAACCCAAGCCCTAACTTTTCACAGCCCAAAATGCCGTTCTGCAAGGAAGCCGAAGCTCCGCCGTCGTTGCAGCCTTCAGTTGTGCCGCCGGTCGCCGTCCACCATCATCTTTGGTCGTGTCACGCCCAGAAATTTAGCCAAATTTCTAGACTATTTTGAGCATAAATCCCTGTCCAGGAATCAGCCTGGGTACACAAAATGACAAATAATTAAATAGATCCAAACGTAAATAAAGCATAAAATACTTACATCAAAGGCACTTAGTCCTCACACCGAAAAGAAAGTAGCAGCAAAAAAGGGACAATCCTAGCGGGGCTTCAGCTCCACTCCACAGGCAAACTCAACTAGGGTATGAGCATTGGTCTTCTAACTCCGTCTTCGATTGAGAAGCACTACACTTCTAGAAAGGGGAAAAGATAGTAAGGCCGAGTACAACCACCATACTCAACAAGCCACGTCGATGACACAGATGTGCAAGGGGAGACAAAGAGAGGCTTTGGTTATTTGCGTAAATCCGGTTGTAAAACTTTCTAGTTTAAAACACGAAAATGTTGATTAATTAGATCAAGATTAATTTTCCACTGAACAACGCTAAATCACATTAAACAGGCCCAACCATTCCACCTGAACTAAACCAGTTCCATTAAGTCAAAATTTTAAGGTGAGACTAATCACGATGAATCAGTCGATCGCCCATAACCGCGGGCACGGCTATTTGAATAGTTTTACTCGATCTCGAGATGCATAGATGTACCCACAAGACATGATTGTACACATGTTGCCATGGCCCGAAGTATCGCCACGATATGACAAAGGGGGAAATCATGACATGACCCTTTGCATAACTCCTCCTAACCAAGCGCACCACACCTCGGGTTTCGCCCCTCCTCAAAAGGCAGTGGTATCCCCCCTCGTGCTGTGATGAATCTGGAAGCTGATCAACTGGATGCCCGTTCCGACCCAACTCCATCATGCCCACCCTCGCCTAGGAACATCAGCTAAGGAAGAGCTATACTACAAGTCTAGCAGTTGCCCATTCTTACTTGTGGAAAGCACTATTAGCCTTCTAGGGTTTCCCATGAACCTGTCCTTAATTTTCATGGGTGCAACAATCCAAACCATACACCAACAGCCCCTCATTAAGTCATATTTTAGTTGGGTAATTATGACCAACAAATATGGTCATGTGTCTCGAGCGAAAAGCTCGTCAGAAGCTAAATGTAGATAGTGTAATTATCCCATTAAATGAGCTAGTGGTAATTAAGCATGGTTAAGCACATATAATTCTAGCAAAAGTCAACATAAGTGACACAAGCTAGTCAAATTAATCACCCGTGGTTAACAAAGGATAGATAACAATTAGGTATGGCTCAAGCGAACAGATAGGTAAACACTATTCCCGTGGAATTAGCAAAACACACATTTTTTTTTGCAAATGGTAAAACATTTTATAAAGTAGGTTCAAGATGCTTCAAGGAGGAATGTGACTTGCCTTGCTTCTTCAAACAATCTTTTGAAACACTTTACCTCGCGAGCGCAAACATCTAAAATGGTGAATCTACATGTTGGCACGTAAAACTGGGAAAGACCCTAATAAAACCAAGTAATTAGTATATGGAAAGTAAACAAACATGTAGAGCTCAATTTTATATGAATTTTTCAAGTTGAATGGCCCAATTTGGAGTTCGTATGAATTAGATATGAATTTTAGAAGTTTTGGAACATTTAAATAAATTTCTCAAAATTAAATTGACTTATGCAAAATTATTATTTATTTTTAACAAATGAAAAGGCGGATTATTGTGTCAGCAACGGGGCGGTGCCGACAGGCGGGTCCCTTGCCTCAGCGGTCCACGGCCGGTCCACCGTGGACCAAGTCCACGGGCGGCGCGGGCTGGTGCACCACGTGCACCAAGTCCACGGGCGGCGCCAACAAGACACCAATGTGGCGGCCACGTGGGCTGCCACATGGACGGCCCCAATCTGTCTGACAACAAATCAGATGGCCCAGGCGAAATGGGGCAGCAGCGGCCACCGGCTGACCGGCCGGGGCGGCGCGGCAACGGCGCGTGCAACCGATGGCCGCGGCGCGCGCCATGCGGTGACGCGCACAGAGAGTGGTGGAGGAGGACGGAGAGGGAGAAAGAGGCTCATCGACGCACACGGAGAGAAGGGGCTACGTAGGCACACGACGGCGAGGGAAGACATCGGCCGACGCTCGGGTGAGTGACACGGGCGGTGATCTGGTGATTCTTAGCGACGGTGAAGGGCAGTTGAGGCTCGGCTTCGTGCCGCGGAGCCGGCAGAAATGGTGGTGCAGCTCGGGGACGCGCGGGCCGACGAGGAACGGTGGCTGAAGAGCGCCAAGGGAGGCGACGGCTCAGGTTGCTGGGGAAAAGGACGACCCAGTGGCATTTTGAAGAGGTGGAGCGATGGTCGAGGGGCGGCAAGACACAGTGATGACAGCGACGGTTCAGGCGTACGAAGAAATTGGGACTCCGAGCGGTGGGGTGCTATGACGAAGGCGAGGTGGCCTTGGTGTGCGGCGGCGCGGCGGGGTAGTGGTGGCGCACGACATCAAGCGGCAGAGAGAGGAGGAGCACGAGAAGAGTGAGGGGAAGACGGCGTGGGCTAAGGTGAAAGGGAGAAACGGGAGAGGGGCGCACGGGGAAGAGATTTATAGATCAGGGAGAGGCGAGGAGGCCGGGGCAGCCGAGAAAAATGGTGGAGAGAGGCGCGGTAATGGCGGCGATGGCGACGATGGCGTCGAGATTTGGGGGGAAAAGGGGAAAAAAGGTGGAGGAGTGGGCGACGACTTGGTCTCCACCGTTTGAACGTGAGCGGGAGCGGGAGGTGGCATAAATGGCGGATGTGTGGCATGGGTGGCGGCAGCGGCCAAGTCTTCCGGAGAAGACAAAGTTGACAGGTGGGGCCGTCGTTACCAGCTGTCAAAGAGAGGGAGAGAGAGGAGGCTGGGGAGGCAAAATGGACTTTTGCGAGGGGCGCGAGGTAGCGGGCCTGATGTGGATGGGGGTTCCCGATCTTCTATCAGGTAGTGGTAACTGTTGTTGTGGTGGAGAGTGACACACCGATCCTGTTTCACATAGAAAGATCCAACCTTGCAATCTTAGCACCACACCTCCTCTGGTTATCAACCGAGACACAGATCCGGTTTACCTTGCCATAAAGGCTAATCCCTGCCTGTGCACCAAAGAATACAAGCAAGAACATAAAACAAAACAACCGGTTTGCGAGATGAAGGATTAATCTCACAAAGTTGGGGTCTCACAAAACGATGAATGGCAAAACTGTTCTTGACAGATTAATCTAAGCAAATCCCAAAACCTAAATTGGGCGGCTGCTCTGTATATAAAGACTCAGGGTCGTCCAAGCAACCCTGGATGCGTTCGCATTGGACTTGGACTTGGTACACGACCCAAAGGCCATAAACGCTGGCGCAGCACCGAGACAGATTCTGAACGTCTATTTGTTTTGATGATTCCCGTTTATTTCAGAGGAATATTGACGTGCAACTAGTGCCATTGGAAAGGATATCTTCTTAGCTTTCCATACATATATAGATCATCTAATTTGGAGCCCGTATGCGTCCTGGGCGTCCGTTTTAATGCAGACTGCTCCTGAACTCCGAAACCGACCCGAACTCGACTTGTATTGGGCCTCCTAGTCCTTCTCCATGCATCTCTTGATCCTCTCCATAGTTCCTAATCATAATATAATCATTAGGTAGCAATCGATTCTCAAGATCATATAAAGAAGTGCTTAGGAACGAGGTTACCTCTAACTTCAACAGTCGCGCACAAGCTCTAGTGATTGGACCTTGCATGTCCAGTGGAGGAATGTTGTGTGTACCCAAAGGAGGGATGTCCTCATCAGGCCGACAAGATGGGCCGGGCTGAGGGGAGAGAGGAGGGAGGGGCGACGCCGGCTGGGCGGGTCGCAAGGGAGGCAAAGTGGACTTTCGAAGGACTGGGCCGAAAGTGGCCCAGAACAGGAATAGGAATTTTAATTTGTTTTCTTTTTATTTAATTGCATAAATGAATTTTGTATTATTAAAATTATTTTTGGAGCTTCAAAATTTTATGAAAAATTTTAGAGAATACTTTAGGGCATGAAGAATATTTCAAAAATATTTTCAGCCATGATTTTTAAAGGAAATTTTAATTTCCTTCTTAATTTCACTTGATTAATTTGCTTTTACTTTTTTATTTAATTTCTAGCAAATGAATTGTTTAGCGATGTTTAATCTCGAATGAAAATCGGGGCGTGACAGGTTGCCATCATCATCGTCGGGTCATCCCTGGAGCATCGCTGTCATCGACAACCCAAAGCCTTCCACTGTTCCGAGCTTGTCACCATCGCCGTTCGTCATGTTCTGTCACTGTTGAGCACACTGGTGAGTTCCCTGTGTCAAGCCGTGTCTAGCCGTGCCCTTCGTTGCAACCACTACCCCGTGGAACGCTAGCGACCATCGGGTTCAGAGCCGCTCGCTGCCGATCGAAGCCACGTCGAAGCCACATCGCCGCCATGTCAGCGCCACGTTTCCCTCTGTTGATTGCATGTCGCTTGCGTAACCAATCCGAACCGATCTAACATAGACCGTTAGATCTAGGGTTGGATGGATCCGATCGATCTCGGTCTTCCGTTACCTGTGGACCCGTGGACCACTCTGTGAACCGAGTCTGCAGTAGACCGATCTAGGGCTGACACAATATTAATCATCTTTTCCTTTTCAAAAATAATTTCTTATTGTGTCAAAAATCGAATAAATCTTTGAGAAATGTTTTAAATCGGTTTAAATTTCAAAAATTCATAACTAATTCTTTTTAACTCAGATTTAGGTTGTTCAAATTTCTAAATTTGTCTAAAATCAAGATGTACATGTTAAAAATATCCACATGTAATGCTTGTGTGTGTTTTTGAGTTGTTTTGTGATTTTGGTTCTTTTTCGTTAGTTTCTACGTTTTCAGAGAGATCGTTTTAACTCAAGAAGGATCTGAAGAATTTGAAGTCCAGCAAGACAAGTCACGCAGATCCCAACACACAAATTCTTTGATCATGTTGGTCCCTGTTTTTATTTTAAATGTGCATTTATTTTCCAATGTCATTGGGTGGTGTTAACCTATTCTTTAGTTTTGGCTAAATTATCATTGAGTCCCTTATACCTTGATACCTTGGGTTAAAATTTGACTAGTTAAACTTTATAATGGTTTAACTAGATATTAGGAATAATTGCTTAGTCATGCTTAGAAACTTTAGTATCATTTCTTGTGGGATAGTTAATGATTCACTTAAATCATTATTATGGATAATTAATGGTAGCCCATGATGGTTAATCATGATTGGTTAATTAATTAATTGCCAACCAAAATTTGATTAATGGTGGGTTGTGAGCACATGGTTTGATGATTTTTGATGGTCGTGCTCATGGCAATTAAGGACTGGTTCGTGCGCTACTGTTGTGAAGCATTAGTCATACTAACCACAAACCAAATTGGGCAACGACTGGATCTGTAGTGTAGCATGTTCAGCAAGAGACACCATGGTGGTATGTTTTTTCCTTTTATCATGGCAAACAACTAAGTCAAAAGTTTTTGGGCACTAAGTAGTCTCCCTCTTAGGAAATTGGTCATTCCTGCCAAAGACAGATGCTTGGTGGGTGTCATTCTGTTGAGCATGTTATGCAAAGGGTCCTGTCACAATTCCTTTCCGAGGTACCATGGAGGTATTGAGGTGCATGGCAACATATTGTGGATTGTGTCTTGTGGGTAAATTTGTACACCTCATTTCAGAGTAAAACTATTTGAATAGTTGTGCCCGCGGTTATGGGTGAGCCTAGCAATGTTTTTGGTGATTAGACTCACATTACTCGTTATGGCTGAGAAATGGATGATATTAGTCAGTTAAAATTTGTGCAATCAGAGTTGGTTGTTCAAAGATAGTTGGGCCTGAGGAGCATGGGATTGTTGTTCAGTGTTGTTTAATAATGTTGATTAATTACTCTACTGTTTTTATAAATTATCAAATATTTGCTAAAAGATGCTTTTGCAAATTGAATCCTATTATTGCCAACCTTTGAATCTGTGTGCACGTTGCATACTTGCCATGTGTCTTGTTGAGTAATACTCACCTTGCAATAACCATCATCAGACGAGGAGGTCTACAGTGAAGATGGAGGACCAGGCTTAGATCTGGTCAATTGCGTGTGGATTGGAATTGCCAACGCTAGTTTATTTTTTCGTTGCATAGAACTTTTATTGGAATTGCGTGTGGATTGAGAGAAACTATCTACCTCGATAATAACTTTATATTTTGATTAGTAATTTGTACTCTATTATCAATTTGTTATTATATGTCTCATCTTATTCTTGTACGAGGGATTACACATATGTAAGCATTTTGATTTTTGGATAGAAATTCTGGGCGTGACAAGTTGGTGTCAGAGCCCTTTGACCTTTAGGATAAGCCAAGTGGAAACCTTTAGGAGCCTTCTAAAAATTTTTGAAGTAGAAATGTACTTCTCCCTTTCTTTTTTAATTTTAGCAAGATAATGGCACATGCAAATTCATTTAAGTATTATCTTTATTATATATATACACACACTCTTGTGTTGCTTAATTAGTACTGTACATTCATTACTGTACTGATTATATCTAACACTGGTTAAAACTTTAGTGTACATCTTTATTCATGGTGATACAATGTTGTTTATTTAGCCATCTTATACTCTCTTTCATTTCAATTCCTATGTTCTATTCTTACTCTAAAGAATCCTTTTGCAATCGTACTTAAAAAGAAGTGGGTTTTCTTTTAATCCTTCACTTTATCAATTCAAAACATGTGCAAATAATTTGGATACCATAACCCCTCCTCTCATTCATTTCCTAAGATACCGCTCTGACAACCTGAGTACCTATTTGGTGTTGAAGGGTTCGTCAGAGAATTGAGGATGATGGCGTTTACCATAGGATCTGAAACAGCTCCTGAGTACAGCAAAATTCCGCATGATCGTGATGAGAATTTTCATGTTCGGGTGACATTGATAAGTTATCATGAAGAGATCCTGTCACACCCCGAGTTTTGCCCCTAAATAATTTAAATAATTCACCCTGAAATAATTGAAATTTCTGGAATTAATCTGGAGCCAACAAGTAATTTTAAAATACATTTAATAAATGGAAAAGGCATGGTAGGATTTTTCTTAAATTCTACATGTCAAAATACATTAACAGGATTTTTATGGGAATTTTCAGAGCACTAGAAATATTTTTTAATCAATTAAATGAATAATCAGCAATTAAATTAAGTCCCTTATTCCATTTTCTCAATTTTCCTATTTATTTTCCCATTTTTCCTGCCTAAAATACCCTCTTGCGCCGTCGGCCCTAAGTACCATCCGGCCCACCCCCTTCCCGCACGTGCCTTCCTCCTCACGGCCGTGGCGGCCCACGAGCCGGCCGCACCCTGGGCCACCGACGGTGGGGCCCACCTATCGGGGCCTCCTTTCCCGTGGCCGATAGGCCACCGCCGCCGCGCCATGCGTTGCCACCGCGCCCGCCCTTCCGCGTGCGCCCGCACCATGTCAGGCCCACGCTGGGCCCAAACGCTCTCCCCCCGTCCCGTGCCGTCGTTCCTGCGTCCCGCAACGGCCGGAGCCGTATCCGAACCGCTGCCGCATTTTCCTCTCTCCCTCTCCGAGTTCGTCGGCGAGGAATTTGGCCTTATCCCATGCGCAATCCGGTCTCCTTTGACCCCCATAAAACCTGCACAAATCCCCGTGTGTTTCCCCCTTTGTCCTCACTCGATTTAGCCCCGGAAACGCCGCCGCCGCCCTCTTCTACGGCTCCGGTGAGCACCCCTTCCTCTCTTTTTTTCCACCCCACGCACAAGTCGCGCCGTCGCGTCGCCTGTGTCCACCGCCACACGCGCCGCCGTTCTCTGCGCCAATCCGCGCCGCCGGCGAGCCGGCCAGCCGCCACGTGGTCATGGCCTGTCGGGCAAACCCGGGCGCTGCCGCCGCCACCCAAACACTAACCCTAGCCGTGCCGCCGCCGTCCGATCCACTGCGGGTGGATTGGAACCGTCCGATCCCGCTCGAGCCGCGGTCGTCCGATCGCGTCGCCTCCCGGATGGCCGCCACATGTTGCCGCCGCCGCCCGCAAACCCTAACCCGCTCCGACGTGAGCCGTCCGATCGCGCGCCGCCGGTCGCTCGGATTGCGCCACGTGTCGCCGCCGCGCCGCTGCGTCATCCGGCTCACGCCGGCCTTAGGTGTAGATGCCGGCCTCGCGTCGGCCACGACCGCGCCCATTGCCGACATCAGCATGATGTCATGCTGACATTAGCCCTACCCGCCGCCCGCGTATGCTTGCGTCACCAAGGGACTTAATTGCACAATAAATTAATTAGTCTTTTCTGTTTAGTTTAAAAATCGCAATTAAACTTCTAAAATTCATATCTTTTGAATCGGAGCTCCGTTTTAGTCCATTCAAATTTCATTTAAATCCATAAAAATGTCAAGAAGCCATTTAAAATAGTTTCTTGTGTTGTTTCAGTAGACTTTTAGCATGTTTTGTTGAAGTGCTTTGTTTGTCATGTAGATTTCAATAATTCCGGCGCTCCCGTTTACTTCGAAGTAGTCGCCGAGGTTCCCCAGTCTCCAGAGCAAGGCAAGTTATACTTTACATTGATCATGTTGTACCTATTTTATTTAAATATCTCTTTTCTCTCAAATACTCCATATGTTTTAGAATGTCATTTCATGGGACTATTTATACCTATTGTATTCAGCCATAGGAATCGAATACCTTATACCATTGATAAATTGGGTTCAATATGACTAGATGTTTGTTTAGAACATGCTTAGCCTGGCTTAGATCCACTAGCTCACTTAAGAGAATCACATTAATCAAATATTACATTAGAGGCTAATACTCAGATGATGTCAAGTATGTGACCCTACTCTAATAATACTGAAATCTGATAATGGTGGGTTGTGAGCACATGGTTGGATATTGGTTAGAGTGCTCATGACAATTAAGGATCGATTCTCAAGAAACCCTAGAAGAATTACCGTGCATACCACAAGCCAACATGGGTAATGGCTCGATCTGTAGTGTAGTTGTCTCTAGCTGACGTACCCTAGTGAGGGTGCGTGTGATGGAGTTCGGTCGGCCCCGGTTTTAAGGGTTGATCGGCTACCGGATTCACCGCTGCACGAGAGGGGGCTGCCCATTACTCCGATGGGAGTGGGGGCGAAACCTTGGTGTGGTACGATTGGTTAGAGGGGGTTATGTGAAGGGTCCTGTCACAGTTCCTTTCCAGGTATCGTGGTGGTACACCGGCACATGGTAACGTGTCATGGGATTGTGTCTTGTGGGTACAGTTGTACACCTCTAATCAGAGTAAAACTATTCGAATAGCCGTGCCCACGGTTACGGGCGATCAATCAGATTCACCGTGATTAGTCTCACCTAAGTAATGGTTTGACCAGTGGAACTTGACTAGTATGGATGGATGGTTGGGCCTATTGCAACGTGAGTTTAACGTTGGACAGTGTTTATTTAATATTGCTTAATTAATATTACTATTTACCGCTTTCAATTATTGTTGTTTTCTAAAATGCTATTTATGCAAATGAGACTATATTCCTTCCTTGTGAACTATCCTGCATCATACCTCCTCTTCTGGTATGACTTGTTGAGTACGGTGGGAGTACTCAGTCTTGCTTAATTTTTCCCCCTTCAGAGCCAGAGGGTGTAGAAGAAGGAAGTTTCGACGAGGTTTAGGCTTGCATCCGCCGTCAAGGTTGCCTGTGGTGTTTTGGAGTTCCGTCACGGTGTTAGTTTTAGTTTAGTCAGTCTTTTTCTTTTCTGCTGCATTTATGTAATTCTTTTATATTGTTTCTAAGACATGGATTCTGTAATATCAATAATTGTCAATTTGTGTACCTCGGCTGATGCCTGGACGAGGAATTAATGTATAAATTAGCTGCGGAAATTCTAGCTGGAATTTCTAGGCGTGACAGATCTCGTCAATGATGTTTGAAGCTAGAGGGAGAAGATATACACATGCTTGTCATGAAGTGGCATGGGTCGCTATTGGAGAACTTCGCACCCACTTTCATGAACAGTTATGTACCACAGCCTACCGTTATCATCCCCAAAGGACTCATGCATGAGCAAGATTATAGTGATTACCAAGATCCTATGAGGGAGAACAGCGTAACCATGCAATGTGTGGTGTACATGCTTTTTGCTATGGACGACGCTTGTTCTGAGTCTGAGATAGCAGCTCGTGAAAGGGAAGACCGGAATCACATCAAGAT
Organism: Oryza australiensis; assembly: GCA_019925245.2. Taxonomy (NCBI): domain Eukaryota; kingdom Viridiplantae; phylum Streptophyta; class Magnoliopsida; order Poales; family Poaceae; genus Oryza; species Oryza australiensis. Next base: position 305,858 of record JAIFGZ020000727.1, on the reverse strand, counting down.
TGGCCACTTGCAGGACAAGATTCACCGATTAGAGGCAGAGTTGGCCAAATTCAAGGGAGAAGCACCGCCACAAAGACCCGAGACTGGCCTCACCGCTAGGAAAAGAACTCTCCTTCCTTCCTGACGACAATTAGCATCCAAGACCCATGTGATGGAAGATAATGTGCCAACCCATCTTGACCCTCTAGTCATAATCTTCGATGATAATGAAGAGGAGGAAGAGAATCGCACACATTCCGAGGTAGAGTGGGTGCTACTCAAGAGGATGAAGAAGAAGAGCCTTCGATCAATTCCGATGCTAGAAAGATCTAGTTGTCCTAGTTAGATTGTTTGCATTAGTTCATTGTGTTAGTTTGCTTGTGCTTGTTTTGCTTGTTTGTGTGTGGGTTTAGCATGTATTCTAATCATTGGTGGGATGTAGCTACATGAGTTAAGTTTTGCTTGAGAGTGTTAAGTTAGTTTTTGAGAGTCTTTCTCAGTTAACTATAATAATACTCAGTTCAGATCAATAAAAGTCAACCTAGTAAAGGTTAATTCTCCGTTCTAAGTTGTTTCCCCTTTTTTCTTGTCTCCCCTTGTGCTTTTTCTTACCTTCAGATGGTGAACACTCATTCCAGTGGATGTGGAAACAATGAGGACAACCCAACCCTTGCCCAAGTCTTGGCCCAACAGACTCAACTTATGAACATGATGATGCAACAAAGGCTGAATCAAATGAACCAAAGAAACAATCATGGCTCTCCACCCTAGAACAAGTTGACAGAATTTCTACGTGTGAGACCACCTACTTTTTCCAGCACTACCAATCTAGTAGAGGCAGGTGATTGGCTGCATGCAATTTAGAATAAGTTGGATTTTACTTCAGTGCACCGACCATGAGAAAGTCTCTTTTGCTTCACATCAGCTCCATGGCCTTGCTTCAGAGTCGTGAGATCATTTCCGTCTCAACAGGACTACATGACAACCAATCAGTTAGCTTGAGTTCACTTCTATTTTTGAGAAGACTCACATACATTCTAGAGTGGTAGCTCTCAAGAAGAGGAAATTTAGAACACTTACACAAGTATCCCGTTTCGTCACAGAATTCCTTCATGAGTTCAATCGTCTAGCTTGTTATGCTCCTAAGGATGTTCGCACAGATGAGGAACATTAGGAATAGTTCTTGGAGGGATTGAACAATGAGTTGTCAGTCCACTAATCTCTGGGGATTACTCTGATTTCAAGAAGTTGATTGACAAGGCTATCCGGCAAGAAGATAAGTACAACGGGATGAAGGAGAAGAGCATAGGATAGCTTAATTTAAGGGTTAGTAGGGAAGTAGCTAGAGGCCACGTCTGGATATGAGACTTCATATAGCTCCACAAGGAGAATCATCTTCGGTTGTTCACCCTTAGCATCTGGTCTTCACCAACAACGCTAGTGGTAGCAACAACAATCGCACCTCTATCCCTCGTACAACTTCAACCCCGGTTCAGAACCAACAAGTCAAGAAGGACCAAGGAGGCAGGCCCGTAGTGTGTTTAAATTGCAACGAGCCTGGCCATTTTTCCAACCAGTGCACCAAGCCCAGGAATCAAGGAGTCAAGCCAGTAGTGCCCAGTCAAGCTAACAACATGGTCAATGCGCGTGTCAACTATGTTGCTGCTGAGGAAGCTCAGAGTGCACTGATGTTGTTTTGGGTATGTTTCCTGTTAACTCGGTTCTTGCAACAGTACTTTTTGATTCTGGTGCTACACATTCCTTTTTGTCTCTGAGTTTTGCCGTGAAAAATGAATTTCAATTTGAGAAGCTTAGAACCGCTATGATAGTTCATACCCCTGGGAAACGGATGCACACTACCCAATCTTGTCCATCTATCACTATAGATATTCAAGGAGTTTCTTTTCTAGTGAACCTTATCCTTATAGAATCCGAGGACCTTGATGTCTTCCTAGCGATGGATTGGCTGACTAAACATAAAGGAGTGATAGATTGTGCTGCTAGAAAGGTTACCTTAACCATTAGTCTCGGGCCGGAAGTAATTTTCTTTTCCTCTTCTCCCAAACCTTAGAGGATGATCCTAAACCAAGCTAATTTGGAGGAGATCCCTATTGTGCAACAGTATCAATATGTGTTTTCGGATGATTTTTCTAGTATGCCACCTAAGAGGGATATAGAGTTCCGAATTGATTTGGTACCAGGAACTACACCAATTTACAAGAGACCATACCGGATGGCATGCTAATGAATTAGTAGAAGTGAAGAAACAAGTGGTTGATTTGTTGCCGAAAGGTTTTATCAGACCAAGTACATCACCGTGGGGAGCCCTGGTAATATTTGTAGAAAAGAAAGATCACACCGAGAGGATGTGTGTAGATTATAGTGCGTTAAATGATGTCACTATCAAGAATAAGTACCCTCTACCCAGAATTGATGATCTGTTTGATCCGCTTGAAGGTGCTACTATCTTTTCTAAGAAAATCTATGATCAAGGTATCATCAATTGAGGATCAAGGAAAAAGATAGAGCTAGGACAGCTTTTACCACTAGGTATGGGTTATTTGAGTGTACAATCATGTCTTTTGGACTTACCAATGCCCAAGAAGTGTTTATGGAGTTCTTAGACAAGTTTGTGGTGGTTTTCATTGATGATATACTCATTTACTCCAAGACGAAAGAAGAGCATGAAGAGCATCTTTGTCTCGTACTTGAGTAATTATGCGAGCATCACTTGTATGTCAAATTCCTTAAGTGTGATTTCTGGTTATCAGAAGTGAACTGTCTTGGGCACATCATCTCAGTCGGAGGAGTTGCTGTGGATCCAAGCAATGTGGAGTCAACAACCAATTGGAAGCAACCAAAGACTGTCTCAGAGATTCGAGGATTTATAGGTGTTGTGGGTTATTACTGAAGATTCATTGAGAACTTCTCAAAGATCGCCAAGCCTATGACACGTCTGCTGTAGAAAGATATGAAATACGAGTGGTCAGAAGAGTATGAGTAGAGTTTTCTAATGTTGAAGAAGTGTTTGGTATCTGCACTAGTGTTGACCTTGCTTGATCCAAGGAAAGGTTTTCAAGTCTATTGCGATGCATCCCAACTTGGTTTGGGTTGTGCATTGATGCAAGACGGGAAGGTGGTTGCCTATGCATCTTGACAACTACGTGCCCATGAGAAGAACTACTCAACTCATGACCTTGAGTTAGCCATAGTGGTCCATGCTTTGAAGATTTGGCGTCATTATCTGTTTGGAAATCATATGGACATGTATATAGATCACAAAAGCATGAAATATATTTTTACTCTTTCGGATCTTAACATGCGTCAACGGAGATGGTTGGAGCTAATAAAGAACTATGATATGGGAATTCATTATCATCCATGAATGGCCAATGTCATGGCATATGCCCTCAGTAGAAAGAGTTATTGCAAAGCTTCGGAAGTGTGACAACTTGTCACACCCTGAGGTGTTTTCCTCCTTAAAATCATAAAAAGAAAACCGCAAAAGAAATAATTAGGAAATTAACCAAGAGCAAAGAAATAATTTTAAAATGCACTTTCTAATTGGAAATCACATGGTAGGATTTTTCTTAAATTCTACATGTCAAAATACATTAACAAGATATTTAGTGTAATTATGAGCGCACTAGAAATAATTTTTAACCAACTAAAATCAAAGTCCGAATTAAATAAATCCCAGGAAATTATTTTTCTCTCTCCTCCCGTCCTTTTCCCGCCCATTCTCGACCTTGGGCCACCAGCCCGAGCCGACGACCCATCCTCCCCCGCGCGCTCGCGCCTCTCTCTCTCCTTCGTAGGCCGGCTAGAGGCCACAGGCCGTTAAGCCTCGTGCCCTGCAAATAACTCCATTTCACCCTCCCTCTACCCCGGGGACACTGATAGGTGGGGCCCACCTATTAGGTCCGTCCCCTAACTCCGCGCGCCGCCGCCATTCATGCCGGCCCATCGCCACTTGGATTCCGGTCGTCCCCACCTCTCCCGCGCACCTTGAAGCCTCCGCCTTAACTCCCCGCCCTCCCACCGGCCTTAATTGCCCGTTTTCGCCGCCCCCACGTCGTAGATGGCCGTGTGCGCCATCGCCGGCCATTACTCCCTCCTCTTAACTCCGGCGAGCAATTGCCGCCATCCCCGGCCGCGACCGACCTCCCCGTGGCCTATAAAACCCGGCCCTCGCTCTCCCCGTCCTCCCCACCTCACTCCCGAGCTCTCTTGTGCAGCTCATTGCCCTAGCGCCGCTCAACCCGAGCCCATTGCCCTTCGGCCATCGCTCTCCGTAGTCCCGAGCCGCGTCGAACCTCTCCGCTGCCTCCATCTCCTTTGCCGCGTTCGAGCCACCTCGGCCGCCCATCTGCGCCGCTTCCGGCCGTCCCCCTCGCCGCCGCGCTGTCATCTTCCCCATCTCCGACGTCCCATGGTGAGCCCCTTCCCATTTCCCCTTTCGGTCCGAGCCCGCACCGCCACTCCCGTGTGCGCGCGGCTCGGCACGCACCTGCGCCATTCGCCGCGCGCGCTGCCGTCGTCTAGCGTCGGGCCGGACTCCGGCCGCGTGCACCATCGCCGGGCGATCGCGCCGTCCGCGCCCGCTCTCGGCCACGTCCGATCCGCCCGCCACGTGGCAAGCCACGTGGCCACCATGTGTGCGCCATCCCATTCTCGATCGTGGACCCGGTCCATCGTGGACCGATGCCCCACAGATGATGACGTCATCCGCTGATGTCAGCCCTAGTGCTGACGCAATCTCGAGATTTATTGCGCAATAAAATATTAAGGATTTTCCGCTTTAGTGAAAATACGGTAATCTTCTAAAATTCATATCTTTTCAATACGAGCTTCGTTTAAGTCCATTCAAATTTTATTAAATTCATAAAAATGCCAAGAATCCATTGAAATGGTTGTATTCCCTGTTTCAGTAGATTTTTAGCATGTTTTATGGAGTTCTTTGTTTGTCACGTAGATCCCGCTAGTTCCACTGACCCCGTGTATTTCGAAGTCATCACGAAGTTTCCCCAATCCGAAGAGCAAGGCAAGTCATGCTTCCGTGTTGATCATATTGCTCCCATTTTTGCCAAAAAACCCTCATTTATTCTATTAAACTGCATGTATTTTATAATGTCATTTTATGGGAAATATTACACCTTTCTACTAGTATTAAGCCATAGGTCTTAACACCTTGAAAACCTTGATAAATCTGGGAAATAACATGACTAGTTTTAGCCTAGGATATGCTTAGACCTGCTTAGATTCACTAGCACAGTAAATGGGTCATTTCTTCTAGACTATCTTAATATGGACACTTGAAATGAAGGAAATAACCTGGCAACTTTGTGAACCAGACTAATATCTAAAATATGGCAAACGGTGGGCTGTGGGTGCAATGGTTTTTGTTAGTCGTGCCCATGGCAAATTAAGGACCAGTTCACGGGAAACCCTGGAAGAATGACCGTAGAAACCACAAGCCAAAATGGGCAACGGTGGGTCCTGTAGTGTAGCCTTTCCTAGCCGACGAACCATGTCAAGAGTGAGCGTGATGGAGTTGCAGTCAGCCGGGGGCTTATCGGTTGCTGGGCTGCCGGATTCACCGTGGCACTCGGGGGGGCTGCCCACGGCCCAGGAACGGTGGGGGCAAAACCTTGGTGTGGTTCGCTTGGTTAGCGGAGGGTTATACGAAAGGTCCTATCACAGTCCCTTTCCAGGGTACCGTGGCAGTATTCTGGCACACGAAAAACATGTTGTGGGGCTGTGTCTTGTGGGTACAGATGTACACCTCTGATCAGAGTAAAGCTGTGGAGATTATGGCAATCGGATACCCTCATGGCAAGCTTGTCTGAGTGGTTATAGGGATAGGTTACGCCTACTAATTATGTAAGCCGGCTATGACTTGGGTGTTACGTTGCTGATCAGATAAGGCAATTGTTAGTGATATGCCCTAGAGGCAACATGGAGATGTTGGATATCACGTCAATGTTTATGTATTTATGAATAAAGTGTTATTCAGTTCCATGAAATAGACATCTTGTATTGATCAATAAGTACGTGACTTATTTATGAGACTCGATATGTATGAATCTATTTCTAAACGATCCCTGATCATATGTCATATTGTTGGAACAAATATGATTCTAAGATCGGCATGTTTATTGATTGATGATCATGTCTCATAGATCATGGGTATGGAGATACCAAATCAATAAACATGGACATATGTGTTAGAGAACACATTGTTGGATAGACCCACCATGAGACACTACAGAATCAATGTGCCATTAGTTGGTCTCGGGTAGTGTTGGTACAAAGTCCTTAGACCTGAGATCACCATGGATTCCAACATGTGTAGTAGCCTACTTTGGGACTACCAAACGCTATTCCGTAATCGGGTAGTTATAAAGGTAGTTTTCGGGTTTGCTATGAAACATGGAGTGGGATGTGAGTGATCAAGATGGAATTTGCCCCTCCTTTGGAGAGATATCTCGGGCCCCTCGAGGCAATGAATTATGGAAATGCATGGCCATGCTAAGTTGATTGAGGAGTCAATCAACGGACGGATAATCCAATACGGTTCGAGTGAATGGTTAAGCTATTGAAGGGATGGCACACATCTTGCCTATAGCTTAACGGTATCGTGAGGCAAAGGGATTTGTGTACACATTACAGGTTCGAGCCGATATTATTCTTGTATACTATGGTGTCAATATGTGCTGCTAGGTGCCGTTGTTGACGGGTCGCGAGTTGGACTCGAGCCGACGATCGGCTAAGTTAGACTATAGCCGAAACCGAGTATACCTGAACCTACTGGGTCGCACGCTTAAGGGGATAAGAACAGGCATTCGAGTTGGACTCGAATACGGCTCGATCGGATAGGGATCCGATCGGATAGAGTCCTATGGGCTTACGACGTATGGGCGGCCAACTCTGTGAGATTCGGATAGAATCCGATTCAAAATAGAGTCCGGATCGGCCACTAGTCCCGGTCGGCCAACTCTATATAAAGGAGGGAGGGGTGGAGAGCTGCGACATGTCAATTGCATCGCATTGAACGAATCCAACATAAGTCGCCGAGATCAAACTCCACGGAAACCCTCCCCACTTTCGAGCCAAACCCTAGCCTTGCATCGCGTGCTAGCACACGGGTGTTCGGCGTTCTGTCCCCGGACGTGTGGATACCGGTAGAGGCGCTGCTACGTTGCACGCTGTTGATCGGCTTCGGATTGGCTGCGGTCGGGCGCATCGGAGCAAGGCGCAAGAACGTGGCCGGACGACTCCGCGAATCGGTGATTGGCGAATCGGCTATCCGGGAATCGGCGTCGGCTTGCGGGAATCGGCTACACGGTTCCGGATCGGATTGCCACGATTGGCTATTCCGCTGCACTCCACTCCAATCGGTAACGATCTATCGGCCCTTACTTGCAAGTGTTCCTGGTTTGCGCGGTAAAAGTTTTTGTTTTCGGCTAGCGTAGCCTCCACGTAACCCTTCAGCAATGGCTCATAGTCATAACTTGGTAAGATTGAGGAAACCGACTTAGAGTATGATAAGGTTTCCGACTCGTAAGCCCGCCCCCATGGACTATATAAGGGGGTAAGGGGCGTCTCTTGAGGGTATGAGCTTTAGGAGCAAGAGCTTGATATTCAAGAGATCGATTCATAAGCAACGAGATCTTGAGATCAATAAACACTTGGCGGATCGAATCCCCAAAACAGGAGTAGGGTATTACCTCACGAGAGGGCTGAATCTGTCTAAACCTTGTTTTCCACTTAACCCATCGAGCTTGGCGATTTTGACTGCACTCCCAAATTTCTATTGCCGAAACCAAGTTTTGACAGGTTGGCGCGCGGTAGGGGTCCGCGCATCAAGATTTCTTCTTCAACCTCGCCGGTAAGCGCAATGGGATCTTCATCGGGCATCGACAACTTCGCCGCCAAAGGATTCAACAAGCTATCTCGTAGTCCGACTTTGTTGCTGCCTCGCGCCTACGCAAACCATCTCCCTTGATAGTGTATCGGGACGGCATAATATGATTATGCCGATATGGTTTCCGTAAGCGATTTCATAGATTGGATCTATGAATTTCGTGTGGTGTTCGGGCGCGCCCGAGCCCGCCGGCGGCTTCCCCTCGACCCCGCCCGGCTAACCGGCTAGCGGGACCGTCGTGTGCACCCCCCTTTATAGGTCATCTCGATGCCGTTTCTCTGTGATAGGTAGAAAACGTTTCTACGCCTAACTTGTTTTTGCAGAGAATGCTTTGAGATGGTATGGCCCTATTGTATGTATGAGATGTATGAGATGCATGTGATGCATGTAATATTCTTTCATATGTGCAATCCCGTAATATTCTTTCATACGTGCAATGCTTGTAATATTCTTTCACGACTGCGAGTCGATGTAATCTTCAATTAGAGCTTCTATAGTAGTAGCTTAGTTTGAAGAAATCAAGCATTTGGCACTCGGAAGAACGGTGATGAAGATGGAGATCTTCTACACCAGCATGGAGATGGAGATCACCATGTGAAGGGGGTCATACTATTTCATGCTATTCTACTTGCTTTCATATGTGATATGTTTGTTTGATAGGATAGCATCCCTCACAATATTAAGTAGTAATGATGCTCTTCCAAATGTTGCACCCGTCACCGTTATGCTCGTCAATGGTGGGTCGCAAAGCGAGTGCCATTCTCTATCATAACACGAGGGGGTATATGTCGACATATACATGCGGGAGCATTTGGTTTACTTAACAAGGCTATCAAAACAGTTTTGGGCCTTGGGGCATAGGGTTGCGCCGGGGCATGGAGATGCCACACCAACAACAAGAGTCACATAGAGATGTGATTAGCAAGGAGTTGCTTACCGATGTTACTAATTTTCTAGCGTGATGCCAAAGCTCACTAGAAAATTAACTAACATGTGGATCTTGACCCAATACGTAACCTAGAGGGAAGGTGGAAAATACATAATGGGAGTCTTATGTTAAATTGTTTAACAAAAGACATAGCATAAACATTGTGCTAAACTTTGTTTTTTCATTGTAGAATAAATGGCGGCTAATACTACACCCGGTACCTTTAATTTGCGATCTATTCTTGAAAAGGAAAAATTAAATGGAACAAACATTATGGATTGGTATCGCAATTTGAGAATTGTTCTCAAGCAAGAGCATAAGGAGTACGTTCTTGAAGTACCCTATCCCGAGGATTTGCCAAATAATGCCACTCAGAACGCACGGAGAGCTTACGAGAAGCACACTAATGATGCCCTAGACATATCTGTCTCATGCTTGCTACAATGTCCCCGAGTTTCGAAGCAATATGAGAGCGTGATGCTCACACTATTATTCGGGGACTGCGTGGCATGTTTGAGAACCAAGCTCGGGCCGAGAGGTTCAACACCTCGAAGTCCTTGTTTGCGTGTAGGCTTGTTGAGGGAATCCCGTCGTCCGCATGTGATAAAGATGATTGGCTATATTGAGAGTCCGGAAAAACTATGTTTTCCCCTTAGCCAAGAGTTAGCTACGATGTGATTCTCCGTCGCTCTCTCGAGCTTCGAGCCATTCATATTGAATTATCACATGAAAAATATGGATAGAACCTTGGCTGAAATGCATGGGATGCTAAAGACAGTGAGGAGAGTATCCGAGAAGAATGGTCATCATGTGATGATGATGCGAAGGTTAAGCGCAAACCACCATGTCAAGAAACTTTGCACCAAGAGGAAGTTAACTCCCGATGAGATCGCTAGTGCCTCTAATGCAAAGAAGGGCAAGAAGGGGTTGGCGGCATGAGATGCCGTTTGCTTCTATTGCAAGGAGACAGCCACTTGGAAGAGGAACCGCAAGAAGTACATGGAGGATCTCAAAAAGAAGCAAAGTACGACTCGCTTCGGTATTAATGTTATAGACATTAATCTTGCTACTTCACCTACGACTCTTGGGTATTTGATACTGGATCGGTAGCTCATATTTGCAAGTCGTTGCGGGAATGAGAAGAAGTAGAGGATTGAGAAGGGGCGAGGTGAACCTGCGCGTCGGCAATGGAGCAAGCGTTGCTACGCTTGTCGGCACGCACCACTTCATCTACCTTCGGGATTAGTTTTGGAATTAAATAATTGTTATTGTGTTCCAACACTATGTCAAAACGTTATTTCCGCTTCATGTTTGCAAGCGGAAGGATATGAAAGATCAATGAACAATGGTTGTTCAATATATCTTAGAGATATGTTCTATTTTCATGCTCCATTGGAGAATGGATTATATGTTTTGAATCTTGAAGCGTCTCCCATCTATAACATTAATACGTAAAGACAACTCTCTAATGATATAAACCCCACGTTTATCCGGCATTGTCGCTTAGGCCATATAAATCGAAACGCATGGAGAAGCTCCATAAGGATGGATTGCTTCACTCTTTTGATTTTGAATCATTTGAGACATGTGAGTCTTGTTTACTTGGTAAGATGACAAAGGCACCTTTCACGGGACACGGTGAAAGAGCAAGTGACTTATTGGCACTCGTACATACCGATGTATGTGGACCAATGAGCTCAACGGCCGAGGTGGTTATCGTACTTCATTACCTTTACCAATGACTTTAGTAGATATGGTTATATCTACTTAATGAGGCATAAGTCCGAATCCTTTGAAAAGTTCAAAGAATTCCAGAATGAAGTACTGAGAATCATTTAGGGAAAACAATCAAGTTTCTACGATCGGATCGTGGAGGAGAATACTTGAGCCAAGAGTTTGGTAATCATCCGAAAGATTGTGGAATTGTTCCACGCTTGACTCCGCCAGAACTCCACAATGGAACGGAGTGTCCGAACGGAGAAATCGTACCTTGTTAGACATGGTGCGGTCGATGATGAGCCAAAGTGATCTTCCGTTATCCTTCGGGGATATGCTCTTGAAACATTGCGCTCACACTAAATAGAGTTCCATCTAAGTCGCTTGAAAAGACACCATATGAGATATGGACTGGGCAACCCCTAGTTTGTCTTTTCTCAAAATTTGGGGATGCGAAGCTTATGTAAAACGTTTATAGTCGACAAGCTCACACCCAAATCTCGACAAGTGCTTCTTTGTGGGATATCCTAAGGAAACTAAGGGATATTACTTTTATAATCGGGAACAAGGCAAAGTGTTTGTCGCCCGACACGGTGTCTTGTTGGAGAAAGAGTTTCTTTCAAGAAGGGTTAGTGGGAGCGGGGTGTATCTTGAAGAAGTTCAAGAAACACCGAGAAACGTTTTAGCGACCACGAACCACAACAGGAGGAGCAAAGTGGTGCACCACCGGTTGTAGATACACCAGCCCCACGGAGGTCGAAAGATCACGTCGTGCACCGACAGTACACAAAGTGAACAACGTGATATATTGTTGTTGGACAACGATGAACCTAAGACCTATGAGGAGCGATGGTGGGACCCGATTCAAACAAGTGGCTTGGAGCCATGAAATTCGAAATAGAATCCATGTACGACAATCAAGTTTGGAACTTGGTTGATCCACTGATGGTGTCAAAACCATTGAGTGTAAATGGGTTTTTAAGAAAAGGCCGATATGGATGGAAATGTTCACATCTATAAGGCGCGATTGGTGGCGAAAGGTTTTAAACAGATTCAAGGAGTTGATTATGATGAAACCTTCTCGCCCGTCGCCATGCTTAAATCTATTCGGATTATCCTAGTGATTGCTGCATATTTCGATTATGAGATATGGCAAATGGATGTCAAAACGGCTTTCCTGAATGGAAACCTAAGCAAGGATGTATACATGATACAACCTCGGGGTTTTGTCGATCCGAATCGCCGGAAAGATATGCAAGCTACGAAATCCATTTATGGATTGAAGCAAGGATCTCGGAGTTGGAATATTCGTTTTGATGAAGTAATCAAAGGGTTTGGTTTCATCAAAAACGAAGAAGAGGCATGTTTTTACAAAAAGGTCAGTGGGAGCGCAATTGTATTTCTAATCTTATATGTGGATGACATATTGTTGATTGGAAATGATATCCCTATGCTAGAATCCGTCAAGTCTTCATTGAAAAATAGTTTTTCATGAAAGACTTAGGGAGGCAAATACATATTAGCATTCGGATCTATAGAGATAGATCCAAGAGGCTAATTGGATTAAGCCAAAGTACATACATTGACAAGGTGTTGAAAAGGTTCAACATGCATGATTCCAAGAAAGGTTTCTTGCCCATGTCACATGGCATTAATCTTAGCAAGAATCGGTGTCCTCGGACACATGATGAGCGGAATAAGATGGGTATGGTTCCATATGCTTCGGCAATTGGATCCATCATGTATGCCATGCTTTGTACACGCCCATGTCTCGTACGCTTTGAGTGCTACGAGCAGATACCGCCGATCCAGTGAAGGTCACTGATCGCCGTAAAGAATATCCTTAAGTACTTGAGAAGAACTAAGGATATGTTCCTAGTCTATGGAGATGAAGAAGAGCTCGTTGTAAGTGGTTACACCGATGCTAGCTTCCAAACAGACAAGGATGATTATAGATCGCAATCGGGTTCGTGTTCGCCCGAACGGAGGCGCAGCCACGGAAGAGTTCCAAGCGGGATACGTTGCCGATTCTACAACGGAGGCCGAGTACATTGCTGCTTCAGAAGCTGCAAAGGAGGCTGTTTGAATCAAGAAATTCGTTTCTGAGCTTGGTGTGATGACTAGTGCGACTGGTCCAATGTCTCTCTATTGTGATAATAGTGGAGCCATTGCGCAAGCCAAGGAGCCGAGGTCACATCGAAGTCCAAACACATACTTCGGCGATATCATCTCATCCGTGAGATAGTGGACGAGGTGATGTCAAGATATGGAAAGTGCACACGGATCTCAACATAGCCGATCCGCCGACAAAACCTCTCCCTCGCCGAAGAATGAGGCGCACACAAGAGCAATGGGTATTAGATACTTACATGATTGACTCTAGTGCAAGTGGGAGATTGTTAGTGATATGCCCTAGAGGCAACATGGAGATGTTGGATATCACGTCAATGTTTATGTATAAATGAATAAAGTGTTATTCAGTTTCATGAAATAGACATCTCGTATTGATCAATAAGTACGTGACTTATTTATGAGACTCGATATGTATGAATCTATTTCTAAACGATCCTCGATCATATGTCATATTGTTGGAACAAATATGATTCTAAGATCGGCATGTGTATTGATTGATGATCATGTCTCATAGATCATGGGTATGGAGATACCAAATCAATAAACATGGACATATGTGTTAGAGAACACATTGTTGGATAGACCCACCATGAGACACTACAGGAATCAATGTGCCATTAGTTGGTCTCGGGTAGTGTTGGTACAAAGTCCTTAGACCGATATCACCACATGGATTCCAACATGTGTAGTAGCCTACTTTGGGACTACCAAACGCTATTCCGTAACTGGGTAGTTATAAAGGTAGTTTTTGGGTTTGCTATGAAGTGGCACCCGCCACGGTGACACCGATCCTGGACAAGATCAAGACCATCGTCGTGGCTACAGCCAATTGCTCTCCATCCACCTCAGCACGAAGGCCGACTGAGTCCGTCGCAGAAACGTCCGACAGAAGCCGACTTCCGCCGCTACGGTCGAAGGATTACAGGAGGCCCGAACAAGCTCGGACGACCACTAAGTCAAAAGACCCCCACCATGAGACCACATGGAAGCATCAAGAGCAATCAACTGACTCCCACGAAAAACGGCATGGACGACCACCCATCCACGACCAGGTCCGCCGCAACAACAACTCTGACTACCGAAGCAGCCTACAAAGGACCCCGCCGAGTGATCTGTGGGAAGTCCTTGATCGGCGCTATCAAGAGCAAGAGCAGCGCTCCCACGAAGATCGAAGGAGATCGCCCGACTGCAACGATGACGGAGTACCTGCGTTCACTCGGGACCTGCGCCGAGTACATTGGCCAAGTGGTTTTAAGCCGACAAGAATCGAGAAGTACGACGGAAAGACCGACCCCAAGTCGTGGCTGACCGTGTACACCCTCGCCATCCGCGCAGCAGGAGGAGACAACAAGGCCATGGCCAATTACCTGCCTGTCGCCCTCGCCAACTCAGCCAGGAACTGGCTCACGAGCCTGCCGAGAGGCTCAATTGGCTCGTGGAGCGAACTCCGGGACCACTTCATCGCCAATTTCTAGGGCACTTTCGAAAGACCCGGGACACACTTTGATCTCTACAACGTCATCCAGAAGCCAGACGAGCCACTGAAGGACTACATCCGACGCTTCTCGGAAAAGCGCAACAAGATCCCCAACATCGCCGACGACATCATCATCGCCGCCTTCGAGAAGGGAGTCCGTGATGAGTTGTTGATCGGATAGTTTGGGCATAAGCCACCAAAGACGGTAAAGCAAATGTTCGAGACAGCGAACTCCTATGCCAAATCCAACGATGCAATCAAGGCGGCACGGCAAGATCGTCCTGACAAAAGGGACGACAAGCAGTCGGGAGGCAGCCGGCATCCTAAGAAGGATAATGGCAATAACAATAAGGGCAAGAAAGATCGCAAGCGCCGGCCCGAGGACCTGGTTGCTACAACGTCCAACTCCCAACGCCGTCCCCAAGTCGCGGCCTACGATACGATCATGAACGCCCAGTGCACGCATCACCCAAATCACAAGCATATGGCCAAGGACTGCTTCATCTACAAGCAGTTTGCCGAATAATATGCGGCACAGCTAAGCAAGAAGCCGACTGACGAAGCCGGCCCATCGGAAACCAAGAAGAACAACCCGACTGGAAATTTAGAACCTTTCCAAGATCCCGTGGGCGAGCTCAATCACATCTTTGGGGGACCGCAGGCTTATGAGTCCAAGAGGAAGCAAAAGCTGACGGACCGCGAGGTCAACGCGGCACAACCCGAAGTCCCACAATATCTACGGTGGTCGGAGGTGGCCATCATGTTTAACCGCTCGGATCACCCTGACCGAGTGGTTCACCCGGGGCGGTATCCCCTGGTACTAGATTCGGTGGTCCGAAACATAAAGCTCAAGCGCGTCCTCATCGATGGGGGCAACACCCTCAATATTCTATTCGCCAAGACCCTAGACGAAATGCAGATCCCAAGATCCGAGTTGAAGGCAAGCTCAGCCCCCTTCCACGGAGTCATCCCAGGGCTGTCATCTACGCCACTCGGGCACATCGCCCTTCCAGTCACCTTCGAAGTTCGGGAGAACTTCCGGACGGAGAACATCACCTTCGAGGAGGCCGACTTCGAGACGGCCTACCACGCAATCATTGGAAGGCCTGCGCTTGCCAAGTTCATGGCAATACCACACTACAGCTACCTCTGCATGAAGATGCCTGGCCCCAACGGTGTCATCACCCTGTGCAGCGACGTCAAACAAGCCTTTTACATGCGACAAGGAAAGCTGCGATATGGCCCAATCTCGTGAGAGATCACGTGGCCAGGAAGAAATCCGACTGGCTGCATCCACATCTGAAGAGGGTGAAATCCCCACGAAGAAGATAGCCAAGTCGGGACAAGGCGACGCCAAAACGAAGAAAATCTCCCTTGACCCATCGGATCCCTCTAAAACCGCTGTAATCGGCGCTGAGCTAGACCCTAAATAGGAAAGCGCGCTCGTCACCATCCTCCAAAATAATAAAGATGTTTTTGCTTTGAAACCATCTGATATGCCTGGAATTCCTAGGGAGGTCATCGAGCACTCTTTACACATCAAAGATGACGCAAAACCCATTAAACAACGATTACGCTGTTTTGCTCAGGATCAAAAAGATGCCATCAAGGAAGAACTCACGAAACTCCTAGCCGCCGGGTTCATCAAAGAAGTTCTCCATCCCGACTGGTAGGCTAACCCGGTCTTGGTCCGGAAAAAAGCAGGGCAATGGCGCATGTGCGTTGACTACACGGATCTCAACAAAGCCTGCCCGAAAGATCGATTCAGATTGCCTTGCATCGACCAAGTCGTAGATTCAACAGCCGGCTGCCAGCTCTTGTGTTTTTTGGACTATTACTCGGGCTACCATCAGATCAGCTTGAAGGAATCCAACTGCCTGAAAACATCGTTCATCATGCCGTTTGGAACTTACTGCTACATCACGATGCCCTTCGGTCTGAAGAACGCCGGAGCCACATACCAGCGCATGATCCAGAGATGCTTTCAGACGTAGATCGGGAAAAATGTGGAAGCTTATGTCGATGATGTCGTCATTGAGACCAAGCAGAAGGAAGACCTAATTGCCGACTTAGAAGAAACCTTCGCAAACATTCGGGCCTTCAGAATGAAGTTGAACCTGGAGAAGTGCATGTTCGGCGTGCCGTCAGGCAAACTGCTCGGCTTCATGGTGTCCCATCATGGCATTGAAGCCAACCCAGAGAAAATCAACGCTATTTTAAATATGAAGCCCCCGAGTAACCAGAAAGATGTCCAGAAGCTCACTGGCTGCATGGCGGCGCTAAGCCGATTCATCTCCGACTCGGCGAGCGAGGCATGCCTTTTTTCAAGCTACTGAAGAAAATCGATGACTTCCAATAGACTATGGAAGCCCACAAGGCCTTTGAAGATTTTAAAGAATTTCTCACGACGCCGCCCATCCTAGCCTCACCTCAGCCTCAGGAACCCCTGCTACTGTATGTCTCAGCAACTCACCAGGTGGTCAGCACAGTTCTCGTTGTTGAGCGCGAGGAAGAAGGACGAGTCTAAAAGATTCAAAGGCCAATCTACTTTGTTAGCGAAGTGTTTGCAGAAGCCAAAATTCGCTACCCCCAGGTATAAAAATTGTTATACGGTGTTCTGATAACCACAAAGAAATTGACGCACTATTTTCAGGGTCACTCAGTCACCGTCGTCACTTCCTTTTCACCCGGCGATGTCATCCATAACCGGGAGGCGACTGGGCGCATCGCGAAGTGGGCTCTGGAATTAATGCCATTGGACTTAAGTTTCAAGGCAAGGACGTCTATAAAGTCACAAGCCGTGGCGGATTTCCTGGCCGAGTGGACCGAACAACAAGAAGACGTACCTAAGAAAGACCTACAATACTGGACTATGCACTTTGACGGATCCAAGAGGATCACCGGCTTGGGAGCGGGAGTCGTGCTGATCTCCCTGACTGGACAAAGGTTGCGATATGTTCTTCACATTCATTTCTCCGCCTCACACAACGTCGCCGAGTACGAAGCCCTGCTTCATGGCCTGCGACTCGTTGTTTCACTCGGGATACGACGGTTGGTTGTGAAAGGAGATTCCCAGCTGATCGTCAACCAAGGATGAAAGACTAGTCCTGTCTAAACGACACCATGGAAGCCTATCGACAAGAAGTTCGCAAACTTGAAGACAGGTTTGACGGACTGGAGCTATCCCATGTCCTGAGACATAACAATGAGGCAGCTGACGAGTTGGCGCAGTTCGGGTCCAAGCGAGAAGCTACTCCAACAGACGTTTTCGTAGAGCATCTTTATGAGCCGACCGTTGTAGCAAAGCCAACTCCCAACAAGCAAGCTGCAAATCAAGTCGCCATGCTCGACGCCGACTGGAGGACACCGCTCATCAAATTTTTAACTCAGCAAGAGCTGCTGGAAGACCGGGAAGAGGCAGAACGAGTCCAACGTCGTTGTCAGGGCTATGTCATGGTCGACTCTGAATTATACAAAAGAAGCCCCTCTGGAGTCCTAATGAGATGTATCACGCCTGAGGAAGGATGGCAACTACTCAAAGATATCCACTCGGGTGTATGCGGAAGTCATGCGGCGGCACGAACCTTGGTAGGCAAAGCCTATAGACAAGGCTTCTTCTAGCTTACGACGGTCTCTGACGCTGACAAAGTGGTTCATACCTGTGAGGGCTGTCAGTTCTTCGCCCGGCAAAGCCATGTTCCAGCCGAAGAGCTGCAAACGATTCCATTATCATGGCCGTTCGCGGTATGAGGCTTGGATATGGTCGGCCCCTTCAAGAAGGCTCTAGGAGGATTTACACATCTATACGTCGCAATCGACAAGTTTTCCAAGTGGATCGAGGCTAAGCCGGTTGCTACGATCACCGCTGACAAAGCGCGAGACTTCATCCTCAACATCGTGCACTGGTTTGGCGTTCCAAACAGACATATAACCGACAACGGAACTCAATTCAGCGGAGGTGTTTTCAAGGAATTCTGTGAAGATTTCGGTATCAAAATCTGCTACGCATCTGTCGCACACACCAAAAGCAATGGACAGGTTGAGCGCGCCAATGGCATGGTTCTTCAAGGCATCAAGGCCTGAGTATTTGACCAGCTCAAACCTTACGCCGGCAGATGGGTACAAGAATTACCTTCGGTCCTATGGTCACTGCGGACTACACCCAATCGGGCTACCGGTCAAACTCCTTTCTTCCTGGTTTACGGGGCAGAAGCCATGTTGCCAAATGAAATGGAGTACGAATCTCTTCGGGTCCGCAGCTTCAATGACGAGCGCTATGATCAAGACCGAGTGGATGACCTGACCCGACTGGAGGAGGTCCGTGAGGCAGCCTTGATCCAGTTGACAAGATATCTTGAAGGACTTCGACGATACCATAGTCGCAATGTTCGGGCGCGAGCCTTTATTGTCGATGATTTGGTTCTACGCAAGATTCAGACCACCAAGGACCGCCACAAATTATCTCCAGTATGGAAAGGACCATATATAATCGCTGAGGTGACTCGGCCATGAGCATATCGACTAAAACGTGAAGATGGATCCATGGTGGAGAACTCTTGGAACATCGAACATCTTCGACGATACTATGCTTAAATTGCCTTAAGTTTCATGTTATTCTCGACTGTGAACCTCAAGCAAGATGACTTCTTGAGTTGACAGTCTGGGGCTGCACATGTGTCAATAAAGCATGGTTTTCTTCGACAACTTGTTTATACTTAGTTTAACATTGTTTAATGTTTTGATTCGAGTTCAATAGATAAGGACTGAGAATTTTTTGATGACCTAATCAAGCTTAGGCTTGGTAACAGTCAGACGAAAATTATTTAAGAAATTTGACATAAAGACTCGGATCAAGGCATTAGCATAAATAAGCTAAATATTTACAAGTCCACACCAGAAGTTACATACAATGTCTGCAAAATAATCAGGATTGAAAGTTGTTCACTACATCAGCGGCTACTTTCTTGGCCGACTCCTATGCTTCACTGATCAATTCTAAGGCCTACTCATCCGAAGTCCCGTCAGCGAAGCCTTCCCCGACTGAGTCAACATCTATCTGAGGATAGAGTGACTTGGCTTGCACAAGGGCAAAACCTGCTCCCATGGTGGCCGCCTCTGAGATATTGGCTATGTATTGGTGTGGGGCCCTCCTGAGCTTGTCGAAGACCTCGACGGCGTCCAATGAACTGGTCCCGAGCCCATGATGGAACACGACAAGAGAATCGGTGTTGCTGCATTAGCAACATCGTCCCTTACGCTTTCGGCCCTTCAGACCCTTTCAACAAAGACATCAAATTGTGCTCGGGTTTTGACCTTATAAGCTGCCAAAGACATATGATTACGCAGACGCTCGAAGATGAAGCAAAATGAAGAACGCTATCTTGAGAGAATTTACCTTCGAACTCAGACTCCAGCTCTGCCTTGTTGGCGTTTGCTTCTTCCAGCTAGGTCTGGAGCATGTGGACTTCCGACGAGTTCTCTGCAACAAGAAAATTTGCTGACGCCAAGATCAAAACAGACTACGAATAAAGGCATAAAGAGACCGAGAGGATTAAACTTACTCCCGACTGAACCCCGGAGGTCAAGGTTCTCCTCCCAGAGTGCGGCTATTTCTCTCCGCAAAGCAGCTTCTCTTGACGCAGCCTCTTCCCGAGTGGCCTTCAGCTCTTGCTGGATGTTCTTCAGGGAATTTAAGTGTGGGACTAGATTCTCAAGTGCATCAGATTTTGCCATCAACCGGCAATATACTCTCTGCACGCAAGTTCGGAGTTAGTCGACTAAAAGAAATCATAAGGTTATGACAGTAAAGAGCGATGCTTACATTTAGCAGTCGGGTTGCTTCATTCAGGCTGTCAACAAGCATGTCTCTTTCTTCATTTTCCTTCTGCTTGTTCAAGACGATGCCTTGCTTCAAGCCCTCGAAGTCGCGCCATTCTATTTTGATTGGAGGAACCCAGGTTTCTGAAGATTGCAGCCTGGGGATCTCCTCCACTTTGGCTGATCAATTTAAAGAAGACAAATGAAGACAAAGAAAGAACAGATGGAAGACTAAAGTCAAATGACTGCTCAAAAACTTACCAGCATCAGTGGCCGAATCCTCGACTGGTACTTCCCGGCCGCCTTTCCCTTCTTGGTTCGCACCCGGCTGGCTTTCAGTCGGGGCCCCTTGAGCGGCAGTCGGGGTCTTTTCTTCAGTCGACTGGTGTCCAGCATGGGTTTCCTGGTTGGTAGTCAGGGGCTCCTCACTCGGAGCGCTCTCACTCGGGAGAGGCCTCTGGGTTCTTGTTCTGCAGGCTTTGTTGCTTCAGCCGCTGCAGATGGCTTTGGGCCCTCACTCTGCCCAGTGGGATCTATGTTCTGAGGCCTCCTGCAAAGGGGAAGATGGGAGCAATCGAGACAACGACGAAAGGTTTTCAACAAGGACATGATCTCGCTTATGAAACATACCGGTTGATCGGCGAATCTTGGGTGCGGATTTGGAGGATGGCCTCGGAGGGGTCATTTCGGCTTGAGGAGCTGGGACATCATCGTCCGAGTCATCAATCACCAGCCTCCTTTTACTCGCCCGCCTGCTAATGTCCTCGTCGGCAGCAGCCCTTTTGCCGACTGGATCACTCTTGATTTTGACGTCGCCGACTGGCTTCTTGGCGGGCCGAGCTGACGCATTGTCACGATGCACTTTGTACGGCTTTGAGGTGATGAAAGCATTTTCCTGTAAGGAAGATTTTATATACACTGAGAGGTGCAATATCAAGATAGAAAGACATTAAAGAAGTTAAGTCAGCTTACCGGAAGAGGAGGACGATACAAGCTGAATGGGAGAACAGGCAGCATGAGGCTACGCTCGACTGCGATCCCAGAAGAAAAGATCTTGTACATACGGGTCTTCAGAGTCTCGTAGCTCAAGGAGTCGCGGTCCTCCCGATTGGGATCCCTTTCGCCCTCGTACTCAAATGCAGGCTTGGATCTTTCTTTCATGGGCGCCAGTCGGTTCTTGATGAAGTGCCGAGTGATCTGTTCTCCCCGAAGGCCCTTTTTCTTCATCTCTAGGATACTGGCCAAGAGTTTGTTGGCTTCATCCCAATCTTGGGCTACCAGCATGGTGCTCTAGTTAGGCCTTGGAACCGGAGGAAGGCCAACAAAGTTGGGCAGACTGGGTTCAAGATTCGAGATGTAGAACCAGTTTGCGTGCCAACCTTTGTTGGAGGATTTCAAGGGAAGAGAGAAATAAACTTGGTGGAGGGGTCCGCAGAGCTGAAAGCCGGCCCCACCAACGACGTAGGGCTCATCCTTGTTAGGATGCGGCTTAAGATAGAACATGCGGCGAAAATGCTGGAAGTCGGGGAGGATGCCAAGAAAAGCTTCGCAGACATGGATGAAGAGAGCAATGTGAATCATGGAGTTGGGGTTCAAATGGTAGAGCTGAAGACCGTAATAATCAAGAAGACCCCTAAAGAACTCAGAAGTAGGAAGGCCGAAGCTGCAGTAGAAAAAGGAGGTGAAAACGACGAGCTCACCAGTGTTTGGAGTGGGGAACTCCTCACCGGCCGCTGGACGCTAGCCAATGATCTCTTTAGATGGAAGAACTCCGTTCTTCACCATCTCCCGAAGAGTTGACTCCTTGACATCTGAAGTCGCCCATTACTCGAAAGGGATTTCCTTCTCTCCTGCCATAGATGCGGTTTAGGGCAAGCAGATCTGGCTCGAGAAATGGGGATTTGAAAAGGAGATCTTGGGGACTGGTTGCGGAGTCTAGCTTGTGGTGAAATGGAGCTCCTAGATCGATGGATTTGGGCGCGCACGAGCTTAGGGTTTTTCGCAGAGAGCTGGTGAACAGTAATGCGAAAGAGGAAATTTTTGGGAAGACGAAGTGGCGGGGACGACCTCGAGGCTTTGTATAAAGACTTGAGGGTTTCGCTAAGTCATCTCACAATTGGGCCGGGCCCATGAGAGACTTACGGCCCAGCTAAGGTGTGGCCTAACGCGTGTCCTTAGTAACTTAAGTGGATGGACTTAAGCAGATTTGCTTTGGCAATATGCACGTGTCTAATTGCCTAATACCTTTAAAATCCTTTCATGCCGCGGTTTGCGCAACTTCATGAGAGGTTGGCATGATGCAATTTGAAAGGTGACAAACAGTTAAGTTTTTCATGGTTGTCCTGATGACAGGGACTGTTTGGTTTTTAGGCATTTGATTAAATGATTATATCAATGCTATTTTTCTATCTTGGTGAAGATCTTTTTAGATTAAGACCAATATTATGGAAAGAGCTATTTAATATTTTGGTCATATTTTTCAGATGACTGAAAAATTTGTTTAGCCATGAGGGTCGATTAAATTATTTGTTCCGAGATGACTCAGGCAAGTTAACTTGGATAAACATGAGCTTACCGAGTGTTTTTTACTCACGAGGGTTGATTGATCTATTTGTTCTGAGATGACTCGGGCAAATTTACTCGGATGAGCATGAGCTTGCCGAGTGATGAGATTTTTTATGATTGCTTTAGCTTAAGTTAAGCATTTATATGAGAATGATTTTTTATAGTTCTTGACTATATGCTTAGTCTGTTTTTGACTAACCACGTAGTCGGGGCTACACCTAATTAGGTGCATCGGGAGATGCATCTAGATATTTCTTTTTTGAGAATTTTTTGAGATATTTTTCAGCCCTTCACAGTCTTTTTATTAGATGATAAAGCACTCGAGAGATTCAGCTAGAGATGATGGAACCACTCGGTACCAGAAGCACTCGGCCAAGGAGTTGTTTGGCCGAGTGTTATTTTGATCCGAGTGTGGAGATTATGGTAATCGGGTATCTACATGGCAAGCTTATCCGACTGGAGGTAGGGATAGATTGCGCCTGCCATATCTGTAAACCAAACATGACTTGGGTGTTATGATTGCTGATAGGGATAAGGCAATCGGCCTATAGTCACGGTTTGGTAAGATTGAGGAAACGGACTTAGAGTAAGATAGGGTTTCCGATCTGTAAGCCCTCCTCCCAAGACTATATAAGGGGGATGGGGGGCGTCCCTTGAGGGATATCCTATGTGAGATCAGATATTCTGATAGGAAATCAGCTTTTAGCTTTCAGCCTTAGATCACGAGATCAATAAAAACACTCGGCGGATCGAATCCACCGAAACAGGAGTAGGGTATTACCTCACGAGAGGGCCTGAACCTGTCTAAATCTTCTTCTCCTTCTAACCCATTGTGCTTGGCGATCTTGACTGCGACCCCAGAAATTATATTGCCGAAACCAAGTTTCGACAGTTGGCGCGCCAGGTAGGGGTCCGCGCGTCGAGACTTCTTCAACAATCTCACCGACAAGCGTGATGGGATCTCCTTTAGGATTCGGCGACTTCGCCGCCAACTTCTGCGACGACTCCTCCTTCGACTCGGATTCAAACCAGTCGGAAGGAAAGACCCACTCGGCGCCGTTTGGGCTGCCCAATAGCGCCGAGATCTTCGACGACATCCTCAAGATCGAGATGCAATCTGCTCGCTCCAACGAAGGACTTCACTCGGCACCGTTCGGATTGCCGAACACCGCCGAAATCTGCACCGATCTTCTTGTCTCCCCGACGGAGACGATCTACTCGGAAGAAGAACTCTCGGTGCCGTTTGGGTTACCAAACGCCGCCGAGATCTACAGCAAACTCCTCTCCCCCGAGTCGGGGTTGACCCACTCGGAGGAGCCCGCATCCCCAAGCTCTGACTCGGACTGGAACGATCCAGACCCGTGCTACCCAGGATCGAGGGAGGTCGCCGTCATCCTCCCGTCATTCGGCTCGTGCTCATCTTCGGAGCTCAATGAATACCTCAGCTCCGCCGGCTTTGACGACCTCTATGGTATCCCCTCAGATGAAGCTCACAACTCCGACTGCCGCAAGGACTACGAGCCGAAGTGCTTCGATGTCCTCATGGCCGAGCCGGACATGTCCGACTCAGCCATGGCCAGGAGGCTTGCTGAAGAAGAGCGAGCCAAGATTGAGCAGGAGCGCAAGATGGCCGAAGAGGAGAAGAAACACAGGGAAGAGGCTGACAAAAGAAAGTAAGATCTACGCGTAGCCGGACGATCCGCTCGGAGGCCATTCTTCAAACGCGGGTCCGCAACGCCAACATTTTCCAGACGCCACAGCAGAACGCCGTTGCCGCGCTCACACTCCTGGACACCGTCATGGAGACGGCACCCGCTGACGTGACTCCAATACTTTACAAGATCAAGACCATCGTCGCGGCAACAGCCAACGGCCATCCCACCACCTCGGCACGAAGGCCGACTAAGTCTGTGGCTGAAACGCCTGACAAGAGCCGACTCCCGCCTCTAAGGTCAGGAGACTACAAGAGGCCCGAGCCAGATCGGTCGACGACAAGGCCAAGAGGCCCACGCCGCGAGTCCACACGAAGTACCGGGATGAAACACCGACTCCGCGACAAACGACATGGACGTCCGGCCGTCCACCACCGCGTCCGCCGCAACAACAGCTCCAACTACCCAACCAGCCAACCAAAGACCCCGCCGAGTGATCTGCGGGAAGTCCTCGATCGCCGCTACCAGGAGCGAGACCGACGCACCCGGGAAGATCGGAGGGGATCTCCCGATAGCAGCGACGACGGAGTGCCGGCCTTCACTCGGGAGCTTCGCCGAGTGCACTGGCCGAGTGGATTCAAGCCCACAGGAATAGAAAGGTACGACGGCAAGACCGACCCCGAGTCATGGCTTACCGTGTACACTCTCGCCATCCGCGCAGCAGGCGGCGACAACAAGGCTATGGCCAATTATCTTCCAGTGCCCTCGCTAACTCAGCAAGGAACTGGCTCACGAGCCTGCCAAGAGGCTCAATCGGCTCGTGGAGCGAGCTGAGGGACCACTTTATTGCCAACTTCCAGGGTACCTTCGAGAGGCCCGGCACACACTTCGATCTATACAACGTCATCCAGAAGCCGGACGAGCCTCTGAAGGATTACATCCGTCGTTTCTCCGAGAAGCGCAACAAGATCCCCAACATTACCGATGACATCATCATCGCCGCCTTCCAGAAGGGAGTCCGTGATGAGCTATTAATCGGGAAGTTCGGGCGCAAGCCATCGAAGACGGTGAAACAGATGTTCGAGACGGCGAATTCCCACGGCAAATCCAACGATGCCATCAAGGCCGCCCGTCAAGACCGGCCCGACAGAAGGGAAGACAAGCAGGCGGGAGGAAGCCGGAATCCTAAGAAGGATAACGGCAACAGCAACAACCATGGCCAAAAAGATCGCAAGCGCCGATCTGAGGACCTAGTGGCCACAACCTCCAACACTCAACGCCGCCCCCGAGTCGCCGCCTACGATGCCATCATGAACGCCCAATGCACTCATCATCCCAATCATAAGCACGCGGCAAAGGACTGCTTCATCTACAAACAATTCGCCGAGCAGTACGCGGCGCAGCTCAACAAGAAGCCGACTGATGAGGCTGGTCCATCGGGCGCCAAGAAAAACAACGCGGCTGAGAATGCCGAACCTTTCCAAGACCCTGTGGGAGAACTCAATCACATCTTCAGAGGGCCGCTAGCCTATGAATCCAAGAGGAAACAGAAGCTAACCGACCGAGAGGTCAACGCGGCTCAACCCGAAGTACCTCAGTACCTGCGATGGTCGGAAGTGGCCATCACTTTTGACCGCTCGGATCACCCTGACCGAGTGGTTCACCCGGGGCGCTATCCACTCGTCCTGGATCCCGTGGTCCGCAACATCAGGCTCAAGCGCGTCCTCATCGATGGGGGCAGCGCTCTCAATATCCTGTTTGCCAAGACCACGGACGAGATGCAGATCCCGAGGGCCGAATTGAAGGCAAGCTCAGCCCCCTTCCACGGAGTCATCCCGGGGCTATCATCTACACCACTCGGGCACATATTCCTCCCTGTCACCTTCGGGGCTCGAGAGAACTTCCGAACGGAGAACGTCACTTTTGAGGTGGTCGACTTCGAAACAGCATACCACGCCATCATCGGAAGGCCTGCGCTTTCCAAATTCATGGTGATCCCACATTACACCTACCTCTACATGAAGATGCCGGGTCCCAACGGCGTCATCACTCTTCGCAGCGATGTGAAGCAAGCCTTCACCTGCAATAAAGAGAGCTGCGACATGGCCCAATCTCGCGAGAGATTGCGCGGCCAACAAGAAGTCCGATTGGCTGCATCAACTTCGGCAGAGGGCGAAGTCCCCACGAAGAAGATAGCCAAATCAGGATCCGGCGACGCCAAGACCAAGAAGATCTCCCTCGATCCGTCGGATCCCTCAAAAACTGCTGTAATCGGCGCTGAACTAGATCCCAAATAGGAAAGCGCGCTCGTCACCTTCCTCCAAAATAATAAAGATATTTTTTCTTGGAAACCATCTGATATGCCTGGAATTCCTAGGGAGGTGATCGAGCACTCTTTGCACGTCAAAGATGACGCAAAACCAATAAAACAACGATTACGCAAATTCGTGCGGGACCGAAAAGACGCTATCAAGGAAGAGCTCGCAAAGCTCTTGGCGCCGCTTCATCAAAGAAGTCCTTCATCCCGACTGGTTAGCCAACCCAGTCCTGGTCCGCAAGAAGACGGGGCAATGGCGCATGTGCGTTGACTATACCGACCTCAACAAAGCCTGTCCCAAAGATCCATTCGGGTTGCCTCGCATCGACCAAGTCGTAGACTCAACAATGCCCAACTCCCGAGTTTCTTGGATTGTTACTCGGGCTATCACCGATCAGCTTGAAAGAATCCATTGCTGAAGACATCGTTCATCACGCCGTTTGGGGCCTCTGCTACATCACCATGCCTTTCGGCTGAAGAACGCCGGCGCCACATACCAACGCATGATCCTGAGATGTTTCCAGACGCAGATCGGCAAGAACGTAGAAGCTTATGTCGACGACGTTGTCATCAAGACCAAGCAGAAAGAAGACCTGATCGCTGACCTAGAAGAAACCTTTGCAAACATCCGGGCCTTCAGAATGAAGTTGAACCCGGAGAAGTGCACTTTCGGCGTTCCATCAGGCAAACTGCTCGGCTTCATGTTGTCACATCGCGGCATTGAATCCAATCCAGAGAAGATCAACGCCATCTTGAGCATGAAGCCCCCGAGTAACCAGAAGGACGTCCAGAAGCTCACCGGCTGCATGGCGGTGCTAAGCCGCTTCATCTCTCGACTCGGCAAACGAGGCATGCCCTTCTTCAGATTGTTAAAGAAGACAGACGACTTTCAGTGGACCGCGGAAGCCAACAAGGCCTTTGAAGATTTTAAAGAGTTCCTTACAACGCCGCCTGTCCTGGCCTCGCCTCAGCCCCAGGAACCTCTGCTGCTGTACGTTTCAGCCACTCACCAAGTGGTTAGTACGGTCCTCGTGGCCGAGCGCGAAGAAGAAGGACGGGCTCAGAAGATTCAGAGGCCAATCTACTTTGTTACCGAAGTGTTGGCAGGAGCTAAAATTCGCTACCCTCAGGTACAAAAATTGCTCTATGGTGTTTTGATAACCGCGAGGAAATTGGCACACTATTTTCAGGGTCACTCGGTCACCGTTGTTACTTCCTTTCCACTTGGCGATGTCATCCACAACCGGGAGACGACTAGGCGCATCGCTAAGTGGGCCTTAGAGCTGATGCCATGGGACTTGACTTTTAAGGCGAGGACGTCCATAAAGTCACAAGCCTTGGCGAATTTCTTGGCCGAGTGGACTGAGCAACAAGAGAACGTACCTCGAGAAGACCTCCAACACTGGACCATGCACTTCGATGGATCCAAGAGGATCACCGGCTTGGGAGCAGGAGTTGTGCTGATTTCCCCGACTGGGGAAAAGCTAAGATACGTCCTTCACCTCCACTTCTCCGCGTCACACAACGTTGCCGAGTACGAAGCCCTGCTACACGGACTGCGCCTCGCAGTTTCACTCGGGATACGTTGGCTCATCGTGAAAGGCGACTCCCAGCTGGTCGTCAACCAAGTAATGAAGGACTGGTCTTGTCTAAATGACACCATGGAGGCCTACCGACAAGAGGTCCGCAAACTTGAAGACAAGTTTGACGGGCTCGAACTCTCACATGTCTTGAGGCACAAAAACGAAGCAGCCGATGAGTTGGCACAGTTCGGGTCCAAGCGCGAAGCTGCCCCAACAGATGTTTTTGTCGAGCACCTCTATGAGCCAACCATCACGGCAAAGACAACTTCCAACGAACAAGCTGCAAACGAAGTCGCCATGACTGATGCCGACTGGAGGACGCCACTCATCAAATTCTTAACTCAACAAGAGCTGCCGGAAGACCGGGATGAGGCAGAGCGTGTCCAACGTCGTTGCCAAGCATATGTCATGGTTGACTCTGACTTATACAAGAGAAGCCCCTCCGGAATCCTAATGAGATGCATCACACCCGAGGAAGGGAGGCAGCTACTCCAAGACATCCACTCGGGCATATGCGGAAGCCACGCGGCAGCACACACTCTGGTGGGCAAAGCTTACAGACAAGGTTTCTTCTGGCTTACCGCGGTCTCCGACGCAGACAAAGTTGTACGAACCTGTGAAGGCTGCCAATTTTTCGCCCGACAGAGCCATGTCCCGCCCAGGAGCTATAGACAATCCCACTATCCCGGCCGTTCGCGGTATGGGGCTTGGACATGGTCAGCCCTTTCAAGAAAGCTCCAGGAGGATTTACACACCTCTTCGTCGCAATCGACAAGTTCTCCAAGTGGATTGAAGCCAAGCCGGTCACCACAATTACTGCCGACAAAGCACGGGATTTCTTCCTCAACATCGTGCACCGCTTCAACGTCCCAAACAAAATCATAACCGACAACGGGACTCAATTCACGGGAGGCATCTTCAAGGAATTCTCGAAGACTTCGGAATCAAGATTTGCTATGCATCGCTTGCCCATCCCAAAAGGAATGGACAAGTCGAATGGGCCAACGGCATGGTCCTTCAAGGCATCAAGGCTGCGTGTTCGATCGTCTAAACCCTCACGCAGGCAAGTGGGTCCAAGAGCTTCCCTCGGTCCTATGGTCTCTGCAGACCACACCCAGTCGGGCTACCGGCCAAACTCCCTTCTTTTTGGTCTACGGCGCAGAAGCCATGTTGCCAAACGAGATGGTGTATGAATCCCTCCGAGTCCGCAGCTTCAACGATGAACGCTACGACCCCGACCGAGTGGATGACCTCACCCGACTGGAAGAGGCCCGTGAGGCAGCCCTCATCCAGTTGGCCAAATATCTTCAAGGGCTCAGACGATACCACAGTCGCAACGTTCGAGCACGAGCTTTCATCGTTGGCGACTTGGTTCTACGCAAGATTCAAACCACCAAAGACCGTCACAAGTTATCCCCCTTATGGGAAGGACCATACATAATCGCTGAGGTGACTCGGCCCGGTGCATACCGACTAAAGCGTGAAGACGGATCTATGGTGGAGAACTCCTGGAACATCGAGCATCTTCGAATTTTATGCTTAATTTGACTAAAGTTTCATGTTTTCCTTGACTGCCAACCTCAAGCAAGATGACTTCTTGAGTTAGCAGTCGGGGACTGTACATATGTCAATAAAGCATAAGTTTTCCTCATCAACCTCTGTGCATGATTTGGTTTATCATTGTTTAATGTTCCTCGATTCGAGTTCAGTGTCTAAGGACTGAGAGTTTTCTGATGACCTAATCGAGCCTAGGCTTGGTGATAGTCAGACGAAAATTACTTAAGAAATTTCACACAAAAACTCGGATCAAGGCATTAACATAAATAAACTAAATATATCACAAGTCTGTGTCAGAGCATCACGATCGTACGATATTTACAAGCCAATGTTCACAAGACAAGTCAAATCCGGAAGTTATTCACTACATCAACGGAAATCTTCTTCGCCGACTCCTGCGCTTCACTCAGCATGTCCAAGGCCTGCTCATCCGTGGTGCCGTCAGCAAAGCCCTCTCCGACCGAGTTGATATCCACTCGGGGGTAGAGAGACTTGGTCTGTGCAAGAGCCAGACCAGCCCCCATGTTGGCGGCTTCAGTGATGTTCGCCAGATATTGGTCAGGGGCCCTCCGCAGCTTGTCAAAAATCTCTAGTGGCTCTAGCGAACTGGCCCCAACCCCTTGGTGAAACAAGGACAGCAAGATCAGCGCAGCCGCATTGGCGACCTCTTCCCGGACCTCTTCGGCTCGTTTGACCCGCTCGAGCAAGACGTCGTATTGAGCTCGGGTCTTAACCTTGTAAGCTGCCAAAAGAATCTAATCATGCAAAGCACTCGGAAATAAAGCAGCGCCAAGGATGTTACTTCGAAGAAGCTTACCTTCAAATTCGGCCTCCAGTTCGGCCTTGTCGAGGCTGACTGCCTCCAGCCGGACCTGGAGCGAGTGGACCTCCGACGAATTTTCTACAAGCAAAGAAGGTTATCAGTAACCGGAATCAACATGAGAGCCATAAAGGAATTGAGAAGAGTGGACTTACTCCCGACTGAACCGCGGAGGTCAAGGTTCTCCTCCCGGAGCTCGGCTATTTCCTTCCTCAGAGCCGCCTCCCTCGACGCGGCTTCCTCTTGAGTGGTCTTCAGCTTTCGCTGGACGTCCTCTAAAGAGTTCAGGTGAGGAACCAGCTTCTCCAGCACCTCGGACTTCGCCATGGAGCGGCAATACTCCTTCTGCGCGTGAAATCCGAAGAATGACCGACTGGAAAAAGATGATAACACAATAAGAGAAAAACACTAAAGCTTACGTTGAGTAGCCGAGTCGCTTCGTTTAAGCTCTCGACAAGGGCATCCCTTTCTTCGCTCTTAGCTTGCCTGTCCAAGACGATGCCCTGCCTCTAGCCTTCCGAGTCCCGCCACTCGATCTTGATCGGGGGAACCCAGGTTTCAGAAGACTGTAACCTGGGGATTTCCTTCACTGTGGCTGGCAGATAGGAAGAACAAATGAAGACATGAAAGATTCAAACTAAAGAGCAAAGACAAGACTCGATTCAAGACTTACCGGCTTCGGTGGCTGCGGTCTTGGGTGGAACAGCCGTGGCCTCCTTCCTCGGCTTTTCGCCACGATCCTCGGTCGGAGCTAACCGAGCCACGGCCGAGGTTTCCCAGTGTCGGCGGCTTCTAGTCGGGACATCCCGGTGGCGTCGGGGCTCCTTCCTTGGGGTATCCTTCTTTGGAGGCGAAGGTTTTTTGCCCGGAGCGCTCTTGCTCGGAAGCGGGCTTCGAGGCCTTGGCTCCGCAGGCTTAGGTGCCTCGGGAACAGCAGCGGGAGTCGGCCCCTCACCCTTCCCGGCAGGATCTATGTCCTCGGGCCTCCTGCAATAACGAATACAGTGGGATGCGGACAAAGAAAGTTTTCAACGAAAAGTTCGGACTTCGGTCATGAAGTATACGGACCGGCGGATCTTCGGCGCGGCCTTCGGCGATGGCCTTGGAGGAGGAGTCTCGACTGGAGGAGCCGGGACGTCATCGTCCGAGTCATCAATGATGAGCCTCCTTTTGCTCGCCCGCTTGTTGGCGTCCTCACTCGGGGCCGCCCTCTTCCCGACTGGGTCGCTTTGAATCTTTATGCCGCCAGTTGGCTTCTTGGCGGGGCGATGCGGCACGTCATCGTGAGGCACCTTGTACGGTTTTGAGACGACATAAGCATTTTGCTGCAAGAGAAACTCTCACAGTATTAAGAGGCGTGACATCAAGGTTGCAAGACATTATGAAGTAGTCAGTCGGCTTACCGGAGGAGGAGGCCGATGGATATTAAAGGAAAGAACCGGCAGAATGAGGGCGCGCTCGACTGCAATTCCAGTCGAGAAGATCTTGTACATCCGGATCTTCAGGATCTCGTAACTGAGTGGATCTTGATCTTTTCGATTGGGGTCCTTCCCGCCTTTGTATTCAAAGGCTGGCTTTGACCGCTCTTTGATTGGAGCCAGTCGGCACCTGATGAAGTGTCGAGTGATCTGTTCGCCGCGAAGACCTCTTTGCTTCATCGCTAGGATCTTCGCTAGCAATTTGTTGGCCTCTTCCCAATCTTGAGCCACTGGAATAGTGCTCCAAGTTTGCCTGGGCACACTGGGAAGCCCGACAAAGGTTGGCAGGCTAGGTTCAAGATTGCTGATGTAGAACCAGCCCACGTGCCATCCCTTATTGGAAGATTTTAAGGGAAGAGAAAAGTACTCCTTGCGGAGAGATCCGCGGAGTTGGAAACCCACCCCGCCAACAACGCATGGGTGGTCCTTATTCGGATGTGGTTTGAGGTAAAACATGCGGCGGAAGAGTTGGAAGTGGGGGAGGATGCCAAGGAATGCTTCACATACATGAATGAAAAGAGCGATGTGAAGCATGGAGTTGGGGTTCAGATGGTAGAGTTGAAGCCCGTAATAATCCAGAAGCCCCCGGAAGAACTCGGAGGTGGGAAGACTGAACCCGCAATAGAAAAAAGAGGTGAATACAACGAGCTCACCGGTGTTCGGGGATGGAAAATCCTCACCCGTCGCCGGGCGCCAGCCCACAATCTCCTTAGGAGGAAGCACTCCGTGCTTCACCATCTCCTTGAGGGTGGATTCCCTCACATCCGATGTGGCCCATTGGTCAAAGGGGATTCTCTTTTCCTCCGCCATGAGTGTGGTTTGGATGGAAAGTGGATCTGGTCGGAAAGAATGGGGATTTTGACAAGGGATCTTGGGAGATTGGCTGCGGAAGCTAATTTGTTGCAAGAAGCGAGTTCCTGGATGGATGGATTTGGGTGCGCGCGAGTCTAGGGTTCTTCGCAGGGAACTGGTGAACAGTGCTGCGAAAAGAGGAATTTTTTGGAAGACGAAGAGGCGGGGACGACCTCGAGGCTTTATAGAAAGATTTGAGGGTTTCGCTAGGTTTTCTCGTGATTGGGCCGAGCCCATGAGAGAATCTGCGGCCCAGTTAAGGTGTGGCCCGACACGTGTCCTTATGGACTTAAGCGGATGAGCATAAGCAGATTTGCTTTGGCAATATGCGCGTGTCCGAATGCCCTATACCTTTGGAAATCCTTTCATACCGCGATTTGCTTGACTTCATGAGAAGCTGGCACAATGCAACTTGAAAGGTGATCAACAATTAAGCTTTTTATAGCTGCCTTGATGACAAGGGCTGTTTGGTTTTTTAGCATTCGAAGTGATTATATCGATGCTATTTTTTCCACCTTGGTGAAGATCTTTATAGATTAAGACCTATATTATGGCAAGAGCTATTTAATAACTTGGTCATATTTTTCATATGATTGAAAAACTCATTTTCCCATGAGGGACGATTAAAATATTTGTTCCGAGATGACTCGAGCAGACCCACTCGGATAAGCACGAGCTTGCCGAGTGCTTTTCTACCCAGGAGGGTTGGTTGGATTATTTGTTCTGAGATAACTCGGGCAAATCCACTCGGATGAGTATGAACTTGCCGAGTAATAAGATTTTTATGATTGCTTTAGCATGAGCTAAGCATTATATGAGGATAATTTTTATAGTTCTTGACTATATGTTTAGTCTGTTTTTGACTAACCACATAGTCGGGGGCTACACCTAATTAGGTGCATCAGGAGATGCACCTAGATATTTATTTTTGAGAATTTTTTAGATGTTATCCAGCCCTTCACAGTCTTTGGAGCCACTCGGGAAGATTCAGGCAGAGATGATGGAATCACTCGGCGCGAGAAGCACTCGGCCAAAGAGATTTTTGGTCGTGTACTGTTTTGGTTTGAAGCTGAGCTGTCTCGTCGACTGAAAAGAACTCGGGGGCTACTGTGGAGATTATGGTAATCGTGTATCTACATAGCAAGCTTATCCGACTGGAGGTAGGGATAGATTGCGCCTGCCATATCTGTAAACCAAACATGACTTGGGTGTTACGATTGCCAATAGGGATAAGGCAATCGGCCTATAGTCACGGTTTGGTAAGATTGAGGAAACCGACTTAGAGTAAGATAGGGTTTCCGATCTGTAAGCCCTCCTCCCAAGACTATATAAGGGGGTAGGGGGCGTTCCTTGAGGGATATCCTATGTGAGATCAGATATTCCGATAGGAAATCAGATTTTAGCTTTCAGCCTTAGATCACGAGATCAATAAAGACACTCGGCGGATCGAATCCACCGAAACAGGAGTAGGGTATTACCTCACGAGAGGGCCTGAACCTGTCTAAATCTTCTTCTTCTTCTAACCCATTGTGCTTGGCGATCTTGACTACGACCCCATAAATTATATTGCCGAAACCAAGTTTTGACACCGAGGCAAAGTTATCTCATCGACTGCGAAGGACTCGGTGGCTACTGTGGAGATTATGGCAATCGGATACCCTCATGGCAAGCTTGTCCGAGTGGTAATAGGATAGGTTACGCCTACTAATTATGTAAGCCGGCTATGACTTGGGTGTTATGTTGCCGATCAGATAAGGCAATGGCTCATAGTCATAACTTGGTAAGATTGAGGAAACCGACTTAGAGTATGATAAGGTTTCCGAATTGTAAGCTCGCCCCCCAAGACTATATAAGGGGGGTAAGGGGCATCCCTTGAGAGGTATGAGCATTAGGAGCAAGAGCTTGAGATTCAAGAGATCAGATTCATAAGCAATAGATCTTGAGATCAATAAACACTCGGCGGATCGAATCCCCGAAACAGAAGTAGGGTATTACCTCACGAGAGGTCCTGAACCTGTCTAAACCTTGTTTTCCACTTAACCCATCGAGCTTGGCAATCTTGACTGCACCCCCAAATTTCTATTGCCGAAACCAAGTATCGACAAAAGCTATTCGAATAGCCGTGCCCACGGTTATGGGTGATCGACCAAATTCACCATGATTAGTTGACACTTCTAAACCTGAATAATGGGACATGACTAGTGTAGATGGATGGTTTGGGTCTGTCGCAACGTGGGAATAACGTTGGGCAGTGATGGAAAATAATACTGCTTAAATACTTGTTTTTCAACTGTTGTTTCCTTCAACTCTCCTTTTTGTGAAACATTCTAGCTGTTTGCGCAAAAAGCTAACCTGAGCCAAATCCTTGTCTCCCCTTGCATTTCATACCCCCTCTGTCCCGGTATGACTTGCTGAGTACGTGGAGGTACTCACCCTTGCCTCTTCACCAGAACCTGAGCTTGAAGTCGAGGAAGTCGAAGATGAGTAGGCTTGCCCTACACTCTGAACGTTGCCTGTGGAGTGGTTGAAGCCACGCTGCAAGCGTCGAGATTAGGCTTAGACCCTTTTCTTTTTTTGCTGCCCTTTTGTAATCTTTTTGTAATGTTTTTAAGACATGGAATTGTATTATCAACAATTATCGTATGTGTACCCTGGCTGGTCCTAGACATGGATTTTTAAAAACACATATAGCTTCGAAAATTCTGGTTTGAATTTCTGGGTGTGACAAGTTGGTATCAGAGGCAATTCCAGACCATAGGAAAAGCCAAATGGAAAAACCCTAGGAGCCTTCTAATTTTTTTCATATGCATCATCTTGCACTTGGAGTTGTTTTGGGAAAATAGGGTTCTGTTTCCTCGGGTCTGGGAAAAATCTTGATCATTTTTCAAAACCGAAAAAATTTGAAAACCAAGCCAGTCTAAGTAATAGGACTTTGAAACTCCATTTGAAAAACATTTGCAACTTTATTCGACCGTCTATCGGGATTTCAACAAGGGGATAAGTCTGAATTGTGTAGCTTCTTCGCATTCATCTAAACCATAACGTAATAAACAAGCATGCATATCACGATAATATGAAGTAACCGTTCTGGTTTCTTGTTTTAAACATTGTAGTTTGTTGAATAGAATATCAACACAATACATGGGAACATAAGCATTTCTCAAATATCGTTTCAGGTCTTTCCAAGATTGAGGTATTTTCTATGCCTACAAAGATATTTCCATTCATAAGAAGCATTTTTAATTAAAAATTAGAGGCACACATAACCTTTTGTTTTTCAGACAAATAGTGCATTTTAAATTCTCTGTCAACCGCTAGCTCCCATTTAATATAAGCATGAGGATCATAATTTTCTTCAAAATAAGGTAGTGCAGATTTGATCTTAGCAAGAACAACGTTACCTACCTCATATGCGTCATGTTGATCACTCCTCATGTCTCGACGAAGATGTCGATGTTGAGCATGACTGTCTCATATCCCCTTACATAATCCTGCCATGGTTAGTAGCAAACAAGTAAAGGAACAAAATCCCTACACTATTGGGGTGTAGCTACTGTAAGGCACTCGCTCACAACCTAGTCACACAAGCTCTTACCAGTTCTTACCTTGCTCGACAGGAGATGACAGCAACCAGCAAGTCGGCAACCTTGAGAGAGGTGTATCGGTGCAGCAGCAGCAAAAACAACCTATGAAGTTGTAGCCAGGAAGATGGAGTTGTAGGTGGGCTATTAGTGTTCAAAGAAAAACTAGAAACCACATTAGTCAAAACAAGTTGAATAATCATTCAACGACGGTACTGTGCTGGTCCTAGCCTAGACCGTGCTAGAGACGTGAGCCTACGCACATAGGAAGTCACAACACACACCACCGAGAACACAAACGGAGAACAATAATCAACCCCTTTTCCTCTTCTTTTTTTCCTTATTTTCTGTTTTTTTTCACTTTTTCACTTTTTTTGTTTTCAAGGATCCTCAAAAACTGAATATATGAACCAAAAATTACAAAGGAACAATTTTCCGCACCACACTTTTCTTTGATGAGCAGGAGTATTCCACACACACTCTCTCTGAACTAAGGCCAAACAAACTTATATATGATGATGGTGAAATCAAGTCGGTTTAGTACTCCAACTTGTATAGGACTCAGTCTTGTCCAACAATAGCACAAAGCAGCACACGGTTAACAGAATTCAAGCCGGATTAGGACTCCAATTTGCACTCAATTTTGACCAACAGAGTAAATCTTTAGCTGCAATTCATATTCGGCCAACACATGGATGAAAAGTAGTGCACGGCTGTGACAGAACGTGATAAGAACACGAAACACTAAGGACTAAAACTAAGACCAGCAGCTTGACACAACCGAAGCAACAGAAAACTCAACAAGCTATGACCAACTAGTAACTAAAAAAAACGCTGAAGGGTTTATGGGATCAAGACGCAACTCTAATCTATTATTTTTTTGGTTTTTTTGGATGATAGGAATATAACATATGCAAAAGTAAAATCTCTCACCAATCAACTTGGCACTTTGATACCACCTGATATGCACTATGGTGTCCCGATCTTTCGATGGAGATGATAACTTCGATTTAATAGAGCAACGGTCATGGCCCGACTATGATACTCCTTAGAGTAATTGCGCCTTAGCGACCGATACACCAACTCCACCGGTTGATGCGATTTTGCGGAGCACGATCAACCAAACCACTAGGGTTATTCCTGCAAGCAACCGAAGAACTAGCAAAAACAAGATGAACAGCAACTCTTTGCAAATGTTTGTTTCAGATCTGAATACACATGAAAAGGTGAGGTTCTCAATGAAATAAAATGGATGGTCTAGCCGACACACGCGTATATCAGAAAGTAGTAATAACTAAACTTACATAAACAAAACCCAAATTATTCTAGACGGCTATGGGGGTATTTATACAAGTGGGAGGACGAGTTTGGAAAGTATTCCAACCCTAGGACTCATCCTTAATGGACTTGACTTGATACAAGGCCCATCGGCCCAATTTTGCAACGTAGCACCTTGGACAACACAAGGTAGCTGTACTAAATTGAAGATTGCGGCCGGCTCGTAAAAGATATGTAAGTAAGGCCAGATCCATTGAAAAGTATACTTCATAATCTTTTCATTAAGTACTTAAACACCCAAATCAGAGTCCGTATGAAACCGTGTCAACCGTCACAATTCAGCGTTATCCTGCAGTCCGAATCTAGCCTCAAAACGTGTTGGATTAGATTTGTTTCTTTCCTTGGGCCAAAAGTGACGTGGTGAACTGACGGAGAATGTTAGGAATACTTGGATTTGGCCCCCAATCAACTTCCTTTGTCCTCCATGCCTTCCATGTGTGTTTAATGCTGTTTTTGATCCACATATGTATTTCTAAAAATGTAAATGAACACACATCATGGTGCAACAACAATTCATGAAAAACATCAAATACAATCTTGATAAAGAATTTGTTCACCTTTAAATCAAAAGTTTTTCGTGTGGTTGTATCTGAGTAGGTGATGTCCTCATCAAACATCCTACGGGACGATATGTTGTTAAAGGTGATAGACTACAACCCGTGAGTGTGCACGGACGGTCTACTAAGAAGAGATGTACACAACTAAAGGCATCCAGATATATCATGCAACACCACATTAGGTAGCCATCGACTATGTGTTAATGTGGGCAGATACAATAAAATGCCGACCCGCTGATGCTGAGAGCTCGAGACATACCATAATATTGCAAGTGCACTTTTGACATATAGGACAGATATCACTCCAAACATGTAAGAATCTCTTTCACTTTTACTCTTTCTTTGTTATCATGAACAAATGATGCATGGGTGGCACCACCTCCTCCCATCCTTCACGCACATAGTACCTAGGTGGACTCAAGGTAAGTTTCATTTTAATTGAATAAAATAAACTGACTCTCCGGCTTCCAACCGATTGAGTCCCTTTTGCTTTCACTTTTTGTTTTCGGATAAGCAACCCAGGCACAAGAACAAGTATGGGGGAGATCTCGCATACTTTCTATCATGCACACAAATGAGATCTCCCACCTTTGGGCTGCACCACGACTTCGGAACCCACACGAGAAGGAGCAAGGCAATTAGAACCACGGAAGGATCGGCCAAACCACCCCTGAACCTCCTCGTCTTCTATTTCATACAAGAGCGATGGTTTGCGCATTTTATCCCTGAACCTCCCTGAAATTTTGAGTTTAATATGTTATCACTAAAGAAAATATCTGAAAAATTAAATACAAAATTAAAATGGGTTTGGATGTTTCAACTATAGAAAATATGTTTTCTGTACTATTCGCTGTTGAGTCCTTGAGAAATTTATGAAAACAATGATATAACTTTACATATTCCTCATTGATGTCTTATTCCTATTAAAGCCATGTGTCATTCATATTGATAAACCTTATACATATGCTGCTTTATTACATTGAGTTTGGTTAGATTGTCGAGACCCTTGTTAGATTCTTTTCATACTTTCATGATCAATATCACACATACACCCACCATATTTGCTCACCCTCTACACTGGTGGGTTGCAAACACATACGTTCCATTTACCACAGATGCTATACTTCTACAGTGAAAGTCAGCATCAATTATCTATCTACCACATATTCTAAACTTCTACAGTAGAAGTCCACATCAACCAACCATCCACCAAATAAAGTCTCCACATATTTATGATCTCTCTTCCAACTATCCATGAAAAATGAGACATGAGCTAGAAAAAAATATTGAAAAAAAGAAAAGAATTGGAGATACATATGCTCACACAACTATCCTCGAGCATGAAAAAAATGTCAAAAAATGAGAGAAAGATGGGCATGTTCTCCAAATAAGTACAAGGAGGAGGATCATACAAAAAGGTGTCATCATTTCACTTTCCATTTTTCTACATATATATTTGTTACATACCACAATTTTGTAATATATGGAAGACATTGGAAATGGTGGATGCTGTAAAATGAACTAAAGATTTGCCTAGAGATATTTGGTGTGACTTGATTGTGCATTTTGAAAGGTTGTGCATGTGCATATTAGATGCATAACCATATTAAATCTCAACTAATGAACATAAGAAAAATGTTTATAACAACTAAAAAATCTGAGAAAAACTGGTGTAAACCTTCTTCTAATTTAGAAGCCAAAAGTGAATTTTTAGTTTAATTTACCAAGCCATTAGCTAGTCCAAAGAACTCATTAAAAACAACTAATTTCTGAAATTTTGACAGATCACTGGAGCCATGTTTAACACTATGCCACTCCAACGTCAACCAATTGCTAGGTAAGTACCATAGTAGCTCTTAGGACCTTTACATTGCACATGCATGCCTAGATAAGAGCTCAACTCATGCAACACCAACCCGAGGCCACTGTGTTGATGAGAAAATTCTCTCACGCGCTGGCCTGGGAGATCTGCTTAGCTCCAGT
This sequence comes from Oryza australiensis, assembly GCA_019925245.2. Taxonomy (NCBI): domain Eukaryota; kingdom Viridiplantae; phylum Streptophyta; class Magnoliopsida; order Poales; family Poaceae; genus Oryza; species Oryza australiensis. Next base: position 265,598 of record JAIFGZ020000727.1, on the reverse strand, counting down.
GCAGGTCCGTCCTTGGCTACCTGTGATGATCTAGGCGTGTCAATTGGTTTGATCAGCTAACCAATAAGAAATAATAAACACGTACATGCGTTAAGGTTAAAATTAGATCCTACCGGATCGGCTCAGGGAACCAACTTACATATAATTGCCTTCTCGAAGCATATTTAAACTAAGTGACTGGGATAGATCGGCTATGCCGAGACAGTATGAATCACTTAATGTAAATATACATCAAGATAATAAATATATGCGTTTATAACCTAGCCGATGCTGCAGATCTAATGTTTATCGGCAATTACTCCGATGTGTCTTTTGAAAAGATATCAATCTGACCTAAATGCATTAAACCTTGATCAATCGGCTCTCGACTGATGCCAACAGACTGATACTGGCTTAAGGCATTTAACCAGATTGAGATCTTAATATAAGTGGCAACTTTAATATATCTAATAGTAAATAATGCTAAAATATTATTAAAATAAGTAAGGCTGGCTAAAACCCAGCACTATTTCTATGAGTAGGCATCTAATCAAATAGTTCTAAATACTTTTAAAAGCGACTTAACAGATCATAGATGATGCAGCATTAAGTACAAAAAGATAGTATTAGATCTATATAGACCGATGTAAACCCTTCAAGACGGTGGATACAACATATAAACTAATCCAACATCTAAATCTAACTCTGTCGGCTGCTGTCTCTCGAGAGAAACGAGCCGACGGCGAGATAGATCTAGGCATTGTTCTAGATTATATGTCATATATGATAAGTTGCGCAGTTTATAACATTAAACCTAGAGTGTCATGATGATGTAAGCACTAGATTCGATGAAATAAACCACTAATGACGAGAATTTACCTTATTCGGGGTTCGAATCGATGCTGCCTGAAGCGGGATCAAGAACTCGTCTAAAAGAAAATAGGAGGCAATGCGCCGAAGTTGTATTGATATGTGATTGTTATTTACAAGTGGTCTCGGGTCCTATTTATACCCAAGTACACCAAAGTCCGTCTAGAACACGGTTTCTATCTAATCTACTATTCAAAATACAACAAAAACCCGGGATATAGTCCCATGTCGCATTGCAAAAGAAAATATCTAAGCAAAAACCTATTTTACAGATACAATTGCCGTTACAGAACTTTATCCATAGATGACAATATTTTAACGAACATTTGGGAACCGAATCTTCCTTCTATCTTGAAGCTTCTTTATCGGAAATGGTTCCATCTCCTTCTCTGAATCGGAATCGGCTATCGGCTATCCATGTCCGATTCGGCCTCAGCCGACTGGTCTTCCAGCCGATTTGATTGTGGCCAATGCACCCTCTGTTTTCTTCGCAGATCATTTTCCAATCCGATTCTGCTATAATCTCGGCTTGGACTTAGGGATTTGGCTACCAAATTTGGTCGTTAACACATGCCCCCCAAGTCCATGATAAGATAATATCGCGGATTTGCCGATTTGTTCAAATTCCCACGCACTTCTCGCTCTACTCTGTCTCGGCTGTCAAGAAACCTCTTTAAATAACACCTGCATTGCGCCGAAACAAGCCACGCTGCTACTTTCATCTCTCAAGCCCTAGCCCCCAAAAAAACTTTTCGTCTCCTCGGCGATTCCGACGACCCGAAGCAGAACCCCTCCAGCAATCTCCCTGCAGCAGCAATCTCCTCCCCCAATGGCATCCTCAAGCACCCCTTCCGACGCGCCTCAACAGGTGTACCCCGAGGTAAGTCTCGTCTGCCACAGTTCTCTTTTTTTTGCAATGCAATCTTTTCACTTGTCGTGATTCCCTCGTTCTTTCGTGCGATCTTGTAGCACCTTTCACACCAAATTGCCATTCCAAACTCATCCATCCCGACCAGTATCTATTAGGACCAATCGGCAACCCAGACCCGAGTGAATTTATAAATGTTGAAACCAACCGGATCCCCTATAGGTTCTCATCCCTAGACCTAACATACTGGACCAGTGCCTTCAAATCTTGGCCTTCAACGGATAAGTCTTGGCCAGCATAGTACCTTAGGATGTCAACTAAGATGCAATCCCACTGGATGGAGCTCGGCATAAACCAATGTTTGGAACTAACAATAGCCGATATGGCTAAGGATGAATCCCTCCTATCAGCTGCAAGCTATTTCTGGTCCGATACTCTCAATGCCTTCCTGTTTAGGCATGGACTAATGACCCCAACAGTGCTGGATGTAGCAATGATCACTGGACTAGACATAACATCCACAGCCAACCCCAACAGCCTTCAAGTAAAATGCCAGCACAACTTCAAAACCAAAAGCATAGGGGGCTGGAGTGGTTTTATAGCAATGAACATGAAGGACGGGCCGATCTTCGAATGGGAACATGCAGCCTTTCTCTTAATGTGGTTGGAAAAAATTGTCTTCTGTGGATCGAGTTGTGGACCAACCAGCAATTGGCAACATATAGTTGAAGCCGTAGTAAGCAAAAAGAAGATCTCTCTGGGAAAGTACTTGCTCGGCTATGTATACCAAATGTTGAGCAACACATCGGCTAAACTAGCTTCAAAACAAGTCGTCAGCACAGGAGGGCCTTGGTGGCTACTACAGCTCTGGCTCAACCTTCATATCTATCAGGTTGCCGAAAGACCGTCTCCACTTGATGCTGATTTCCCTCTGCCTGAGCCACGAGTCGAAGACAATGAAGAAAGAACGACTCAACGGTGTATGTCATATGGGGAGGCAGCTGCCACTTACCCTGAATCCAAATTAATAGCCAAGCAATTCGAGAATTGGTTCGAACATCTATACAACGACTTTCCGAACACCTGGAAGATCTAGTTCGCCTACGAAAACTTTGATAGATTTGAACAACCAGATGATCTTTGGCTAGACGAGCTCAATTCTGAAAAGTATTCGAAGCAGAGGGAAATCTATGTAACAACCATTACCCCCTGTATCCTCCCTGTCGGCATCCATCAAGGGAGTAATGTTATCAAGACTTATGAGTTTTATCACCCAATGGTAGCCGCAAGACAGCTCGGATGGGTCAACGCCGATTGGTCTTTATTACTCCAACAAAATCCAAACCCGAGGAAGAATTGAAGGGAATATCATGATGCATCGGCTGTTATGCATCCCTGGTCCTCCCTTGGCAGTATCAACAACATTGATTTGGCAGTGAGCAGGACAGCCATCTTCAGCCGATGGTGGAATGAATGGAAACAACACCTGTTCCATCAATCGGCTTCGATGTACTTGACGATCGTCGACCCCGACTTGGTCCCTTCAGTATGTACTTAGTCTTTTACAACTTTTTCCCATCGGCTATCAATTGTGTTCTCGACTGACCGCACTTCATTCTTTGGCAGACAAATGACGACTCCCCTCCACGTACGAGCAACACAGGAACAACCATCCTCTACGCTCGTGGCGTCCTCCCCAACGACTGCGGGTTGGCACCATCCGTCATCGGCTGCAATGCACCCAAAGTAGGCACGCTCCTTCACAGCCAGACTCGTGAACCACTTCAACGGTCGAAGAGAGCAAGACCATCGGCTGTTGCCACCCCTGCTATTGAACGAAAGAAGAGGGTCTCAAAGAAACACAAACGAGCTCCAGCCGATGACCTCTCCCCAGTTGATCCAGATTTGGAGGCCTTCCTAGAAGATGATGTCAGATCGGAAGAGATGGACAAGGCCATCCACGAAGCCGTAGCCGACACAAGCTCGTCGGAGAAATATGCTTAGACGCCATCGGCTGGTGAGCAATCGACTCAAAAAACTCCGAGTCCTCTAAGACGGGCTGCTCGTCCGACGCCAGTAAGCCATTCTCTTTGGTCAATCTTTGAATAAGCTCATTCACATTTCCTCACTACCCTTGTTGCATCAGCAGAGGAAGAAAATGGTCACTAGGCCGAGAAGGGCCCCTTCTCCGGTAAGTATTTAGCTACTGTAGTTTCCTTGTTCGATCAGCCAATTCTTTAACTAACTCTCTCTCAGCCTCCACGAGTTTCGACAACTGCCCCCCAACTCTCAAGCGAGCATACTCCAACAGGTGCAGGTAATGATGACACCGAAGACATGGCCACTTCAGTCCCAACTATCCGAGTAAGTCCTATTCAGTGTTATAAATCAGCTTATTAATTTTGTCGGCCCCACTAACCAACTTCTAACTTGCAGTCTGTAGCCGATCTTCTGGATTTCGATCTATCGAAATTTCTTGATCCCGACGAGGGTGCCGATAAGGCCATGGTGGTATCAGACGAGGATCTACGAGCAACTTTGTCAGATATAGCCAAACGGCTCGAGTGCTCCCTCGATTTCCGGGTCACCGGTTGCGGTTCTATCCGTAGTCGGTTTGACGACATCCAAGATCGGCTGCCGGACCAGCTGGCTGACATTATTGCACCGGCCACATTTATGGAGGCGCATCGGCACAAACTTGAACGAGCTAAATAGAGGATAGCCGATCGCGCAAAAACCAAGCATTGGAGGCCACCATCAGGGCTAGCCAGCAAGAGATTACTGCCGAGAAGGCTAAGTTCGACGCTTTGAAGACCGAGCCAATTGCTAAACTTGATCGGCTTCACAAGCGTCAGGAAGAGCTGATAGCCGAACTCGCCAACATTGACGCCGATATCGTGGCCAAGGAACAACACGTGGCCGGCCTGCCAAAGGAGATCGAGGACCAGTGAGCGAAGATCAAGGCGGCTGTGTCAAATCAGTCCGGTATGGCCAAGGCGATGAAGCCGATCCCGGGGAACGACGTAGCTGATGCAAAGGCCATTCAAGAGATAGACGGGATCCGTCGTAAGGTGATATCGGCTATTGCTGAATTCCTTGGGCACTGAGTCAGGCCGTAATAGTTGTATGGGGTACGAACTCGCACATCTTGTAATCCAACTATTTTTGTAATCGGCTTTCGTTGACTCTTGTAAATGATTCAAACTAACTTCTGTAATCAGCTTGCCTTACTTGATTGCCAATCAATGCATGCTTGCCGATCACCCCCAACTTGCTTGAAGGCATCGAAAATTTTGAAAAATTCGTTCTGTCTCCTCTGCTCCCTAATTTTGTTGATGGTGTTCCCAGCGTTAACAAAATTATCAAATCAAATACCCTGTTGCTGTCGACTAGGCTGAGTCGATGTGTGAAAATTAGGGGAAAAACTTGGCGTGAGAACACCCTAAAGGCGATGCGTACGTTACAACGCATCGGCTAACATGAATCGGCACGACCTTGCCGAATCACAAGTTGATCCATACACTTGGGTAATATTTCATTAAATATTTGTCGTTCAGAGCCCTCCCAAACACTTCTCCATCTAAACATTATAGCATATAAGCTCCTTTAGAGACGCATTTGTGGATCTTGAACGGCCCTTCCCAATTTGAGGACCATTTGCCGAACTTATTGTCCCTTGATCCGATCGGAAATATCAATTTCCAAACGAGTTCGCCCTCTTCGAACAACTTAGGGACAACCTTCTTGTTATAATAGCGGGCTACTCGTTCCTTATCCTTTGTTACTTTTTCCAAGGCCCTTATCTGTGACAGCACCAAATCTTTTCATTCATCTACCATGAGGTTGTAGTAATCATCGGCTGTAAGCTGATCTTGTAACTGAATTCTTCTAGAGCCGATGATGTTTTCCCATGGTAAGACTGCTTTGTGCCCATAGATTAGATTATACGGAGGAACTTGGATGGATCTGAAGGGTTACTCGGAGGCTACGCTAGCCGAAAACAAAAACTTTTCTACCACGCAAACCAGGAACACTTGCAAGTAAGGGCCAAAAGATCGTTACCGATTGGAGTAGAGTGCAGCGGATTAGCCAATCAGGACTATCCGATCTGGAATAGTGCTGGCCGATGACAGTCGATTCCCGCAAGCCGACAGTCGATTCATGGGGAAAACCGATTCACCAATCAGCCGATTCGCCGAGTCGTCTGACCGCGTTCTCGCGCCTCGCTCCGATGCGCTCGACCGCAGCCGATTCCTCCACAGCCGATTCATAGCTGATCAACAGCGCGCAACGTAGCAGCGCCTCTACCGGTATCCACACATCCAGGGACAGAACGCCGAATGCCCGTGTGCTAGCACGCGATGCAAGGTTAGGGTTTGGCTCGAAAGTGGGGAGGGTTTCCATGGAGATTTATCTCGCCGACTTCTAAAGCCGCGTGTGATCAGATTGATTTCGGCGCAATGCAATTCAATTAATGTATTGCAGCTCTTCACCCTTCACCCCTTTGTATAGAGTTGGCCGACTGGGACTAGTGGCCGATCAGGACTCTATTTTGAATCGGATCCTATCCGAATCTCATAGAGTTGGCCGCCCATACGTCGTAAGACCATAGGACTCTATCCGATCGGATCCCTATCCGATCGAGCCGTATCCGAGTTCAACTCGAATATCTATTCTATCCCCTTAAGCGTGCGACCACGTAGGTTCAGGTATACTTGGTTTCGGCTATACCCTAACCTAGCCGATCGTCGGCTCGAGTCCAACTCAGGGACTGTCAATAGCGGCGCTAGTAGCACATATTGACACCATAGTATACAAGAATATAATATCAGCTCGAACCTGTAATGTGTACACAAATCTCTTTGCCTCACGATACCAATTAAGCTATAGGCAAGATGTGTGCCATCCCATCAATAGCTTAACCATTCACTCGAACCGTATTGGATTATCGTCCGTTGATTGACTCCTCAATCAACTTAGCATGGCCATGCATTTCCATAATCCATTATCTCGAGGGGCCCGAGAGATATCTCTCCAAAGGAGGGGCAAATTCCATCTTGATCACTCACATCCCACTCCATGTTTCATAGCAAACCCGAAGAGTACATTTATAACTACCCGATTACGGAATAGCGTTTGGTAGTCCCAAAGTAGGCTACTACGGATGTTGGAATCCATAATGATCTCGGTCTAAGGACTTTGTACCAACACTACACGGACCAACTAATGGCACATTAATTCTGTAGTGTCTCATGGTCGGTCTATCCAACAATGTGTTCTCTAACACATATGTCCATGTTTATTGATTTGGTATCTCCATACCCATGATCTATGAGATATGATGATCAATCAATAAACATGCCGATCTTAGAATCATATTTGTTCCAACAATATGACATATGATCGGGGATCATTTAGAAATAGATTCATACATAAAGAGTCTCATAAATAAGTCACGTACTTATTGATCAATACAAGATGTCTATTTCATGGAACTGAATAACACTTTATTCATAAATACATAAACATTGACCATGATATCCAACATCTCCATGTTGCCTCTAGGGCATATCACTAACAATCTCCCACTTGCATTAGAGTCAATCATGTAAGTATCTAGTACCCATTGCTCTTGTGTGCGCCTAATGATTCGGTGAGGAGAGGTTTTGTCGCGGATCGGCTATGTTGAGATCCGTGTGCACTTTGTATATCTTGACATCACCTCTATCCACTATCTCGCGGATGAGATGATATCGCCAAAGTATGTGTTTGGACTTCGATGTGACCTCGGCTCCTTGGCTTGCGCAATGGCTCTACTATTATCACAATAGGGAGACATTGGACCGATCGTACTAGTCATCACACCAAGCTCGAAACGAATTTCTTGATCCAAACAGCCTCCTTTGCAGCTTACGAAGCGACAATATACTCAACATCCGTTGTAGAGTCGCAACGTATCCGCTTGGAACTCTTCCAGTGACCGCGCCTCCGTTCGGCGAACACGAATCCAGTTGCGATCTATACTCATCCTTGTCCGTTTGGAAGCTAGCATCGGTGTAACCACTTACAACGAGCTCTTCTTCACCTCCATAGACTAGGAACATATCCTTAGTTCTTCTCAAGTACTTAAGGATATTCTTTATGGCATCCAGTGACCTTCACTGGATCGACGATATCTGCTCGTAGCACTCAAAGCGTACGAGACATGCGGACGTGTACAAAGCATGGCATACATGATGGATCCAATTGCCGAAGCATATGGAACCATACCCATCTTATTGCGCTCATCATGTGTCCAAGGACACGATTCTTGCTAAGATTAATGCCATGTGACATGGGAAAGAAACCTTTCTTGGAATCATGCATGTTGAACCTTTTCAACACCTTGTCAATGTATGTACTTTTGCTTAATCCAATTAGCCTCTTGGATCTATCTCTATAGATCCGAATGCTAATATGTATATCGCCTCCCTAAGTCTTTTATGGAAAAACTATTTTTCAATGAAGACTTGATGGATTCTAACATAGGGATATCATTTCCAATCAGTAATATGTCATCCACATATAAGATTAGAAATACAATTGCGCTCCCACTGACCTTTTTGTAAACACAGGCCTTCTTCGTTTTTGATGAAACCAAACCCTTTGATTACTTCATCAAAACAAATATTCCACCTCCGAGATGCTTGCTTCAATCCATAAATGGATTTCTGTAGCTTGCATATATTTCCAGGCGATTGTGGATCGACAAAACCTTGAGGTGGTATCATGTATACATCCTCGCTTAGGTTTCCATTTAGGAAAGCCGTTTTGACATCCATCGCCATATCTCATAATCGAAATATGCAGCAATCGCTAGGATAATCCGAATAGATTTAAGCATAGCGACGGGCGAGAAGGTTTCATCATAATCAACTCCTTGAATCTATTTAAAACCTTTCGCCACCAATCGCGCCTTATAGATGTGAACATTTCCATCCATATCGGCCTTTTCATAAAAACCCATTTACACTCAATGGTTTCGACACCATCGTGGATCAACCAAGTTCCAAACTTGATTGTCATACATGGATTCTATTTCGGATTTCATGGCTCCAAGCCACTTGTTGCAATCGGGTCCCACCATTGCTTCTTCATAGGTCTTAGGCTCATCGTTGTCCAACAACAATATATCACGTTATTCCGTCTGTACTGTCGGCGCACGACGTGATCTTTCGGACCTTCGTGGGCTGGTGTATCTACAACCGGTGGCGCAACACTTTGCTCCTCCCGTTGTGGTTCTATGGTCGCTGAAACATTTTCGGTGTTTCTTGAACTTCTTCAAGATGCACCCTGCTCCCACTAACCCTTCTTGAAAGATACTCTTTCTCCAAGAAGACACCATGTCGGGCGACAAACACTTTGCCTTGTTCCCGATTGTAAAAGTAATATCCCTTAGTTTCCTTAGAATATCCCACAAAAAGCACTTGTCGATTTGGGTGTGAGCTTGTCCGATTGTAAACGTTTTACACAAGCTTCGCATCCCCAAATTTTGAGAAAAGACAAACTAGGGGTTGCCCTATCCATATCTCATATGGTGTCTTTTCAACTGACTTAGATGGAACTCTATTTAGTGTGAGCGCAATGTTTCAAGAGCATATCCCCGAAGGATAGCGGAAGATCACTTTGGATCATCATCGACCGCACCATGTCCAACAAGGTGCGATTTCTCCGTCGAACACTCCGTTCAATTGTGGAGTTCTGGCGGAGTCAACGTGAAACAATTCCACAATCTTTCGATGATTACCAAACTCTTGGCTCAAGTATTCCCTCCACGATCGATCGTAGAAACTTGATTGTTTTCCCTAAATGATTCGTACTTCATTCGGGATTCTTTGAACTTTTCAAAGGATTCGGACTTATGCCTCATTAAGTAGATATAACCATATCTACTAAAGTCATCGTAAAGGTAATGAAGTACGATAACAACCTCGGCCGTTGAGCTCATTGGTCCACATACATCGGTATGTACGAGTGCCAACAAGTCACTTGCTCTCTCACTGTGTCCCCGAAAGGTGCCTTTGTCATCTTACCAAGTAAACAAGACTCACATGTCTCAAATGATTCAAAATCAAAAGAGTGAAGCAATCCATCCTTATGGAGCTTCTCCATGTGTTTCTTATTTATATGGCCTAAGCGACAATGCCGGATAAACGTGGGGTTTGTATCATTAGAGAGTTGCCTTTATGTATTAATGTTATAGATGGGAGACGCTTCAAGATTCAAAACGTATAATCCATTCACCAATGGAGCATGAAAATAGAACATATCTCTGACATATATTGAACAACCATTGTCCATTGATCTAAACTCATATCCTTAGTTCTTCTTGCAGTTCCTTTTCCAGTGACCTGTCTCCTTGCAATAGAAACAAACGGCATCGATGCCGCCGACCCCTTTTGCCCTTCTTTGCATTAGAGGCACTCGCGATCCCATCGGGAGTTAACTACCTCTTGGTGCAAAGTTTCTTGACAGTGGTTTGCGCTTGAGCCTTCGCATCATCATCACATGATGACCGTTTTTCTGGATACTCTCCTCACCGTGTCTTTAGCATCCCATGCAATTCAGCCAAGGTCTTATCCATACTGTTCATGTGATAATTCAGTATGAATGGCTCGAAGCTCGGAGGGAGCGACTGGAGAATCACATCAGTAGCCAACTCTTGGCTAAGGGGAAAACCTAGTTTTTCCAGACTCTCGATATAGCCAATCATCTTTATCACATGCGGACTGACGGGATTCCCCTCAACAAGCCTGCACGCAAACAAGGACTTTGAGGTGTTGAACCTCTCGGCCCGAGCTTGGTTCTCAAACATGCCACATAGTCCCTGAATAATAGTGTGAGCATCGCTGCTCTCATATTGCTTCGAAGCTCGGGGGACATTGTAGCAAGCATGAAACGACTTATATCTAGGGCATCATTAGTGTGCTTCTCGTAAGCTCTCCATGCGTTGCGGTAGCACGATTAGGCAAATCATCCGGATAAGGTACTTCAAGAACGTACTCCTTACGCTCTTGCTTGAGAACAATTCTCAAGTTGCGATACCAATCCATAAAGTTTGTTCCATTTAATTTTTCCTTTTCGAGAATAGATCGCAAATTAAAAGCACTGGGTGTAGTATTAGCTACCATTTATTCTACAACGAGAAAAGCAAAGTTTAGCACAATGTTTATGCTATGTCTATTTTTAAACAATTTAACAAAAGACTCCCATTACCTATTTGGCACCTTCCCTCTAGGTTACGTCTTGGGTCAAGATCCACATGTTAGTTAATTTCTAGTGAGCTTTGGCATCACGCTAGAAGATTAGTAACATCGGTAAGAAACTCCTTGCTAATCACATCTCTATGTGACTCTTGTTGTTGGTGTGGCATTTCCATGCCCGGCGCCAACCTATGCCCCAAGGCCCAAAACTGTTTTGATAGCCTTGTTAAGTAAACCAAATGCTCCTGCTGTATATGTCCGGCATATACCCCCTCGTGTTATGATAGAGAATGGCACTCTGCTTTGGCAGACCCACCATTGACGAGCATAACGGTGACGGGTGCAACATTTGGAAGGGCATCATTACTACTTAATTTTGTGAGGGATGCTATCCTATCAAACAAACATATCACATATATGAAAGCAGGTAGAATAGCATATAATGAAATAGTATGGCCCCCTTCACATGGTGATCTCCATCTCCATGCCGGTGTAGAGGATGTCCATCTTCATCACCGTTCTTCCGAGTGCCGAATGCTTGATTTTTTCAAACTAAGCTACTACTATAGAAGCTCTAATTGAAGATCACATCGACTCGTATGTCGTGAAAGAATATTACAAGCATTGCACGTAAGAAAGAATATTACGGGGATTGCACATATGAAAGAATATTACACGCATCACATGCATCTCATACATACAATAGGGCCATACCATCTCAAAGCATTCTCTGCAAAAACAAGTTAGGAGTAGAACGTTTTCTACCTATCACAGAGAAATGGCATCGAGACGACCTATAAAGGGGGTACGCACACAGCGGTCCCGCTAGCCGGTTATCTGGCGGGGGGTCGAGGGGGAAGCCGCTTACGAAATTCATAGATCCAATGAAATTCATAGATCCAATGAAATCGCTTACGGAAACCATATCGGCATAATCACATTATGCCGTCCCGATACACTATCAAGGGAGATGGTTTGCATAGGCGCGAGGCAGCAAACAAGATCGGACTACGAGATAGCTTCGGCATAATCACATTATACCGTTTCGATACACTATCAAGGAACGCTATCTCGAACCCAACTCAAACCGAGTTCTATGGATATTTCTTCGACGTAATCACATTACGCCGTTCCGATACACTATCAAGGAACGCAATTACCATTAACTCTCCTCAACAGATCCCATAAAACCGATTGATCTAATCAACCCGTGCACAAAGCTTGTTCCGATCCAATCTAAAACCCGAACTAAGCAAGATTAGCTCGATACCACTGAAGGGTTACGTGGAGGCTACGCTAGCCGAAAACAAAAACTTTTCTACCACGCAAACCAGGAACACTTGCAAGTAAGGGCTAAAAGATCGTTACCGATTGGAGTAGAGTGCGGCGGATTAGCCAATCGGGACTATCCGATCTAGAACAGTCTTGGCCGATGACACTGATTCCGGGGCAGCCGATTCACCAATCGCCCGATTCACCGAGTCGTCGACCGCGTTCTCACGCCTCGCTCCGATGCGCTCGACCGCAGCCGATTCCTCCACCGCCGATTCGTAGCCGATCAACGGCGTGCAACGTAGCAGCGCCTCTACCGGTATCCACACGTATGGGGACAGAATGCCGAACACCCATGCGCTAGCATGCGATGCAAGGCTAGGGTTTGGCTCGAAAGTCGGCCGGGCTTCAATGCAATTCAATTGACGTCACGCAGCTCTCCACCCCTCACCCCTTTATATAGAGTTGGCCGAATGGGACTAGTGGCCGATCAGACTCTATTTTGAATCGGATCCTATCCGAATCTCACGAGTTGGCGCCCATACGTCGTAAGACCATAGGACTCTATCCAATCGGATCCCTATCCGATCGAGCCGTATCCGAGTCCAACTCGAATATCTATTCTATCCCCTTAAGCGTGCGACCCTGTAGGTTCAGGTATACTTGGTTTCGGCTATAGTCTAACTTAGCCGATCATCGGCTCGAGTCCAACTCAGCCGACCTGTCAATAGCGGCGCCTAGCAGCACATATTGACACCATAGTGTACAAGAATATAATATCGGCTCGAACCTGTAATGTGTACACAAATCCCTTTGCCTCACGATACCAATTAAGCTATAGGCAAGATGTGTGCCATCTCTTCAATAGCTTAACCATTCACTCAAACCGTATTGGATTATCGTCATTGATTTTCTCCTCAATCAACTTAGCATGGCCATGCATTTCCATAATCCATTACCTCGAGGGCCCAGGGATATCTCTCCAAACGAGGGGCAAATTTCATCTTGATCACTCACATCCCACTCTATGTTTCATAGCGAACCCGAAAACTACCTTTATAACTGCCCGCTTATGGAATAGCGTTTGGTAGTCCCAAAGTAGGCTACTACACATGTTGGAATCCATGGTGATCTCAGGTCTAAGGACTTTGTACCAACACTACCTGAGACCAACTAATGGCACATTAATTCCTGTAGTGTCTTATGGTGGGTCTATCCAACAATGTGTTCTCTAACACATATGTCCATGTTTATTGATTTGGTATCTCCAAACCCATGATCTATGAGACATGATCATCAATCAATAAACATGCCGATCTTAGAATCATATTTGTTCCAACAATATGACATATGATCGGGATCGTTTAGAAATAGATTCATCCATAAAGAGTCTCATAAATAAGTCACGTACTTATTGATCAATACAAGATGTCTATTTCATGGAACCGAATAACACTTTATTCATAAATACAAAAACATTGACCATGATATACGACATCTCCATGTTGCCTCTAGGGCATATCACTAACAGGATCCGTGGCAAGCCATCCGATAGGCCCAAGGTGATTCGACTAATCGGCTATGCCATTGCTTAGGTTATTGAGAAATCTTTCTCTTTATCAGCTTAATCAAGCTCTTGTTTGAAGCCTCTGCTTGCCCATTGGCTTGAGCATAATACGGCGAAGAATTGAGTAGCTTCATTCCCATGCCGTCGACAAACTGAACAAACTCATTCGATATGAAGATGGATCCCTGATCTGTTGTTATTGTTTGAGGGACGCCAAATCGGTACACGATGTGTTCTTTAACAAACTCGATTGCGTCCTTTGAATCAACCTTATTTAGAGGAATTGCTTCCACCCACTTCGTGAAATAATCTGTTGCCACCAGTATGAATTTATGTCCCTTACTTGAGGGTGGATTGATCTGGCCGATCATATCTATTCCCCAACCTCTGAACGGCCAAGGCTTTATTATTGGGTTCATAGCCAATGCTGGTGCCCTTTGTATAGCCCCGAATTTCTGACAATCCTAGCAACCCTTGTAGTACTTAAAACAATCCTCCAGCATCGTTGGCCAAAAATACCCTGCTCTTTGTAGTAGCCACTTCATCTTATGAGCCGATGGTGCGTGCCACAGATCCCTTCATGCACTTCTCCGATAGCAACCTTGGCTTGATCGGCACTGAGACACGTTAGTAGCATGCCATCAATCGTCCAATAGTATAAATCTCCATCGAGCAGGACATATCTTAAAGCCTTGTAGTGCAATTTCCTTGAAGCCGACTAGAAAGGGTTCTGTAAACAACTCTAGACTTCAAACCTCCAGTCGTCAGCTGTTATGGTGGAAATCTCTATCTTAATATACTTTGTCATCGGCTTGTAACCCGATGCCCCTTGAGCTAAATCATTGGTTTCTACATTCTGCTCCCTGGGGATATGCGTTAATGTAACTAGCCGAAAGTTGTCCATCAATTCTCGGCATCGTTGATGGTAGACCATCAGCGCATCATTTTTGCACTCATATTCTCCCGACAACAGGCTGATGACCAACAGTGAATCCCCCATGATCTCGACAGTGTCGGCTTCAACTTCCTTGAGAAGATGCAATCCTTTGAGCACTGCTTCGTATTTGGCTTGGTTGTTTGTAGCATGGGGGTTGATTGAGAATGCAAATTAAAAACTTGCCCCCCTTGGGGATATGATTACCAAGCCGATACCGCATCCACTCGTGCAAACCGAGCCATCAAACGTCAAGGTCCAAGCCTTAATTTCCACTGAGCCGATTGAATCATTTCTATGCTCGACTATAAAATCGGCTATAGCTTGTCCTTTAACTGCCCTGGGTGCATGGTATCTCAAATCAAACTCTATTAAGGCAAAAATCCATTTTCCAACTCGTCCTTTTAACACTGGAGCCGATAGCATATATCTAACTACATCGGCTTTGCATATTATTGTGCACTCATTGGACAACAGATAATGTCTTAACTTGTTACATGAAAAATATAGGCAAAGACAATTTATCCACTGGTGAATACCTTGTTTCTGCATCCAACAGCAGTCGGCTAAGATAAAAGATGGCCTTTTCCTTCCCTTCAACCTCTTGGATCAAGACTGAGCCGATTAACTTATCATCGGCTGACATATATAATTTGAATGGTATCCCTTTTTATGGAGAAATCAGAAATGGAGGCGAGCTTAAATAATTCTTGATATTGTCCAATGCTTTCTGTTGCTCTGCCCCCCAAGTGAATGCTTGATCGGCCTTAAGCCGAAGCAGAGGTGTGAACGGCTCCATCTTTTCTGAAAGATTGACTATGAATCGCGTGATGAAGTTGATTTTGCCGATCAGAGATTGCAGTTGCTTCTTGTCCTTTGGAGGTTGTATTGTCTTAATAGCATTGATGCTCCTTGGTGTGACTTCGATCCCCATCTCAAGAACAAGAAACCCTAAAAATTATTTGGCCGACACGCCGAACGCGCACTTCAGTGGATTCATCTTGCGGCCATACTTCCTTGTTCGCTCAAAAACCTGTCTAAGATTGGCTATGTAATTTTCTGCTTCCCTGGACTTGATAACGACATCATCAATATAAATCTCTACCAGGGAGCTGATCATATCATGGAAATTGTAATTCATGGCCCTTTGATAAGTTGCTCCAGCGTTTTTCAACCCAAATGTCATGACAACCCATTCATACAAGCCGATTGATCCTGGGCATCTGAAAGCAGTCTTGTGAATGTCTTCTTTGGCCATAAAAATTTGATTGTAACCTACATTACTATCCATAAAACTTATTATCTTGTGGCTGGAAGCAGCATCCACTAGTAAATCGGCTATGGGCATTGGGTACTCGTCCTTAGGGGTAGCCTTCTTTATGTCCCTGAAATCGATACACACCCTAAGTTTACCATTCTTTTTTATCACTGGAACAATGTTCGAGACCCACTCGGCATATCGGCAGGGGCGAATGAATCCAATGTCATATAGCCAAGTGATTTCGGCTTTGATTGCATCATACATATCGGCCTTAAATCTCCTAGGAGACTGTTTGAATGGCCAATAACCCGGCTTGATAGGCAGTCGATGCACAACAATAGATGGGCTAAGACGAGACATCTCGAAGTACTCCCAAGCAAAATAATCTTTATATTCCTTTAATAAATCAATAAGCTGGGATCTGCAATGAGAAGACAAGTTTTTACTAATATATGTCGGCCTAGGCCTATCTCCAGAGTCGATATCTATTTCTTCTAGCTCGTCGGCTGACATAAATCCTTGCCCAAGTTTGCCATCGTCATCATCTGTGGTGTCCTTGTCGTAGACGCTTGATCCCTCCACGACGCCCTCAAAGTAATAATTGGGGCTCTTCGTCTCCAATAGGCTGTATGGCAGAATCGGACACCTTTAGAAAATTGGCTTGCCAGACTTTGCCGGACAGACAATCAATACCGTCGACTTCCCAAAGTGGGAAATCGGCGTTAGCAATGCTCATAGACCTGTCGGCTGGCACGATTTCAATCTTGTTGCCTTGCCATTGGATTAGACTTTGATGCATTGTGGAAGGGACACAAAAGTTTGCATGAATCCAGTCCCTCCCAAGTAGCAGGCTGTAAGATCCCTTCCCGTCGATGACAAAGAATGTTGTGGGCAAGGTTTTGCTGCCGACGGTTAGCTCGACGTTAAGTACATCCTTGGCCTTCGATGGATTACCGCCGAAGTCTTTAAGCACCATGTTTGTCTTAATTAGATCCTCGGCTCCATTGCCCAACTTACGAAAAGTCGCATAGGGCATGAGATTGACTGCAACCCCTCCCCATCGACCAGCATTTTGGACATTGGCTTTCCATTAACGAATCCCTTCACATAGAGTGGTTTAAGGTGCCGATTCTCGGTCCCCTCTGGTTTATCGAAGATAGCTTGATCGGGGGACAGGGCCAGCTTTGCCAAGGTGTCTTCGACACTATTCGCATCGGCCTCGGGAGCGCCGATCGGTGGCAATATGAAAACCATATTGACCGATGCGAGAAACCTTTCCCTTTCCTTTAGCCGCCCTTCTAGCTTGGTCGGCTGTTCTCTCGTCGGTCGGGTTTGTGTCGGCGAGGCATTTTTCTTCTTGGGCCTCCACCGTTTCCCGCCCGCCGACGGAGCCGATGCTCGATCAATTGCCAGACCTCTTCCTCCTATCCCTCGCTCTTTAGCCTTTGAATTCTTCTTTTTTGCGTCTTGGTGAATAGGTCAGAAGGGCACCATTGGGGGTTAGCCGATTGCTCGTCATTGGCTGCTTCTTCATCGCATTCTTCATTATTGTCTTCTTCATCTTCGAGGAAGTCCTGGTGAATCGGCCCGAGTCGATCGTGCACCGACTGTCGCCGTTGGTTTAGCTGGACGGCCCTGGGGATGAATTGAGCAGAGCGGCGCATTGGTGGGTCCCTGTACTCATCCTCACGATATTTGCTGCAGGCCGGGCAGTTGTCTATCGTCGGCAGCCTCATCCCTGACTCCCAACAGAATCGGAAAAACTCACATCGCCAGTGCGAATCACAGTCGCTGTGATGTCTAATGTAATGGAAGCCTGTAACCTCGGGCTCCCTCACATAGGGCCTGTTGCGCCGGGCTTCTTCTTCCTGCCAAAACCGATGTTGGAAGCGACGTCGACTGTCCATGCGGATCGGCCGTTGATCAGCCGATCGGCCAGCGGGACGCACCATGTTGATTGGCATGGCTTGGTCTCCAGTCGTCCTCTTCTCCGCCTTGACCCCCTCGAGAGTTTCAGCTAAATTGTATGCCACTCTGTTCTGTCGATCAGCTCGCCGGGGGCCGGCTTGAACCATGTTGACCGGAAAGGGATTTCCATCTACTTTCATCGGCCGAGGTGAATCGGCAAACTTGAGCTTCCCGGCCTCGATTGCCGCCTGGATTTGCTGCCTGAAAACTTTACAATCATTGGTGCTATGAGAGGTGGAATTGTGCCACTTGTAGTACTTCTTCTTTTTAAGTTCTTCAGCCGATGGGATCGTGTGGTTGGGAGGAAGCTGAATTTGCTTCTCCTTCAGCAATAAATCAAAGATCCTATCGGCCTTGGTGATGTCGAAGTCGTACTTCTCTTCCTTAGCCATTTTCAGCAGCCATTGGTAGACGATTGCCTTTTTGTTTTTGGTCCATTTGGCTGCAGCAACTTTTGCGTCATCATCACTTGTTTCTGAATCAGATTCGACGATGACGTGGGCAACCTTCTTGACGGCCTTCCTTGATTCTTGAAATCGCTGCTCGTGGGCCGTCACCTTCTGCGCCAAGTGGGCTAGGCTGTCAAAATCTTGAGCTGAAAACCTTTCACGGATCGACGGCAGCAGTCCATGGAAAGCCAAATCGGCTAACTGGGAATCAGATAGCACCAGGCTATAGCATCGGTTCCTCATCTCCCTAAACCTCTGGATGTAGTCCTCAACCGATTCTTCGTGCTTCTGCCTGATACTTGTCAGGTCCGACAATTTCATCTCGTGATTTCCAGTGTAGAAATAGCTGTGGAATTGCTTCTCGAGATCGGCCCAGCTCTGGATAGAGTTATAGGGCAATAAAGAAAACCAAGTGAAAGCCGATCCCGACAGTGAGAGTGGGAATAGACGAACTCTCAGGGCGTCTGTAGCCAATGCCTCACCACACTAGGCCAAGAATCGGCAGACGTGCTCGTATGTTGAAGTGTTGTCCTGCCCCGAGAATTTGGAGAAGTCTGGGACTTTGTACCGGTTGGGCAATGGTACCCTCTCAAAGTGCTCTGGATATAGATACCGATACATGTTCCCAGAATCTTTTGGCTTAAGGCCGAATTGATCGCGCATAACGTCGGCAATCAAATCGGCCCAGGTCTTGTTGTCTTGAACCTGTTGTATCGGTTCGTATTGATCATACTGCATGGGTGCTTTCCGATGCGAGGCGGCGTCGGGGCGATAATGCCGGTCTTGACGGCCTCCCGGTACGATGCGAAGTGGATTGCCGGCGGGAGGCGTCGATTCGCCGGGGTGTTTGTGGTTCTGGGAAGAGCTGTCGGCCAGCGGCATTGTATTGTGCTCCTTGAATGAGATTGGCAACTGGCTCTTGCTGTCGATTGAAATTGAACATGTCGGCTAGCTGCTCCTGGGGAGGAGGTTGTTGCCGGTTCAGAACAACGGGCGATGGTCTTGAAGCCGATGCAGATGCATTCGGCTGATTGAGGACTCCTCCAGGTGGCCCTGGCTATATCGGAGGCGGGATCGGCCGGTTCTAGGTCACCAAGACCCTCTAATTGGGGAACTGGCCGTTTGTGAAGTAGGTTGGCCCCCGCTGTAGCTGATCGACAATCTTGGAATCGACCACAGTGGCAATCATGTTATTCGAGTGCCGACAAAGATGCAACTTTGATTGACGAGTGCATGATGTACAGTTGAATCGATTCGGTCCTGCAAGGTGTGCAGTTCCGAATCATGTTGTTCTTGTTTCGGCTCCCCCATCTTGCGTTTCCCTTTTGTATCGTCTGAGGAGGATGCCTTGAAGTCGTCAATGCTGAACTTGTACTTCTGGTGGACGGCCCCAGACCTGGTCTGGGCAAAAGATTGCAGATAGTTGGCCTGTAGTTCCTCCACCATCTTCTTGTAGTCGGCCAATTGCTCGGCCGACAGTTGTTCCATCTTGACGGGAATTGTGTTTTCTTCACTGATTTCAGGGCTCTTGACGTTAACCATCGCGTTGGCTTTGTTGAAGTGCTCTAACCGAGTCGATGGTCCCACTGGGCGTGCCAAGAAGCGTGTTGATGAGAAAATTCTCTCACACGCTGGCCTAGGAGATCTGCTTAGCTCCAGCACAGGTTCGTCCTTGGCTACCTGGGATGATCTAGGCATGACAATTGGTTTGATCTGCTAACCAATAAGAAATAATAAATAGATAGATGTGTTAAGGTTAAAGTTAGATCCTACCGGATCGGCTCAGGAAACCAACTTGCATATAATTGCCTTCTCGAAGCATATTTAAACTAAGTGACTGGGATAGATCGGCTATGCCGAGACAGTATGAATTACTTAATCTAAATATACATCAAGATAATAAATGTATGTGTTTATAACCTAGCCGATGGTGCATATCTAATGTTTATCGGCTATTACTCTGATGTGTCTTTTGAAAAAATATTAATCTGACCTAAATGCGTTAAACCTAGATCAATCGGCTGTCGGCTGATGCCAACATACTGATACTGGCTTAAGACATTTAACCAGATTGAGATCTTAATATAAGAGGCAGCTTTAATATGTCTAATAGTAAATAATGCTAAAAGATTATTAAAATAGGTAAGGCTAGCTGAAACCCCAACACTGTCTCTATGAGTAGGCATCTAATCAAATAGTTCTAAATACTTCTAAAAGTGACTTAACAGATCAAAGATGATGCAGCATTAAGTACAAAAAGATAGTATTAGATCTATATAGACCGATGTAAACCCTTCAAGACGGTGGATACAGCATATAAACTAATCCAACATCTAAACCTAGCTCTGTCGGCTGCTGTCTCTTGAGAGAAAGGAGCCGATGGTGAGATAGATCTAGGCATTGTTCTAGATTATATGCCGTATATGATAACTTGCGCAGTTTATAACATTAAATCTAGAGTGTCATGACAATGTAAGCACTAGATTCGACGAAATAAACCACTAATGATGAGAATTTACCTTATTCGGGGTTCGAATTGATGCTTCCTGAAGCGGGATCAAGAACTCGTCTAAAACAAAATAGGAGGCGATGCGCCGAAGTTGTATTGATATGTGATTGTTATTTACAAGAGGTCTCGGGTCCTATTTATACCCAAGTACACCAAAGTCCGTGTATAACACGGTTTCTATCTAATCTACTTTTCAAAATATGACAACAGCCCGGGATATAGCCCCATGTCGCATTGCAAAAGGAAATATCTAAACAAAACCCGTTACATGACTTTATCTATATATGGCATTATTTTAACGAACATTTGGGAACCGAATCTTCCTTCTATCTTCAAGCTTCTTTATCGGAAACGGTTCCATCTCCTTCTCTGAATCGAAATCGGCTATTAGCTATCCATGTTCGATTCGGCCTCAGCTGACTGGTCTTCCAGCCGATTTGATCGTGGCCGATGCAACCTCTGTTTTCTCCGCAGATCATTTTCCAATCCGATTTTGCTATAATCTCGGCTTGGACTTAGGGATTTGACTACCAAATTTGGTCGTTAGCACACTACCACCCACAACGTCACCGATGGTGATTCCGGTGACCGTAGCAAGTAAGAAAGCCATCGTTAGCTTCGCCTTAAGCCTCTCTAGCTTTTCCATTTTGGCCACAACCCGAGATAGGCAACCATTCACCGTCGGCGCCGGCGAGAAGCTCGCCAGGGCGCCACTGCCCTCTTCCAACCGGCCATGTCCCGCTGACAGGTGGACCCTACTCCATTAGGCGCTAAGGATCTCAGTTAGAAATGGATTGATTAGTAAAAATGCTAAGTATGACATGTGGACCCAGGACCTAATTATAAATGGAAGAAACTATATGGACTCTTATTGAAAATGTTTAATACACGTGCTAAAGGACCCGGGTTGATCCCCGGAAAGCCTAGGGGCCTTTTTGCATATTAGCCAGTGACTGACAGTGGACCCCATGATTTTCTATTTCAAAAATATAAAGGAAAATAGCTGTAGAAATATCTTTCCAAATAAAAGTCTTCTCAAAACTTGTGAAATTCATATAAACTCAAATATAACTCATTTGAAGATGAAACTAATTTCTATAGGTTTATAAAATAGTGAACTTTAATGTTAAAAAGTAAAAACATATGCTTACAGTAGGAAATCTATTTCTAAAAATATGTATAAATACTAGTTAACGTAAAACATGTTCTAACTTACAAAATTTGTAGAAAATTCATTTCTACTCCAAATGGAGTGAACTAAATTTCTGTACAATCAGCAAAGTTTGAACTTTAATTTAGTAATATAAAATTTGACACATTCTGTAACAGAAACAACATTAATGAATTATATACTGAAATAATCACCTCGGTACAATCTAGTTTCTAAAAATTATAGAAAAATTCATCCTAACTCCAAAAATTACAAACTAAAATTTGTTGGAGACATATTTATCCACTCTACATGGTAAAAATGTTTAACTTAACAGAAACATAAAGGTTTAATCCTCAAAATTCACTGATGCATATGGTTCTATATTTAACATATCAACATTTTCAAAACTTGAAATGGTTTTAAAATGAAAACTATTGAAAATATAAACTCCTTCACGATAAGAGCCCATATAACACAGAACACATTTAACCCATGGAAAACATTCATTTTAAAGCATATTGGATTTTTTTTGCATGATTGTGGTTTAAGTTTTTGCATACGTATGTTTAGACGATTCGCAGACGAATCCCAAGGAAGCCGATTACTTAGCTGAACAGGAAGAAGAAGAGCATTGAACACATTGAACCTATGTTTTGGAGGTTATTTTGAAAAGGATTGCAAAATATGCATGTTGATTGTACAATACAACACTAAAATCTTTGTAAAACGCATTGGATCAACTCCTCATCTTGCATTCTCACTTAAACACCACAAATACCTTAGCCATCATTCCTAGCCCTAGAAAAAAAATTCAGTTTGCAATAATAAGTATGATGCTTGAGGTCACAAGTATAAGAGAATGCTTAGTCTTGCTTAGTGGTATGATTTTCCTGGGCCCCTCGAGGTAATGGATTATGGAAATGCATGGCCATGCTAAGTTGATTGAGAAGTCAATCAACAAACAGATAATCCAATACGGTTCGAGTGAATAGTTAAGCTATTGAAGGGATGGCACACATCTTGCCTATAGCTTAATTGATATCGTGGGGCAAAGGGATTTGTGTACACATTACAGGTTCAATATGTGCTGCTAGACGCCGCTGTTGACAAATCGGCTGAGTTAGACTTGAGCCGAAACCAAGTATACCTGAACCTACAGGGTCGCACGCTTAAGGGGATAAAAACAGGCATTTGAGTTGGACTCGGATACGGCTCGATCGGATAGGGATCTGATCGGATAGAGTCCAATGGGCTTACGACGTATGGGCGGACAACTCTATGAGATTCGGATAGGATCCGATTCAAAATAGAGTCATGATGGACCACTAATCCCAGTCGGCCAATTCTATATAAAGGGGCGAGGGCGAGGGGTTGAGAGCTGCATATACATCAATCGAATTGCATTGCGCCGAGATCAATTTCCACGGAAACCCTCCCTACTTTCGAACCAAACCCTAGCCCTGCATCGCGTGCTAGCACACGGGTGTTAGGCGATCTGTCCCCGGACGTGTGGATACTGGTAGAGGCGCTGCTAAGTTGCAGTGCTGTTGATCGGCTACGAATTGACTGCAATCGGAGCGAGGCGACTGCGACAGATCGGCAACGCAAGCGCGACTACGATGGATCGATCGGCTTTGGTGGAATCGGCTGAGGTCGAGCGCATCGGAGCGAGGCGCGAGAACACGGTCGGACGACTCGAATCGGCTGTGGCATCGGCGAATCGGCTGAGTGGTGAATTGGCTGTTCCCAAGAATCGGCTGTTGGCTTGCGGGAATCGGCTGTGATCGGCCAGTACAGTTCCGGATTGGATAGCTCCTGATTGGCTATTTCCGCTGCATACTCCAATCGGTAATGATCTATCGGCCCTTTCTTGCAAGTGTTCCGGGTTTGCGCGGTAAAAAGTTTTTGTTTTCGGCTAGCATAGCATCCGCGTAACCCTTCAGTGGTATCAGAGCTAATCTTGCTTAGTTCGGGTTTTAGATTTGATCTGGAACAAGTTTTGCACACGGGTTAATTGGATCAATAGATTTTATGGGATCTGTTGAGGAGAGTAGATGGTAATTGTGTTCCTTGATAGTGTATCAGAATGGCATAATGTGATTACGTCGAAGCACTATCCATAGAACTCGGTTTGAGTCGGTTTCAGGATAGCGTTCCTTGATAGTGTATCGGAATGGTATAATGTGATTATACCGAAGCTATCTCGTAGTCCGATCTTGTTTGCTGCCTCGCGCCTACGCAAACCATCTCCCTTGATAGTGTATCGGGACGACATAATATGATTATGCTGATATGGTTTCCGTAAGCGATTTCATAGATTGGATCTATGAATTTCGTGTGGTGTTCCGGGCGCTACCCGAAAGCCGTGTGCGTACCCCCTTATAGGTCGTCTCGATGTCGTATCTCTGTGATAGGTAGAAAACGTTCTTCGCCTAACTTGTTTTTTTGCAGAGAATGCTTTGAGATGGTATGGCCCTATTGTATGTATGAGATGCATGTTATGCGTGTACCTGTAATATTCTTTCATACGTGCAATGCTTGTAATATTCTTTCATGACCTACGAGTCGATGTAATCTTCAATTTAGAGCTTCTATAGTAGTAGCTTAGTTTGAAGAAATCAAGCATTCGGCACTCGGAAGAATGGTGATGAAGATGGAGATCCTCTACACCAGCATAGAGATGGAGATCACCATGTGAAGGGGGCCATACTATTTCATTATATGCTATTCTACCTGCTTTCATATATGTGATATGTTTGTTTGATAGGATAGCATCCCTCGCAAAATTAAGTAGTAATGATGCCCTTCCAAATGTTGCACCCGTCACCGTTATGCTCGTCAATGGTGGGTCTACCAAAGCAGAGTGTCATTCTCTATCATAACACGAGGGGGTATATGTCGGACATATACAGCAGGAGCATTTGGTTTACTTAACAAGGCTATCAAAGCAGTTTTGGGCCTTGGGGCATAGGTTGGCGCCGGGCATGAAGATGCCACACCAACAACAAGAGTCACATAGAGATATGATTAGCAAGGTGTTGCTTACCGATGTTACTAATTTTCTAGCAGTGATGCCAAAGCTCACTAGAAAATTAATTAACATGTGGATCTTGACCCACTACGTAACCTAGAGGGAAGGTGCCAAATACATAATGAGAGTCTTTTGTTAAATTGTTTAACAAGACATAGCATAAACATTATGCTGAACTTTTCTTTTTCTTGTATAATAAATGGCGCTAATACTACACCCAAGTGCTTTTAATTTGCGATTTATTCTCGAGAAAGAAAAATTAAATGGAACAAACTTTATGGATTGGTATCGCAACTTGAGAATTGTTCTCAAGCAAGAGCGTAAGGAGCACGTTCTTGAAGTACCTTATCCGGATGATTTGCCTAACAATGCTACCGCAACCGCACGGAGGACTTACGAGAAGCACACTAATGATGTCCTAGATATATGATGTCTCATGCTTGCTACAATGTCCCCGAGCTTCGAAGCAATATGAGAGCAGCGATGCTCACACTATTATTCGGGGACTGCGTGGCATGTTTGAGAACCAAGCTCGGGCCGAGAGGTTAAACACCTCGAAGTCCTTGTTTGTGTGCGGCTTGTTGAGGGAATCCCGTCGATCCGCATGTGATAAAGATGATTGGCTATATCGAGAGTCATGAGAAACTAGGTTTCCCTCTCAGCCAAGAGTTGGCTACAGATGTGATTCTCCAGTCGCTCCCTCCGAGCTTCGAGCCATTCATATTAAATTATCACATGAACAATGTGGATAAAACCTTGGCCGAATTGCATGGGATGCTAAAGACAGTGAGGAGAGTATCCAAAAAACAGTCATCATGTGATGATGATGATGCGAAGGCTAAGCGCAAACCACTGTCAAGAAACTTGGCACCAAGAGGAAGTTTACTCCCGATGAGATCGCGAGTGCCTCTAATGCAAAGAAGGGCAAAAAGGGGTCGGCGACATCGGATGCCGTTTGCTTCTATTGCAAGGAGACAGAGCCACTGGAAAAGGAACTGCAAGAAGTACATGCGGGATCTCAAAAAGAAGCAAAGTATGACTTCTATTTCAGGTATTAATGTTATAGACATTAATCTTGCTACTTCACCTACGACTCTTGGGTATTTGATACCGGATCGTAGCTCAAATTTGCAAATCGTTGCAGGAAATGAGAAGAAGTAGAGGCTTAAGAAGGGGCGAGGTGAACTGCGCGTCGGCAATGGAGCAAGCCTTGCTACGGTTGATGTCGGCACAGTACCACTTCATCTACCTTCGGGATTAGTTTTGGAATTAAATAATTGTTATTGTGTTCCAACACTATGTCAAAACGTTATTTCCGCTTCATGTTTGCAAGCGGAAGGATATGATTTTAGATCAATGGACAATGGTTGTTCAATATATCTCGAGAGATATGTTCTATTTTCATGCTCCATTGGTGAATGGATTATACGTTTTGAATCTTGAAGCGTCTCCCATCTATAACATTAATACGAAATGCAACTCTCTAATGATACAAACCCCACGTTTATCGGCATTATCGCTTAGGCCATATAAATAAGAAACGCATGGAGAAGCTCCATAAGGATGGATTGCTTCACTCTTTTGATTTTGAATCATTTAAGACATGTGAGTCTTGTTTACTTGGTAAGATGACAAAGACACCTTTCACGGGACATAGTAAAAGACCAAATGACTTGTTGGCACTCGTACATACCGATGTATGTGGACCAATGAGCTCAACGGCCGAGGTGGTTATCTCGTACTTCATTACATTTACCGATGACTTTAGTAGATATGGTTATATCTACTTAATGAGGACGTCCGAATCCATTGAAAAGTTCAAAGAATTCGAATGAAGTACAAAATCATTTAGTGAAAACAATCAAGTTTCTACGATCGATCGTGGAGGGGATACTTGAGCCAAGAGTTTGGTAATCATCTCAAAGATTGTGGAATTGTTCCACAGTTGACTCCGCCAGGAACTCCACAATGGAACGGAGTGTCCAAACGGAGAAATCGCACCTTGTTGGACATGGTGCAGTCCATGATGAGCCAAAGTGATCTTCCATTATCCTTCGAGGATATGCTCTTGAAACAATGCGCTCACACTAAATAGAGTTCCATCTAAGTCGGTTGAAAAGACACCATATGAGATATGGACAGGGCAACCCCTAGTTTGTCTTTTCTCAAAATTTGGGGATGCGAAGCTTATGTAAAACGTTTACGTCGACAATCTCACACCCAAATCGACAAGTGCTTCTTTGTGGGATATCCTAAGAAAACTAAGGGATATTACTTTTATAATCGGGAACAAGGCAAAATGTTTGTCGCCCAACACGGTGTCTTCTTGGAGAAAGAATTTCTTTCAAGAAGGGTTAGTGGGAGCAGGGTGCATCTTGAAGAAGTTCAAGAAACACCAAAAATGTTTCATGACCACGAACCACAACAGAGGAGCAAAGTGTTGCGCCACCGGTTGTAGATACACCGGCCCCACGGAGGTCCGAAAGATCACGTCGTGCGCCTACAGTACAGTGCGGAACAATGTGATATATTGTTGTTGGACAACGATGAACCTAAGACCTATGAGGAAGCGATGGTGGGACCCAATTCCAACAAGTGGCTTGGAGCCATGAAATCCGAAATAGAATCCATGTACGACAATCAAGTTTGTAACTTGGTTGATCCACTGATGGTGTCAAAACCATTGAGTGTAAATGGGTTTTTAAGAAAAAGGCCGACATGGATGGAAATGTTCACATCTATAAGGCGTGACTTGTGGCGAAAGGTTTTAAACAGATTCAAGGTGTTGATTATGATGAAACCTTCTCGCCCGTCCCAATGCTTAAGTCTATTCGGATTATCCTAGCGATTGCTGCATATTTCGATTATGAGATATGGCAGATGGATGTCAAAACGGCTTTCCTAAATGGAAACCTAAGCGAGGATGTATACATGATACAACCTTAGGGTTTTGTCGATCCACAATCGCCTCGAAAGATATGCAAGCTACAGAAATCCATTTATGGATTGAAGCAAGCATCTCGGAGTTGGAATATTCGTTTTGATGAAGTAATCAAAGGGTTTGGTTTCATCAAAAACGAAGAGGAGGCCTGTGTTTACAAAAAGGTCAGTGGGAGCGCAATTGTATTTCTAATCTTATATGTGGATGACATATTGTTGATTGGAAATGATATCCCTATGCTAGAATCCGTCAAGTCTTCATTGAAAAATAGTTTTTCCATGAAAGACTTAGGGAAGGCAGCATACATATTGGGCATTCGGATCTATAGAAATACATCCAAGAGGCTAATTGGATTAAGCCAAAGTACATACATTGACAAGGTGTTGAAAAGGTTCAACATGCATGATTCCAAGAAAGGTTTCTTGCCCATGTCACATGGCATTAATCTTAGCAAGAATCAATGTCCTCAGACACATGATGAGCGAAATAAGATGGGTATGGTTCCATATGCTTCGGCAATTGGATCCATCATGTATGCCATGCTTTGTACACGTCCAGATGTCTCGTACGCTTTGAGTGCTACGAGCGATACGTCGATCCGGTGAAGGTCACTGGATCGCCGTAAAGAATATCCTTAAGTACTTGAGAAGAACTAAGGATATGTTCCTAGTCTATGGAGGTGAAGAAGAGCTCGTTGTAAGTGGTTACATCGATGCTACCTTCCAAACAGACAAGGGTGATTATAGATCACAATGCTGGGTTCGTGTTACGCCGAACGGAGGTGCGTCATGGAAGAGTTTCAAGCAGGATACTGTTGCTGATTCTACAACGGAGGCCGAGTACATTGCTGCTTCAGAAGCTACAAAGGAGGTTGTTTGGATCAAGAAATTTGTTTCTAAGCTTGGTGTGATTACTAGTGCGACTGGTCCAATGTCTCTCTATTGTGATAATAGTGGAGCCATTGCGCAAGCAAAGGAGCCGAGGTCACATCAGAAATCCAAACACATACTTCGGCGATATCATCTCATCCGCGAGATAGTGGACAGAGGTGATGTCAAGATATGCAAAGTGCACACGGATCTCAACATAGCCGATCCGTTAACAAAACCTCTCCCTCAGCCGAAACATGAGGCGCACACAAGAGCAATGGGTATTAGATACTTACATGATTGACTCTAGTGCAAGTGGGAGACTGCTAGTGATATGCCCTAGAGGCAACATGGAGATGTTGGATATCATGGTCAGTGTTTATGTATATATGAATAAAGTGTTATTCAGTTCCATGAAATAGACATCTTGTATTGATCAATAAGTACGTGACTTATTTATGAGACTCTTAATGTATGAATTTATTTCTAAACGATCCCTGATCATATGTCATATTGTTGGAACAAATATGATTCTAAGATCGGCATGTTTATTGATTGATGATCATGTCTCATAGATCATGGGTATGGAGATACCAAATCAATAAACATGGACACATGTGTTAGAGAACACATTGTTGGATAGACCCACCATGAGACACTACAGAAATTAATGTGCCATTAGTTGGTCTCAAGTAGTGTTGGTACAAAGTCCTTAGAGCTGAGATCATCATGGATTCCAACATGTGTAGTAGCCTACTTTGGGACTGCCAAACGCTATTCCGTAACTGGGTAGTTAAAAGTAGTCTTCAGGTTTGCTATGAAACATGGAGTGGGATGTGAGTGATCAAGATGGAATTTGCCCCTCCTTTGAGAGATATCTCTGGGCCCCTCGAGGTAATGGATTATGGAAATGCATGGCCATGCTATGTTGATTGAGGAGTCAATCAAGACGGATAATCCAATACGGTTCGAGTGAATGGTTAAGCTATTGAAGGGATGGCACACATCTTGCCTATAGCTTAATTGGTATCGTGAGGCAAAGGGATTTGTATACACATTACAGGTTCAGAGCCGATATTATATTCTTGTATTCTATGGTGTCAATATGTGCTGCTAGGCACCGCTGTTGACAAATCGGTTGAGTTAGACTCGAGAGCCGAAACCAAGTATACCTGAACCTACAGGGTCGCACGCTTAAGGGGATAAGAACAGGCATTCGAGTTGGACTCGGATACGGCTCGATCGGATAGGGATCCGATCGGATAGAGTCCTATGGGCTTACGACGTATGGTCGGCCAACTCTATGAGATTCGGATAGGATCCGATTCAAAATAGAGTCATGATCGGCCACTAGTCCCAATTGGCCAACTCTATATAAAGGGGCAAGGGGTGGAGAGCTGCATATACGTCAATCGAATTGCATTGCGCCGAGATCAATTTCCACAGGAACCCTCCCCACTTTCGAGCCAAACCCTAACCTTGCATCATGTGCTAGCGGGTGTTAGGCGTTCTGTCCCCGGACGTGTGGACACTGGTAGAGGCGCTGCTAAGTTGCAGCGCTGTTGATCGGCTATGAATCGGCTGCAATCAGAGCGAGGCGACTGCAGCAGATTGGCGATGCAATCGCGACTGCGACTGATCGATCGGCTTTGGTGGAATCGGCTGCGGTCGAGCGCATCGAAGCGAGGCGTGAGAACACGGTCGAACGACACGGATCAACTGCGGCATCGGTGAATCGGCTGAGTGGTGAATTGGTTGTTCCCAGGAATCGGCTATCGGCTTGCGGGAATCGGATGTGATCGGCCAGTACAGTTCCGGATCGGATAGCTCCTGATTGGCTATTTCCGTTGCATACTCCAATCGGTAACGATCTATCGGCCCTTACTAGCAAGTGTTCCTGGTTTGCGCGGTAAAAAGTTTTTGTTTTCGGCTAGCGTAGCCTCCGCGTAACCCTTCACATGGTACGGTCCATGATGAGCCAAAGTTATCTTTTACTATCCTTCTGGGGATATGCTCTTGAAACAACTACATTCACACTAAATAGAGTTCCATCTAAGTCAGTTGAAAAGACGCCATATGAGATATGGATGGGGCAGCCCCCTAAATTGTCTTTTCTCAAAATTTGGGGATGTGAAGCTTATGTAAAGCGTTTACAATCTGACAAGCTAACACCCAAATTTGACAAGTGCTTCTTTGTGGGGTATCCTAAGGAAACAAAAGGATATTATTTTTATAATCGGGAACAAGGCAAAGTGTTTGTCGCCCGACATGGTGTTTTCTTGGAGAAAATGTTTCTTTCAAGAAGAGTTAATGGGAGCAGGGTGCATCTTGAAGAAGTAGAAATACCAAAAAGCGTTTCAGCTACCACAGAACCACAACAGGAGGAACAAGGTGTTGCACCACCTGTTGTAGATACACCAGCCCCACGGAGGTCCGAAAGATCACGTCGTTCGCCTGAAAGTTACATAGGTAATGAACAACGTGATATATTATTGTTAGACAATGATGAACCTAAGACCTATGCGGAAGCGATGATGGGACCAGATTCCAACAAATGGCTTGGAGCCATGAAATTCAAAATAAATTCATGCATGACAATCCAGTTTGGAACTTGGTTGATCCACCCGATGGTATCAAAACCGTTGAGTGCAAATGAGTTTTTAAGAAAATGGCATATATGGATGGAAATGTTCACATCTATAAGGCTCAATTTGTGGCGAAAGGTTTTAAATAGATTCAAGGAGTTGATTATGATAAAACCATCTCACCCGTCGGATTGTCCTAGCGATTGCTGCATATTTCGATTATGAGATATGGTAGATGGATGTCAAAACGGCTTTCCTAAATGGAAACCTAAGCAAGGATGTATACATGATACAGCCTGAGGGTTTTGTCGATCCACAATCGCCTCGAAAAGATATGCAAGCTACATAAATCAATTTATGGAATGAAGCAAGCATCTCGGAGTTGGAATATTCATTTTGATGAGGTAATCAAAGGGTTTGGTTTCATCAAAAATGAAGAGGAGGCATGTGTTTACAAAAAGGTCGGTGGGAGCACAATTGTATTTCTAATCTTATATGTGGATGCCATATTGTTGATTGAAAATGATATCCCTATGCTAGAATCCGTCAAGTCTTCATTGAAAAATAATTTTTCCATAAAGGACTTAGGGGAGGCAGCATATATATGTATGCCCAATATGTATGCTGCCTCCCCTAAGTCTTTCAGGGAAAAACTATTTTCCAATGAAGACTTGACAGATTCTAGCATAGGGATATCATTTCCAATCAACAATATGTCATCCACATATAAGATTAGAAATGCAATTACGCTCCCACTGACCTTTTGTAAACACAGGCCTCTTCTTCGTTTTTGATGAAACCAAACCCTTTGATTACTTCATCAAAATGAATATTCCAACTCCGAGATGCTTGCTTCAATGCATAAATGAATTTCTGTAGCTTGCATATCTTTCCAGGCGATTGTGGATCGACAAAACCCTGAGGTTGTATCATGTATACATCCTCGCTTAGGTTTCCATTTAGGAAAGCCGTTTTGACATCCATCTGCCATATCTCATAATCGAAATATGCAGCAATCGCTAGGATAATCCGAATAGATTTAAGCATTGCGACGGGCGAGAAGGTTTCATCATAATCAACTCCTTGAATCTGTTTAAAACCTTTCGCCACCAATCGCGCCTTATATATGTGAACATTTCCATCCATATCAACCTTTTTCTTAAAAACCCATTTACACTCAATGGTTTTGACACCATCAGATGGATCAACCAAGTTCCAAACTTGATTGTCGTACATGGATTCTATTTCGGATTTCATGGCTCCAAGCCACTTGTTGGAATCGGGTCCCACCATCGCTTCCTCATAGGTCTTAGGTTCATCGTTGTCCAACAACAATATATCACGTTGTTCCGCGCCTGTACCCGTCGGGCGCACGACGTGATCTTTCATTTCAGACCTCCGTGGGTGGTGTATCTACAACGGTGGCGCAACACTTTGCTCCTCCTGTTGTGGTTCTATGGTCACTGAAACATTTTTTGGTGTTTCTTAAACTTCTTCAAGATGCACCCTGCTTCCACTAACCCTTCTTGAGAGAAACTCTTTCTCCAAGAAGACACCGTGTCGGGCGACAAACACTTTGCCTTGTTCCCGATTATAAAAGTAATATCCCTTAGTTTCCTTAGGATATCCCACAAAGAAGCACTTGTCGATTTGGGTGTGAGCTTGTCGACGTAAACGTTGTACATAAGCTTCGCATCCCCAAATTTTGAGAAAGGACAAACTAGGAGGTTGCCCTGTCGATATATCTCATATGGTGTCTTTTCAACTGACTTAGATGGAACTCTATTTAGTGTGAGTGCAACTGTTTCAAGAGCATATCCCCAGAAGGATAACGGAATATCACTTTGGCTCATCATTGACCGCACCATGTCCAACAAGGTGCGGTTTCTCCGTTCGGACACTCCGTTCCATTGTGGAGTTCCTGGTGGAGTCAACTGTGGAACAATTCCACAATCTTTTTGATGATTACCAAACTCTTGGCTCAAGTATTCCCCTCCACGATCTGATCATAGAAACTTGATTGTTTTCCCTAAATGATTATGTACTTCATTCTAGAATTCTTTGAACTTTTCAAAGGATTCGGACTTATGCCTCATTAAGTAGATATAACCATATCTACTAAAGTCATCGGTAAAGGTAATGAAGTACTGATAACCACCTCTGGCCGTTGAGCTCATTGGTCCACATACATCAGTATGTACAAGTGCCAACAAGTCACTTGTTCTCTCACTATGTCCCGTGAAAGGTGCCTTTGTCATCTTACCAAGTAAACAAGACTCACATGTCTCAAATGATTTAAAATCAAAAGAGTGAAGCAATCCATCCTTATGGAGCTTCTCCATGAGTTTCTGATTTATATGGCCTAAGCGACAATGCCAGATAAACGTGGGGTTTGTATCATTAGAGAGTTGCCTTTCTGTATTAATGTTATAGATGGGAGACGCTTCATGATTCAAAACGTATAATCCATTCACCAATGGAGCATGAAAATAGAGCATATCTCTAAGATATATTGAACAACCATTGTCCATTGATCTAAAATCATATCCTTCCGCTTGCAAACATCAAGCGGAAATAACGTTTTGACATAGTGTTGGAATACAATAACAATTATTCAATTCCAAAACTAATCCTGAAGATAGATGAAGTGGTACTGTGCCGACAACAAGCGTAGCAACGCTTGCTCCATTGCCGACGCGCGAGGTTCACCTCGCCCCTTCTCAAGCCTCTACTTCGTCTCATTCCCGCAACGATTTGCAAATATGAGCTACGATCCGGTATCAAATACCCAAGAGTCGGTAGGTGAAGTAGCAAGATTAATGTCTATAACATTAATACCGAAGCGAGTCGTACTTTGCTTTTTTTTGAGATCCTCCATGTACTTCTTACAGTTCCTTTTCCAGTGGCCTGTCTCCTTGCAATAAAAGCAAACGGCATCTGATGCCGCCGACCCCTTCTTGCCCTTCTTTGCATTAGAGGCACTCGCGATCTCATCGGGAGTTAACTTCCTCTTGGTGCAAAGTTTCTGACAGTGGTTTGCGCTTAGCCTTCGGCAT
Source organism: Oryza australiensis (assembly GCA_019925245.2). NCBI lineage: Eukaryota > Viridiplantae > Streptophyta > Magnoliopsida > Poales > Poaceae > Oryza > Oryza australiensis. Next base: position 231,044 of record JAIFGZ020000727.1, on the reverse strand, counting down.
CATAATCACATGATGACCTTTTTCTGGATACTCTCCTCAGCTGTCTTTAGCATCCCATGCAATTCATCCAAGGTCTTATCCATACTGTTCATGTGATAATTCAATATGAATGGCTCGAAGCTCGGAGGGAGCGACTAGAGAATCACATCAGTAGCCTACTCTTGGCTAAGGGGAAAACCTAGTATTTCCAGACTCGATATAGCCAATCATCTTTATCACATGCGGACTGGCGGGATTCCCCTCAACAAGCCTGCACACAAACAAGGACTTCGAGGTGTTGAACCTCTCGGCCCGAGCTTGGTTCTCAAACATGCCACGCAGTCCCTGAATAATAGTGTGAGCATCGCTGCTCTCATATTGCTTCTGAAGCTCAGGGGACATTGTAGCAAGCATGAGACAGCTTATATCTAAGGCATCATTAGTGTGCTTCTCGTAAGCCCTCCGTGCAGTTGCAGTACCATTGCTAGGCAAATCATCCAGATAAGGTACTTCAAGAACGTACTCCTTACGCTCTTGCTTGAGAACAATGCTAAAGTTGCGATACCAATCCATAAAGTTTGTTCCGTTCAATTTTTCCTTTTCGAGAATAGATCGCAAATTAAAAGCACTGGGTGTAGTATTAGCTACCATTATTCTACAACAGAAAAAGCAAAGTTTAGCACAATGTTTATGCTATGTCTATTGTTAAACAATTTAACAAAAGACTCTCATTACGTATTTGGCACCTTCCCTCTAGGTTACGTACTGGGTCAAGATCCACATGTTAGTTAATTTCTAGTGAGCTTTGGCATCACTGTTAGAAGATTAATAACATCGGTAAGCAACTCCTTGCTAATCACATCTCTATGTGACTCTTGTTGTTGGTGTGGCATCTCCATGCCCCTGCGCCAACCTATGCCCCAAGGCCCGAAACTGTTTTGATAGCCTTGCTAAGTAAACCAAATGCTCCTGATATATATGTCCGAAATATACTCCCTCATGTTATGGTAGAGAATGGCACTCTGCTTTGGCAGACCCACCATTGACGAGCATAACGGTGACGGGTGCAACATTTGGAAGGGCATCATTACCACTTAATTTTGTGAGGGATACTATCCTATCAAACAAACATATCACATATGAAAGCAAGTAGAATAGCATATAATGAAATAGTATGGCCCCCTTCACATGGTGATCTCCATCTCCATGCCGGTGTAGAGGATCTCCATCTTCATCACCGTTCTTTCGAGTGCCGAAAGCTTGATTTCTTCAAACTAAGCTACTACTATAGAAGCTCTAATTGAAGATTACATCAACTCGTAGGTCGTGAAATAATATTACAAGCATTGCACATAAGAAAGAATATTACAGGGATTGCACATATGAAAGAATATTACATGCATCTCATACATACAATAGGGCCATACCATCTCAAAGCATTCTCTGCAAAAACAAGTTAGGCGTAGAAACATTTTCTACCTATCGCAGAGAAACGACATCGAGATGACCTATAAGGGGTACGCACATGGCGGTCCCCCTAGCCGGTTAGCGGGCGGGGGGTCGAGGGGGAAGCCGTCCCCTCGCGGGCTTCCGGGCAGAGTCCGGAACACCACACAAAATCTATAGATCCAATCTATGAAATCGCTTACGGAAACCATATCGGCATAATCACATTATGTCGTCCCGATACACTATCAAGGGAGATGATTTGCGTAGGCGCGAGCAGCAAACAAGGTCGGACTACGAGACAGCTTTGGCATAATCACATTATACCGTTCCGATACACTATCAAGGAACGCTATCTCGAAGCCGACTCAAACCGAGTTCTATGGATATTGCTTCGACGTAATCACATTACGTCGTTTCGATATATTATCAAGGAACGCAATTACCATCTACTCTCCTCAATAGATCCCGCGAAACCGATTGATCTAATCAACCCGTGTGCAAAACTTATTCTAGATCCAATCTAAAACTCGAACTAAGCAAGATTAGCTCGGATACCACTGTAGGGTTACGCGGAGGCTACGCTAGCCGAAAACAAAAACTTTTCTACCGCGCAAACCAGGAACACTTGCAAGTAAGGGCCGATAGATCGTTACCGATTGGAGTATGCAGCGCAAATAGGCAATCAGGACTATCCGATCTAGAATTGTGCTGGCCGATTCCTTGGGATAGCCGATTCACCAATCAGCCGATTCGCCGATGTCGTAGCCGATTCGAGTCGTCCGACCGCGTTCTCGTGCCTCACTCCGATGTGCTCGATCTCAGCCGATTCCACCACAGCCGATTCGTAGCCGATCAACAGCTCCGCAACGTAGCAGCGCCTCTACCGGTATCCACACGTCCGGGGACAGAATGCCGAACACTCGTGTGCTAGCATGCGATGCAACGCTAGGGTTTGGCTCGAAGGTGGGGAGGGTTTCCGTGAAGATTGATCTCGCCGACTTCTAAAGCCGCGTGTGATCAGATTGATTTCGGCGCAATTGACTTCAATTGACGTACTGCAACTCTCCACCCCTCACCCCTTTATATAGAGTTGGCCGACTAAGACTAGTGGCCGATCAGGACTCTATTTTGAATCGGATCTCATCCGTGTCTCATAGAGTTGGCCGCCCATACGTTGTAAGACCATAGGACTCTATCTGATCGGATCCCTATCCGATCGAGCCGTATCCGAGTCCAACTCGAATGCCTGTTCTTATCCCCTTAAGCGTGCGACCCTGTGGGTTCAGGTATACTTGGTGTCGGCTCTAGTCCAACTTAGCCGACCGTCGGCTCGAGTCCAACTCAGCCGACCTGTCAACAGCGGCGCCTAGCAGCACATATTGACACCATAGCATACAAGAATATAATATCGGCTCTGAACCTGTAATGTGTACACAAATCCCTTTGCCTCACGATACCAATTAAGCTATAGGACAGATGTGTGCCATCCTTTCAATAGCTTAACCATCCACTCGAACTGTATTGGATTATCTGTCTGTTGATTGACTCCTCAATCAACTTAGCATGGCCATGCATTTCCATAATCCATTACCTCGAGGGGCCCAGAGATATCTCTCCAAAGGAGGGGCAAATTCCATCTTGATCACTCACATTCCGCTCCATGTTTCATAGCAAACCCGAAAACTACCTTTATAACTACCCAGTTACGGAATAACGTTTGGTAGTCCCAAAGTAGGCTACTACACATGTTGAAATCCATGGTGATCTCAGGTCTAAGGACTTTGTACCAACACTACCTGAGACTAACTAATGGCACATTAATTCCTATAGTGTCTCATGGTGGGTCTATCCAACAATGTGTTCCCTAACACATGTGTCCATGTTTATTGATTTTGTTTCTTCATACCCATGATCTATGAGACATGATCATCAAACAATTAAACATGCCGATCTTAGAATCATATTAGTTCCAATAATATGATATATGATCAGGGATCATTTAGAAATATATTCATACATATAGTCTCATAAATAAGTCACGTACTTATTGATCAATACAAGATGTCTATTTTATGGAACTGAATAACACTTTATTTATAAATACATAAACATTGACCATGATATCCAACATCTTCATGTTGCCTCTAGGGCATATCACTAACACTTCACGCTAATAGGTAACCATCTATGGGCCCTTACTTGCAAGCTATCCTGGTTTGCACGGTTGAAATTTTTGTTTTAGGCTATCGTAGCCTCCACGTTCTCCTTCACCATGGTCACTAAACTGTTGTGTAAGGGCGTAGAACTTTTAGTGAATGGGGTAAAGTTTACAGCTAATCTCATATTATTAGATACTTTGGGTTTAGATGTCATTCTCGGTATGGATTGGTTAACTAAGCATAAGGGGACTTCGATTATGCTCAGAGGACTGTGACACTTTGTAGCACCGATGGACAGATGGTTAGATTCACCTGTGAGCAAACCCCTACCTATAAACACCCCTCCACACAATCCCTCATGGTATCGGAATTAAAAATGGTACCCGTTGTGAATGAATATCCTGATGTGTTCCCAGACGAGTTACCCAGGATGCCTCCTGATCGTGACATTGAATTCGTGATAGATTTAGTCCCTGGGACAGCACCAATAGCCAAGAGGCCATATCGGATGACTTCCAAAAATTTGATGGAATTGAAGAAGCAACTCAATGAACAGTTAGCTAAAGGTTTTATCTGCCCTAGTTCATCTCCTTGGGGTTGTCCGGTGTTGTTTGCACCAAAGAAAGACGGTACCATGCGAATGTGCGTAGATTATCGACCCCTAAATGAAGTCACTATCAAGAATAAATATCCCCTTCCTAGTATTGATGATTTATTTGATCAATTGACCGGAGCTCGTGTCTTCTCCAAGATTGATCTGAGATAGGGATACTTTGAGCTCAAAATCAAACCGAAGGACATTCCAAAAACTCCTTTCACTACTCGCTATGGTTTATTTGAATATATCGTAGTTTCTTTTGGTCTGACCAATGCTCCAGCCACTTTCATGAATATGATGAATAAAGCCTTCATGGAATATCTTAACAAATTTGTAGTGGTGTTCATTGATGATATTCTTATCTACTCCAAAAATGAGGAACATGCGCAACATCTGCGTATGGTACTCGATAAACTTCGGGAGCATCAATTTTATGCCAAATTCTCAAAATGTGAATTTTGGTTGAAAGAATTTGGATTCCTTGGCCATGTGCTTTCTGAGGGTGGGATTGCTGTAAATCCAAGTAATGTACAGAACGTACTAAATTGGAAGCAACCACAAAATGTCTCTGAATTTAGAAGTTTTCTTGGTCTAGCCGGCTACTATCACCGCTTCATTGAGAATTTCTCCATAAGTTCGTTTGGACATAAGCTTGTGAAGCAAGTTTTCTTGAACTCAAAAGAAGGCTTACCACAGCCCTAGTGCTAGTAATGCATGATATTCATAAACCTTTTCATGTCTACTGCGATGCATTACGTCATGGTCTCGGATGTGTGCTAATGCAAGAAGGGATAGTCGTGGCTTATGCTGCTCGCCAGTTACGACCTCATGAAATCAATTATCCAACTCATGACCTAGAACTAGCAGCCGTAGTGCATGCCTTGAAGATCTGGAGACATTATTTGATCAGAAACCAGTGTAAAATCTTCACTGATCATAAAAGTTTAAAATATTTCTTTACTCAACCAGATCTGAACCTAAGGCAAAGAAGATGGTTAGAGCTCATTAAATATTATGATCTTGGTATTCATTATCATCCCGGCAAGGCAAATGTTGTAGCAGATGCTTTGAGCCGCAAGCAACGTCACCCTGCTGACATTGAACCCATAAATCAACCCTCCTTGTCTTCTAAATTTCAGAAATTCAGCTTAGGTTTAGTAGAGGATGGTGACATTGTTGCAATGGCATTACAACCTACCCTATATTCTCAAATCAAAACTGCTCAGTCCTCAGACAAGGAAGTAGCTGTGATTATGAAGGAGATCAATTCCAAACCACAAACCCTTTACACCGTCAACTCTGATGGGATGATTATGCATGGCAAACAAATCTTTGTTCCTAATAATCAACACCTTCGAGAAACCATACTTTCTTAAGCCCATCAGACATCTTTGACTATCCATCCGAGTTGCACCAAAATGTATCAAGATATACGTACACATTATTGGTGGCCCAGCATGAGACGAGACATAGCAGCGTATGTGGCAATATGCGACATATGTCAACGTGTCAAAGCCAAACATCAACAACCCGCTGGCCTACTGCAGCCACTACAAATACCTGAGTGGAAATTTGATGATGTTGGAATGGATTTTATCACTGTCTTCCTAAAACACCCAATGGGCATGATTCTATATGGGTTATCATGGATAGACTGACTAAAGTGGCTCATTTCATTCCAGTCCATGTGACTTATGGTGGAGCCAAACTAGCAGAGCTATATTTGACTCATATTGTAAGGCTTCATGGCGTACCAAAAGTCATAGTTTCCGATCGCGGGACACAATTCACCTCCCGGTTTTTGGACAATCTACATGAAATTCTTGGGACTAAACTATTCTTTAGCACCGCCTATCATCCACAAACCGGAGGCCAAGTGGAAAGAACAAATCAAATTCTTGAAGACATGCTCCGAGCTTGTGTGCTTGAACACAATACCAGTTGGGAGAAACGTCTACCTTTCACTGAGTTCTCCTATAACAATAGCTTCCAAACTAGTCTTCAGATGACACCATTTGAGGCTCTTTACGGAAGGAAGTGTAGAACTCCTCTCTATTGGTCCGAAGTAGGAGAAAGACAATTCTTTGGACCTACAGTCATTAACGAAGCTGAAAAGAATGTCACTCTTATTCAGGACCGACTAAAAGAAGCTCAGACTCGCCAAAAAAGCTACTCCGATCACCGTCATCGAGAGCTAAGTTTTGATGTGGGTGATCATGTCTATCTTAAGGTCTCTCCTATGCGAGGCACCCAACGATTCCAGATTCATGGCAAGCTTGCTCCTCGCTATATTGGACCATATCGAATCATTTCCAAACGTGGACAAGTGGCTCATCAGTTGGAGTTGCCATCTCAGCTATCCGATGTACATGACGTATTCCATGTTTCACAACATAAGAAATGTCTTCGAATTCCAATTGAGCACACCTCACTTGAAGATATTAACCTCAATCCAAATCTCTCATATCAAGAGTATCCAATTCGTATTCTCGAAGAAAGTGAACGGCGTACCTGCAAAAGCTCCATCAATATGCTTTGAGTACAATGGAGCAGACGAAGCCACGTGGGAACGAGAAGACCGACTCAAAGCCAAATTCCCTAGTTTCTTCTAGAATGATGAATCTCGGGGTCGAGATTCTTTTGTAATATACCACAATTTTGTAATATATGGAAGACATTGGAAATGGTGGGTGCTGTAAAATAAACTAATGATTTTCCTAGAGATATTTGGTGTGACTTGATTGTGCATTTTGAAAAGTTGTGCATGTGCATAATAAATGCATAACCATATTAAATCTCAACTAATGAACATAAGAAAAATATTTGTAACAACTCAAAAATCTGAGAAAAACTGGTGTAAACCTTCTTCTAATTTAGAAGCGGAAAGTGAATTTTTAGTTTAATTTACCAAGCCATTAGCTAGTCCAAAGCACTCACTAAAAACACTTAATTTCTGAAATTTTGACAGATCACTGGAGGCATGTTTAACACTATGCCAAAATTCGACCAGTGCCATCCAGGCTTTGACTTTTGACCAGACTATAGTTAAAATCATGCTTTACAACTTTTCCATTGGACTCAACCCCAAATTATGCCTGGAACTAATTTTAAATGGAGCCCAAAGTCGTAACCTCGCTTCAAATTCCAGACTTGACAAATTTCCAGCTCTCCTTCTCTCTCACACATTGCAAGGGAGGCCCTCATCGCCATTGACAATCGGTAAGCTCCGCCCTTGCTTGATGTGTGATCACTGATCTACACTCAATCCCCTCTCTAACGCCACCAAGAACATCTCATTTGGTGTAGCCGAGCCCCGGGAACGCAACCTCGCCAGTCGTAGGCACTGACGCGCTCTGGACCGACCGCCGCTCCAACCCTCTTCGTCGCCCGGTCTCCACGGTGCATCCTGGACTAAGCCCTTTCGCCAACATGTTCGCCAGTACCTAACGATTGTTAATCCCGAAGGAATCGACGAGAGGTGCATTGTAGACGAAATCCCCTTTTCTTCTTCCCAAACTCCGACCGCCGACGCCATTCCTCTCTTCCTCCCTCTCTGGTGAGCTTCAGCACAATCTTTTCCATTTTGAGCTACCTCATGGCCGTCTAAACAAAGGCATGCGCTCTCCTTGTACAGCGGAATACTGAAGCACCCTGCCGATGTTCACCCAAGGAAGAACGATGCCGCCGTGAAGCTCCGCAAGTTGACACCGGCGTCCAGGCCACTCCAATGTCAACCAACTGCTAGGTAAGTACCCTAGTAGTTCTTAGGACCTTTACATTGCACATGCATGCCTAGATAAGAGCTCAACACCAACATGCAACACCAACCCGAGGCCACTACCGCCCACAACATCACCGATGGTGATTCTGGTGATCGCAGTGAGTAAGAAAGCCACCGTTAGCTTCGCCTTAAGCCCCTCTAGCTTTTCCCTTTTGTCTGCAACCCGAGATTGGCAACCATTCGCGGCCAGCGCCGGCGAGAAGCTCGCCAGGGCGCCACTGCCCTGTTCCAACCGGCCGTGTCCCATTGACAGGTGGACCCTACTCCATTAGGCGCTAAGGATCTCAGTTGGAAACGGTTCAAAACTTGTAAGGATTGATTAGTAAAAATGTTAAGTATGACATGTGGACCCATGACCTAATTATAAATGGAAGAAACTATACCGACTCTTAATGAAAATGTTTAATACACGTGCTAAAGGACCCCGGGTTGATCGCTGGAAAGCCTAGGGGCCTTTTTGCATATTAGCAAGTGACTGACAGTGGACCCCATCATTTTCTATTTCGAAAATATAAAGGAAAATAGCTGTAGAAATATCTTTCCAAATAAAAGTCTTCTCAAAACTTGTGAAATTCATATAAACTCAAATATAATGAAACTAATTTCTCTTGGTTTACCAAATTGTGAACTTTAATGTTAAAAAGTAAAAACATATGCTTACAGTAGGAAATCTATTTCTAAAAATATGTATAAATACTAGTTAACACAAAACATGTTCTAACTTATAAAATTTATAGAAAATTCATTTCTACTAGAAATGGAGTGAACTAAATTTCTGTAGAATCAGCAAAGTATGAACTCTAATTTAGTAATATAAATTTTGACACACTCTGTAACAGAAACAACATTAATAAATTATATAGTGAAATAATCACCTCAGGTACAATCTAGTTTCTAATAATTATAGAAAATTCATCCTAACTCCAAAAATTACAAACTAAAATTTGTTGGAGATATATTTATCTGCTCTGCATGGTAAAAATGTTTATTTTAACAGAAACATAATGATTTAATCCTCAAAATTCACTGATGCATATGGTTCTATATTTAACAGATGAACATTTTCAAAACTAGAAAAGGTTTTAAAATGAAAACTGTTGAAAATATAAACTCCTTCACGATAAGAGCCCATATAATACAGAACACATTTAACCCATGGAAAACATTCATTTTAAAGCATATTGGATGTTTCTGCATGATTGTGATTTAAGTTTTTGCATCGTATGTTTAGACGATTCACAAACGAATCCCGAGGAAGCCTATTACTTAGCTGAACAGGAAGAAGAAGAGCAAGGCAAGTTTTTCACCTCTCTCTTTGATCACATTGAACCTATGTTTTGGAGGTTATTTTGAAAAGTATTGCAAAGTATGCATGTTGATTGTACAATACAACAGTAAAATCTTTGTAAAATGTATTAGATCAACTCCTCATCTTGCATTCTCACTTAAACACCACAAATACCTTAGCCATCATTTCTAGCCCTAGAAAAAAAATCAGTTTGCCATAATAAGTATGATGCTTGAGGTCACAAGTATAAGAGAATGCTTAGTCTTGCTTAGTGGTATGTCATATTTCCAGTGTGACTAGGGTGGGGAAACACGTATCGTGCTGGTGTAAGGCTAAATCATGAATTTTGGAAGGGCTCTGTTGTGTGCAATAAATCGGATACCTATGTATCGTGTGTCATGTTTTGCATGATTATTATATCGCATAATGTGGGTAAAGTTACGTACTCTGCAGAGTTTAAACTAATCGATTAGCCGTACTCATAGTTATGAGCGACGTGTGAATATGTCATGAGTATAGATTTATGTTCTAATCTTCAAAATGTTGAATTTATCATTCAAATGTGATGAAACTTGAGGAATATGTCCTTGCTGCCATGGAAGGCAATAAGGCGCTATGTAAATTATGTTTATCATCTATAACTTTGCCCATTTGCTAAGTACAAGCTTGCTGAAAATTTATTTAACAAAAATCTGAATTTGGAAATGGATTTTGCTAAACAAAGTTTGCTTTATGCTAAAAGAAACCTATGAGAGCTTTACCTTGAATATGCCTTGCATGTAGCATGTTAGGTTTGTCTGGTGCTTGCCAGTACAATCTATTGTACTGATACTTGCTCGTGTATATTGTTTTGTTGTATGCATAGATTTGACTGCAGGTGAGATTATCCCTGAGGAGGAGGATTTCACAGGGGATGATTCTTTCTTCCAGGATGGTTCTTACTAGGGTCTACCCTAGTCAGTTGCATGAAAGATCCTTTGGGTAGAAGATGCTTCCGCGAACTTAAATATTTGGCCGGTCGACAGTATGTACCTAAGCACTTTGATGTATGCACTATCTAATACTTAGAACTTAGCACTTATTAAGTTAGAGATATCATATGCTTGAATAAAAGTGCTTAGTGTGTTCCTTTTGTTAGGAACATTCTAATCATGAGTATGAGTTAAAGATAATTGAGACAATGTAGATCTTTAGCCATTTTGTGTCATGTCTCCTGAATGTGTAACACATCTGGTCGCTGCCTTCGTGTGGTTTGACGGGCACATCTCAGGCTGAAGTTGACTTGCAGGCTAAAGGCCCAGCAAGGTCTCATTTATTTTTCTCTCAGAGCATCGAATGTCTTATTATGTTTGTTGGAAGAATCGATACATTCTATTCATCCTTCAAATATATTAAGGGGTTCGGAGGGCGTCCCGACAATATTCCTTTTTCCACACATTTTCCTTTACAATACATGCACATCTTGATCATGATTGAATCATTAGTTATCTTCTTGGATCCAGTTTTTGACTTCACAATATATGTGATGCAAGTATGCCGTTCATATCTCTTACCTAAGCTCCACATAAGCCTTATTAGAACTAGGAGTAAGAAAGGGCAAAGTCAGTGCCTTGGTGAGGAATCATACACATTGAGCGATTTGAGATAGTCAATTGTGGAGTAAAGTAAAGTTATGTTCTTATGAGCAAAATGAAAAAACCCAATGTACTCATGAGGAGGAGTGGAGGTAACTTGAATCAAGGCCGTTCCATTCTTCAATCTCCCAACATGACATGGTAGACACTTCAAGATTTACAATTACATGTACGCCTTGGAATAATTATTATGTATGTATCATTGCAAAGGAATTCATTGCTCTGTTGTCATCCATGATCTTTACTCAGGGACAAGTAAAGGCTAAGTGTGGGGGTGTGTTGATGTTCCTTAAGTACCAAATCCGACCATCAATTTCTGCATAAAAGCAGAATAAAGAATAAAAAATGGAATACCAAACTTACAGGTAGTGGTTATTACTAACCATTTCCACAAGTCTTGATGAATATTTGTATGCAGGTGAATTATGGACGAAAACCACCCACCATGCAAAGAAACAAACATCCAGCCAATCAGACGATAGTACACGGATTGAAGGGCCCACAAACCATACCAAAACCAACATATTTGAGGCTAACCACCGTGCACTGTCATGAGGGCCCATTGGACAGTGACCAAGCCGAAAGAAGCAAAAAGTGGTTCGACCAAACCACCATTGTGGCCTCTCGGGCCCAATTTTGGCAGGGAGGTTCCCACCAACCCCAGGAGTCCATTTAGTCCTATGAAGGTGTAGACGACCTATCTAGGAGTTCGGCCGAACCGACATTGGATCTCGTCGCCATCTGTCGCCACGTAGAGGACCATGATGCACTTCCAATGACTGTTGTGGATGGTTATCGCCATAACAACCGTCATAGCTACCTATAAAAGGGTGTTCCCTCCTCACTCTAAGACACACAACTCAAGTGGAGTACAACTCACTATGATATTTAGGTTACTCTTTAGTAGACTTAGAATATAAGAAGAGAGTGAGGGAAAGCTCCGAAAGAGTTCCAGAGGAGTGTCAGAGATGTCGACACTCTCTCCAGTGGAGTCCCTAAGGAGTGTCGGAGTTGTCAGCACTCTCTCCTCTGAGTTGTACCTCGGCGAATGCTTTCTTCAATAAAGTAAGTATTCGAGATTTCCTTTAGTATTTACTTTTATTATTTAAGTAAGATAACTTATCATCATTGCGGGTTCATCGCTTAGTATTTATACTGAGTGATGTAGTACTAAGACTCTAGATGAAAAAGAAAGTTCTTGACCAAGGCTAGAGTAGTAATTGATAACGTAGACATAGTGTCTATGTTAGAGGTTACCTTCTTTTGTTGTGTGCTCCATGAAAAGAGAGGTAGGCGGCAGGTGGTGACAACCCTATCCGTCCTTCGAATTCCTCCATGTTCTGTTACATCATAGAGCTACAGGTCAGACTTAGCCTAATAGACCAGGGGAGAGCCGGTGCTCGAAACAACTAATAGAGTTGTACCTTAACTTAATTAAGATAATTAGCCCATGGGAATCCTCTCTATCCGAAGCCTATCATTTAGTTGTTGTCCTTGAATGAATCATTATCTTAGATTATACACACACGTTCCCTCTGATTCGATATCCTTGGAATACTCTGAGATGACGTGCTATAGCAGTATTCCTGCGCTTGCGGATTTATCTATTACCGTAACAAATACCAATAGCAATTTTATTTGTCATAACTTGATTACTGCAAAATTTCCCATATCCTCTTATTTTGTATGCACTGCATGTGCTATTGGAAAACTGATTTTAAGACCTTCTTATCTTAAAATCAGAGCCGAACCACTTAAATTCCTTCAACATATTCAAGGAGATATTTGTAGCCCGTACTGTGCAAACATATGGATCATTCAGGTATTTCATGGTTTTAATTGACGTATCTACTGGATGGTCTCATGTGTGTCTTCTTTCGACACGAAACCACGCCTTTGCTAAGATAATGTCCCAACTCATAAGGTTGAAGACACATAACCCTGAACATATGATTCAAATCAATCTTGTAACATATCCAAAAATTTAAATTTCAAATTTTGCATCTAAAATTTGTTGAAAATGATTTTCCTAAATAAAAATCCTACAATCTTCCATCTAGACCTAGATGAGTCCAATCTAACTAGTGCACATAAGGAAATTTGGGAACAAATTAAAACTTTTCCTTATCAACCTAGGAGTAAGATTAAAACTTAGTGAATGCTTGCATTTGCATAAATGTATTGAGTGTAACTTGAGTCCTCTTTTTGTTTTTGGATATTAATTATATTTCATAATAGGTTTCATGAGTATTAAATAAAAACAAGAAGTAATAATTTAAGGGAAGGACCTAATGTCAAATATAGAAAATTATGTTTTAAAATTTTACAACCTAACTATTACAACTTGACCAATGTAAAAATCCATAAAACTAATTTGGCCACTCATTTGAAAATATGTCATGAGCATACTGCACGAATACGCGTAGGCTACGATAACATAAAACAAATATTTTCTACCGTGCATTCCAGGAAAGCTTGCAAGTAAGGGTCTATAGAATGTTACCAAAAGACGCGCAATGCAGCGGATATAGCCGATCAACGTCTAGCCGACCTCGAGCAACGCTTTCCCAACCTTGCCGACCTCAGACGGCACCTTGCCGACCTCGGTTCCAATTCGCCCGACCCCGTCGACCTCAGCTTGCTTTGCCCGACCTCGCCGACCTCGAACAACGGCTCGCTGTTGATGCCAAATCTGTATCGCCGCTGTCGTGCCAAAAGATGTGTTGATGTCAGAGCATACACTAGCTTGGGAGATCTGCTTAGCTCCAGTGCAGGTCCTAAAATCATTGAAGTGCGGGAGTGCCAGTCAGTTTGATCCTACCACTGACAAGATATACAAAGCAACGAAATATAAAGCATATCGGTTGATAGCCGATGCTAGCCGATCGGTCAATAGCCGATGGCGTGATTCCAGCCGATGCCGATGTTAGCCGATGCGGTTAGGGTTTTAGTCCATCGACTGTGTGTTGAGCAAACATCCATGTAGAAGCGATCGGCTGACGATCACATGATAATATAGTAATGTACTATAGCATAAACCAATCACATGATGAAATAGACATTGATCCGAATAATGAAGCACGCATCGGCTGAAGTGTGATGGCATAAAATCCGACAGATAAGCAATGATCGATGAATACTCTATTGTCATCGGCTAAAAACCAATTCGTACGCAATCCTTACAAACCGATGCAACACCCATGGGATTGACAATTACTCGATCGGCTGAAGATATTAATAGCATATAATCTAGGTCTCAGAATAAGTTTACATCAAGTGACTGGGATAGATCGGTCGCATACCGAGACAGTATAAATCACTTATATCTAAATGTACCTCAAGACAAAGATTATATGTATTCATAACATACCCGATGTAATGTCCAGATAACTCATCGGCTGAAACCCCAATGAAACCCTTATTGGAAGCCAACAAGCAGGCTAGAGATTACGGTTCTAATCACGACTTAGTAGATCAAACTGAACTGATGCAGCACTAAGTATGAAAAGAAACGCAATATCTAGACAATCAAGCCCTCGACCGATTTTCAGGGTGGTAGATGTCTAAGCTAATCTAATCTAGTAACCAATTTAACCGGTATCGGCAGAAACCCTAAATCGAGAGACAGCCCATAGAGCCAAATCGAGATACTAGGACTAGATTCAACAGAGACATGATAAATAATCAGGCAAAGATGTTAACCGAATCAAAGCAATCCAAGAGGTCGAATGTATTCATGCAGCCTTGGACGACGCCGACGTAGCCAATACGATTGCCTGAATCGACAGGACCTTGGACTTATCCCTTCGCTGGAGATCGAAGCCGATGCAGCCCCGCGTCAGGTATAAATGAGCCGCAAGCGAAACAATCAAATGTGGTATCTATGTTCGTTGTCATCTATCTCCATTCCCAGGTACATTTATTTCATAAGAGATAATACTATTTGCTAAAGAACTAATGGATATTACATGACGAAATTTTGTTGTGTTTGTTTTCATGTCGACACTTCTATGGGCAAGATCATGCTCTATGCGACAAGAACCATATGAAAAAACCAAGGACGGTTTTCCGTGGAGGGGAGGATGATGTGATCATGACTACTATGGATACAACCGTTGCTCACATCATATGTTCACAGGAAGACATCAAATTTAAGCTTAAAAAATTCTGGAATCCAATTCGTCAAGCTCTAACAGCGCTGAATTCAAACGGCTGCCAAATATGCATATGTGCTCCGATTTGGGTCTATGAGTACTTGATGGAAATCTCTCGAAGTCATGTTTCCAATGGATCCAACCTAATCTCCAAATTCCATCCTAATCAGTCGTAATCATAGAAACAAGGTGTTGCATTATCTATAATGGGCCTATGGGCTTGCAACTTCATCAGGGACCCCGACCCAAGTGGAGCCCAAGTGGGGCCCAAGTGGGATGCATCTCAACCTCCAAATACAAGTATTCATAATGTCCTCCACCAGGTCACCACGTCACTTTTGGTCCAAGGAACGAAAGAGAACTAATCCAACATGATTTGAGGCTGAATTCGGACTACAGAACAACACCGACTTGTGACGGTTGCCATGGTTTCATACGAACTCCAATTTGGGTGTTTTAGTACTTCATGGAAAGCTTATGACGTCTACTTTCCAACGGATCTCGCCTTACTTCCATATCTGTTACAAGCCAGCCATAATCATCAATTTAGTATATATACCTTGTTCTTCCCGAGGTGCTGCACCGCCAAAATTAGGCCGATGGGCCTTGTATCAAGTTGAGTCCATTATGGACGTGTCCTATGGTTGGAGAACGATCCCAACTCGTTCTTCCACCTGTATAAATACCCCTATAGCCACCTAGAATAATTTGAGTTTTTATTATGTAAGTTTAGCTATTGCTACTTTCTAATAGACACATGTGTCGGCTAGACCATCTATTCTATTTGATTCGGAACCCCACCTTTTTATGAGTATTGAGATCTGAAAATCAATATTTGCAATTTGAGTTGTTGTTCATCTTGTTCTTGCTAGTTCTTTGGTTGCTTACAGCAATAACCCTAGTGGTTTGGTTGATCGTGCTCCGCAAGATCATGTCAACCGATGAAGTTGGTGTATCAGTCGCTAAGGCGCAATTACTCCGTGGAGTATCGTAGTCGGGCCATGAATGTCGCTCCATTAAATCGAAGTTATCGTCTCCATCGAAAGATCGATACACCTTAATGCACATCATAACCTCTCCTCATCATCACCATCGAAACCCCTCAAGAAACCCCAAGAATTGTGCACCGAGGAGTACGGACGGAGATCAAATTCTTCTTCTTCGGCTTCGGTCAACCACCGTCATCACTGATTCCTTCTTCTCCGGTGAGCTTCAAGCCAATTCCTTACATCCAAGTCATCTTTAGAGGGTCGTCAACCTCATGCATGTCTAAGTTTGCCAGCTTTTTGGGTAGATGGAGCTATCATCATCATTAAGGAGCACCTCGTTGTCATCGCAAGGTGTCCACTATCGTTATCGCCAAGCAGTCCTAACGTGCCACGTTCAAACCTCGGCGAGCTCCATTTATGCACCTAAGACAACATTCATGCACCCTTTTAGACCCAAACTACCTCCACCTCCACATGCACCACCACCCCAAAACGAACAGCCGCTTGAGCTCGCCGTCGGCACTACTCCGGCCTATAGATGGCCAAACGGCTCGCAGCCCGACGGCACAGCCCATAGCATGGAGATTTGGCCCAGCCCAGGCATGACACGGCCCGACTGTCGGGCCGTGTTTGGTCCTTGTCCTCGGCACGACGTATCGGCCCGACACAACGATCAGGAGGCAAAATAGACTTATTTCAACCATATAGACATGGCCCAAAAAGCTGAGGGGATGCAAAATAGACTTATTTCAGTCATATAAGACACGGCCCAAAGAGATAAGGAGGCTAAATAGACTTATTTCAAGAAGAAGCACGATGGGCTGATCATGCCTTCGGGCCCGCACGGCACAGCCCGAGTCTTATTGAGCCGTGCCTGGGCTGTAGGTGCAGCCCGTTGGCACGGCCAGCCCGAGTCTTATCGGGTAGTGCCTTGGTCGGGCCTGAGCCGGACCGTGTCGGGCTGCCCGTTTGGCCAACTATACTCTGGCCACCTCTGCTAGCAAAAAGACCACCAGACCACCGGTAGGTTTGCATAAGTGAGGTACATTTTCTCATTTGGCCGATTCGCACAAAACATCGCTGTTCGTCGCTGGCGCCGACGAGAAGCTCGTCGGCTTGCCCTTACCCTTGCCCTGCTCTCCTGGCCCCAATCTCAATGACACGTGGGCCTGGATAATTGCCCCTATCTCAATGCTCTCCCGCCCTCGGCTCACCTCTATTCCTCGTCTGCAGCAACCTCCACCTCCATCCCGTCAGACGTGCTTGATGGAGAGGATGGCAAGGATGGGGGACAGCGAGTTCCACGACGTCAGGCTCTGAACGTTGTTCTCCACAAGCTTGGCGGAGGGCACAATCTGGCGCCTGATGCCCCACTTCTTCTCCAGCAGTCAGCTGCCGCAGCAATTGCATCCCAGGCAGGAGGGGCTCGTGGTGGGTCACTACATTGCTGCTTCTCCGGGAGCAGATCTGGGCGGTGCAACCATCGCGCCCACCTCGACCTTGGCTAAGCCATCGTCGTTGTCGTCCCGACAGTACTGGTTGTTTTTTTATTAAAATTTAAAATTTTATCTTGGTTTTCGTTTCATTAGCATGTATTTTAAAGTACTAAACACATTTCGTACAAAAACTTTTATAATAAAAGTTACTTCAAAATATTAAATATATTCATTTTTAAAGATTATCATAATTAAAACTCAATTAATCATTCGCTAACTCGTTTTGCGTGCCAGCAGTTTTAAAGGGGCAGATACTTCCATCAAACAACTAACCCACAACATGGTGCACACTGTGTATGTCAAGACTTATCAGAATATATGCAGTTCTGTACTTCAAAACAAGAGAAAATATATCCCATATTTGGGAAGAAAATCCATCATGCAAAGATTTCATACAAATGCTATGCTCCATGCTAGATCTAAGAAACATAACAACAGAATAACCAAGAGGGGAACAACAAACCACTGTGGAATAAGATCACAACATAAGAAACTTAATTTTGTTACCTGTGAACTATGAGTTAAACATTCAAGGCTTACACTTCCTGATACTGGTGTAAAATTGTGAACCATGGCATACACAGCAAGAAAACTCTGGACACCAAACTTATATATCAATGTCACCCCCGGAGCTGGCTGAATCACCATCACTGCCGTCACTATCACTGCTGCTGCTTCCACTACCGCTCCCACTTCCACTGCTACTACTGCTACTGCTGCTCCCGCTAGAGCTAGAGGTGTCCAGCTCATCTTGCTGCCCTTCTGCATTGACTTGAGCTCGCAGGGCCTCGGCTGCATTGAGTCCCTCATCAACCTCATCATTGACATCTACATCAGCAATTTCATCATCAATGTCAAGCTGGTTTGGTATGTTGATGTCAAAACCACGAACAGAAGCTCCTTGTCCGGAGGACATGTTATTCGGTGAGCCATTGTCATCATCACCAAGTATGTCTAGGTTCTCCTCTTGATCATTTGGATCAGGCGAAAATGAAAATGGATTTGTGGTGACAGGTTGGTATGTAGTGCTCCTGTTATTGTTTCTTAGACCTGCAACTGGCAAACTAGAAAATATAAATCTTATCCAAGAAAACATTTCACTCGGCAACATTGACAATCTTTAACAACCCTTTTAGAGAAGGTAAATATCTTTTCAATCACTACCTCCGTTTTTAGATATTTTAGGTATTAACCATACTTCTATAATAGGATATAAGGCATGGAAGAGAACAATGTTAAGCATGCTTCGATCTGTAAGCTACTTTTTTCATCGTGGAAATAAACTACAAATTGTAGTAATGGTGTAATGGTAGTATGGTACACAAGGGGAAATCATACATGCATGCCTCAGTTGTAGAATGGCATGTATTTGGTGAACTAATATATTTTCTTGTGGAACAGGTCAAAACGGCAAGTACAACATGGTTAAACTGTTTTTGCATTGTACCATATCTTTCCTCCAGCACCATCAAATTTGACAAGATGATATCATGGTACAAGGACCATTTCAAGAACTGCAAACTACAACATCAACATCAAGACCCGAACATAGAATTTGGTGTATAACCTACACGGCAAATGCCTAGCCTTTGTTTTAACAACAATTACGTGAATGCATTCATCATCTCTAGTATCAGAGCAAGTTAAGAAACTAAAAGCCTCATGAATAAGGACAACATTGCAATTAAAAAAAGGGTCACGTTACCTGGATTTTCAGGTTCACCAATGTCAATGCGTTCAACCTCAACCTATAAAATGATGATCAAAGGTCAGAAGTCAGACGATGATTAAATAAAAGAGTTTTTTAAACATCAAGAATTCCAGTAAAACTGTACAACGTGCTATCACAAAGGTTGGCCAAGATCCCCAAGGGTCAGCATATAAATAACATTGTCAGCTTACAAATCTATTTATGAACTTATAACACTTTAGGTTGTTTTCTTCAGGAATCTAGTCTCAACATATATAATCTGGAGTAAATTGGAAACAATATGAGAAATATAACAAATTTATGAGCCTATATCCAAGTCTTAGAAAGTCTGTAAAGTACATTTTAGATTGGGACAAGGATGTATCTCTCATGCAAATTCACAGTTTATATCTCTACTTTGAACTCACTAAAAGCTGAAATCACTTTGATACCGAAAATATAGCAGCATATTCAGTAGCAATGGCACAGTTGCATGATAACAAACTCAGTACCCAATACCAAACTTATGAAGAACAATTTCCCCGTCCAAACACTTGCATTGAACAGGCAATGGCCCTGACAAAATCCCCATCAAGGATAAGGGTTACTATGTCACAAAAGCTCCCAAGTCAATGGATCCAGGAACTGAAACGAGGAACTTAGCAAGGACTTATAAAGTTTTCTTTGATAAAAAGAAAAGCATTAACATGATAGGAAAACAATCCCTGGCACAGTCCAATTGCCATGTGATACAAAGTTAATTCGGATATTTGAACATGGTCCATTTTATCAAGCCACCAAATTCCACATTTAAAGACAAGGAACAGAACCTGCACCATATTTTGGCAAAAAAACTTTCATCGGTAGTCAGAGCTAACCATACTGTACTCTGGCATAAAAATTGGGTAAATGAACTTTGCACTCACTATCCAATGTTTGGCCTTCTGAAATATAAATTATGAAGAACAAAAATTAACAATATTCACTTTTCAATTAGATGCTCAAAGACTACTGTTTTTCATAAACCATTAAGTACTAATAATCTAAAACACACCATGAAATTCAAATATTAATCACTTTACATATATAACATAATCCTGTGGATGATTAGGGGTATGGAAGATATTAGATTCAAAAGAGCTTATGAACTGGCTAGGCTTGAATGTAGACAGACATGAAATTTTATTGTGGCATGTATATAATGTTTTATACTTTTCTACATGAAGACAATCAGGTAATATGATCTACAACATTCCAAAAAACCTGCATTGTTTAATATACTACCGATAAATATTACTGAAGGGCCTATATATGAGTGGTTCCAGTCTCCCAGATAACAAAAATCTCTTGGTAAATGTGTTTTGTGTTGTGTTTGTCAGTCTAAATAGTGTGCATCATATATTGCCTCATACCGGCTATTCAACGTTATCACTTTTTTCCTCCAATACCTCAATCTAATAGGGTCATAACAAATTATGGAACAATGTACCAAAATTTATCTAGGGCATCTAAAATGCTGAAAGAACTTACAGGAACTGAGTGTACAGCAGGTTTACTCATGGCGGGTGACTTTCCAACTTTCGGTAATGGAGGAGAATGTGATTCGCCCATTCCAGTAGTGGCTGAAGTGGCTGCTGAAGACTCTCCCGGAACTCGGACATGCCTTAATCTCTTGACAGCCCGATGCAACCGCTCCAGACGAAAGGTTTCACCATCAAAAAACAAGACACCATCATTATCCTTGCACTCTTCTTGGCTTCCTTCAAATGTCACCTTTGGCTTGCCTGGCTGATTGTTGTGGAATTCCACGGTAACCCTGTTATCTTTGGTCTTCTGCAGAGACCCAGCTTGAGTCTTATCAATTGATGCTGGCTTAAATTCATCTGTCAATACAATTATAAGGAAAGGGTTCAACACATAACCTGATAAGTATTTATAATATAAAAGAATACGGATCAACACATTAGAGATATTTGTAGAGATAGTTTTCAGGCAAAAAAAGGTTATTTCAAACTTCATAATCCAATAATGGACTTAACATGGAATGGAAAGCTAGAAAGCAGACAACGAAGTGGCGACTCATTGGATTTCAGCAAATCGTTAAGCCAAATTCATTCCTGAAGAGTACCTAGGGCAGGCCTGCACTACATGGTCGTCATAACCTTTTTCAAACCACGAGAGGGAGAGAGAAATAATTATTTAATTAGTTTTGGGAGCATCAATTTTGATTCCTTTATAGCAACCAATGACTTGTTTTGGCCCAATGAAAAAAATTGAAACATGTCACGTAACTATCAGGAGGGAAAAGCTTCCGAGATAGTGAATAGTTGGTCAAATATTATTACATTTAGCGATATAAAAGGAGAGCAAGAGAGCACAGAAACTAGGCATCACAATACCAAGTACACCGATTCACCAAACCAAGCAACCATGGGATCAATGCTACAGACCCAAAAATATATATGCGAGTTCAACCCTTCCTAATAGTTATTTTGCTGTCTCTAACAAACCAAAATTTTATTACTATAGAGCTAAAGCAAATGCTACCTGATCAACCAAAGGAAACATATTCAGAAGAACAAAGACAACTAACATGTGGTAATCCCACAATTGTGGCTGATGATAAGTCACAAATGTCAAATATGCTCTGACGATGAGTCACGCATGTCCAAATAGGAGCATCATGCCGTGTTCACAACCCCAACGCTGGTAAACAGGAAGTGCTTCGCCACCAGCTCGATGAGTTCCAGAACTCCAATTGGAACACGCACGCATCACTAAAGCATACTATCGCAGATCCCCCACCCCCCATCGCACCACCAAAGGGCTCGAGAATTACCGCCGAAGGGGAACCTGTGCTACGGCCGCGTGCGCCTCACGAGTAGCAGGGAGGGAAGGAGGGAGGGAGGGACGAAGGGGATTCGGGGGCGTACAGCGGAGCGTGCAGAACTTAGCGGTGGGGGAGGGGTCGCGGCAGGAGGAGCCCAGCCGGAGCTCGTACCACCGATTCGGCTGCGGCGCCGTACTCGGCTCGCCGCTGTTGCCGCTTGCCATCCCCCGCCGCCCCCCGCCGCCGACACCAGCGGCGATCGATCGATGCCGAGAGATGGTCGCCCCGATGGATCGACCCCGACCCTAACCTCGAAATCGCAAGAAGGCCCTAGTTTGTTCGGTGGTTGTTTTCTTAGAAAAATTTCATGTAACCCCCTCAAGTCAGACGTAATTACTGGAAGCCGACTAAGAGACGTTTCACAACTCACTTTTCGTGTACTAATTTCATAGGTGGCCAAATGGGCCGGGCCGTAGTGGGCCGGCACGGGCACGTGTATACTGTTTATGGCACGGGCACGACACGGCACGAATGTAGACGGGCCGGGCCGGCATGGCACGATTGGGTGTGCCATGCTTAGGCCGTCGGCCGAGCCCATGGGCCGGCACGGCACAGCACGGCTCTTGTGCGTGCCGGCCGGGCATGGCACGGCCCACGGGCCGACACGGCCCATTGGAAATCAGGCCACATCGCATCCCGATCCCGCTATCCCCGTCCCGCATGCGCTCGTGCTAGGGTTAGGGTTTAGAGAGGCTCCGCGTCAGGCGGAGGCGGCTAGGCGCGGTGGCGGCTCGGCGTCGGCCGCGTCGCGCGCGGCCGCGTGGAGGCGGCGAGGCGTGGAGGCGACGGAAGCGGATCTGCGGGCGCGGCGTGGTGCGGAGCGGAGAGACGAGAGGGAGCGGCGGCGCGGCCGCGCTCGGAGGCGGAGCGCGCGCCAACATGGAAGACGGAGGCGCTGCCGCGCGGAGGCGGATACGCGTAGCGCGAGGTCGTTGTGGCGCGACGAGGTCAGCGGCGGGCTCGGAGGTCCTCGACGACGCCGGCGGCGGTGTCGCCTGGGAGGAGAGGAGAGGCGGCGGCGGGTCCGAGTGTACTGTGTAGGGTTAGGGTTTTGTAATTTTTTTTCATTTTATAGTCTCCTCTGCCGCCGCCGCCGTTGGGTGGTTTTGTCCGTGGGCCGGTTTCTGGCACGTGGTCCTTAAGCGTGCCCAATCCGGCACGGCACGGCCCGTTACAGTACCCGTGCCTAACGGGCCGTGCCTAAACGGACCGTGCCACACCCGTGCCCGTGTCGTGCCCACTTGCTTCAAAGAATTCCAACCTTGCTTCAAAGAATCTATGACCACTTATATTATTCACTCAATATAAAACATAAAAAGCAGAAAATAATTAGACAATAACTAATAATACCAACACAAAATAGAGAGAAGACATTTATTCAAGTCTGTTTGTAAATCTTCATCTGAAGTTAGCAAGTATATGCATGACCGTTGTCTTTAGATTTCGGCATGCAGTATGTATTAGTTTGTTGTCCTCGTCACACTTTGTAGTCGTGTCTAAAACCAAAGCTAGTATAATTGCCCTGGATAGTAGCTACATATAAGATTTTATTGGGGATTTGTCAAAAAACCATGTCATTTCTACTTAGCCATAGCACCCAACATATAGCATATGCTCCTAATAAATGTTGTTGTTTGTTTTTAAGTCAATGCCCACAAGCCAATTCGAAATATGAGAAGTACTATTTGGAGGTTTTAAACCAAAAGAAATATTTTTCAATCTCCAAAGGAATCTAGCAAAATGGCACCGAAAAAAGAAAACAAACGATGTATAGTTTCATTCTTCGTAAAACACAACATATCATATTACCATTTCAATTCTTTCTTGCTAAATTGTCCTTAGTTAATATTACTCCTTTGAATTGATACCACTGTTGATGGTCGTTAAGTGCAAACTTTAACCGTCAACTCCTGCATAAAAGAATACAAAATATACTACCAAACTTAGTGGTAGGGGTTTATTACTAACCATTTTTACTAGTATTGGTAAATATATGTATGCAGGTGATTTCAGAATAAAAACACACTCGCCATGCGACAAAATGAACCTCCAACCAATCATACGCGAGCACAAGGATTGGAGGGCCCACATGATAGCCAAAACCGACCTAAAGTAGGGCCAAACCATTCTCAATTGCCATATAGGCCCACCTCTCAGTCCTTAGGGAAAGATGGTGGAGAAGTGTGGGACCCAGAGGTTAGCCGAACCATTGATTCAGGCGACCTGCCATGGCACCACTCATCTCCACCTTTCACGTGGAGGTCCAGGATTTCTCCCCAATGATGATTATGGGTGAACCGACCTCCACAACCGTCATAATTGCCCTATAAAAAGAGGAGCTAACTCACTTCCAAAATACACAACAAAATAAATTACAACTTACTTTCATATAGACATCACTTTAGTATGTGAAATTAGGTACAGAGCGAGGGGAAGCTCCGAAAGGAGTGCCCCAAATATCAAAGTTATCTCCGGGAAGTTCCGGAGGAATGTTGGGTTTGTCGACATTCTTCCCCTAGGAGTTTCGGAGAACCATCTGAAGGGTTACGCGGAGGCTACGCTAGCCGAAAACAAAAACTTTTTACCGCGCAAACCAGGAACACTTGCAAGTAAGGGCCGATAGATCGTTACCGATTGCAAGGTATGCGCGGAAGTAGCCAATCGGGCTATCCGATCCGGCTATGGCCCCACAGCCGATAACGGCCGATTCCCGCAAGCCGACGGCCAATTCTGCGGACGCCGATTCACCAATCGGCTGAATTCGCCGAGTCGTCTGACCACGTTCTCACGCCTCGCTCTGATGCGCTCGACCATAGCCGATTCCACCACAGCCGATCTGTAGCCGATCAACAGCGTGCAACGTAGCAGCGCCTCTATCGGTATCCACACATCCGGGGACAGAACGCCGAACACCCGTGTGCTAGCACGCGATGCAAGGCTAGGGTTTGGCTCGAAAGTGGGGAGGGTTTCCGTGGAGATTGATCTCGGCGACTTACATTGCGGATTCGGTTCAATGCAATGCTGCAACTCTCCACCCTCGCCCCTTTATATAGAGTTGACCGACTGGTACTAGTGGCCGATCAGGACTCTATTTTAAATCAGATCCTATCCGAATCTCATAGAGTCGGCCGTCCATACGTCGTAAGACCATAGGACTCTATCCGATCGAGCCATATCCGAGTCCAACTCGAATGCCTGTTCTTATCCCCTTAAGCGTGTGACCCTGTAGGTTCAGGTATACTCGGTTTCGGCTATAGTCTAACTTAGCCGATCGTCGGCTCGAGTCCAACTCAGCCGACCTATCAGCAGCGGCGCCTAGCAGCACATATTGACACCATAGTATACAAGAATATAATATCGGCTCGGAACCTGTAATGTGTACACAAATCCCTTTGCCTCACGATACCAATTAACTATAGGCAAGATGTGTGCCATCCCTTCAATAGCTTAACCATTCACTCGAACCGTATTAGATTATCTGTCTGTTGATTGACTCCTCAATCAACTTAGCATGGCCATGCATTTCCATAATCCAGTACCTCGAGGGGCCCAGAGATATCTCTCCAAAGGAGGGGCAAATTCCATCTTGATCACTCACATCCCACTCCATGTTTCATAGCAAACCCGAAAACTACCTTTATAACTACCCAGTTACGGAATAGCGTTTGGTAGTCCTAAAGTAGGCTACTACACATGTTGGAATCCATGGTGATCTCAGGTCTAAGGACTTTGTACTAACACTACCTGAGACTAACTAATGGCACATTAATTCCTGTAGTGTCTCATGGTGGGTCTATCCAACAATGTGTTCTCCAACATATATGTCCATGTTTATTGATTTGGTATCTCCATACCCATGATCTATGAGACATGATCATCAATCAATAAACATGTCAATCTTAGAATCATATTTGTTCCAACAATATGACATATGATCAGGGATCATTTAGAAATAGATTCATACATAAAGAGTCTCATGAATAAGTCACGTACTTATTGATCAATACAAGATGTCTATTTCATGGAACTGAATAACACTTTATTCATAAATACATAAACATTGACCATGATATCCAACATCTCCATGTTGCCTCTAGGGCATATCACTAACACCATCGGAGTTGTTGGCCTTCTTTCCTCACCTTGTACGTTGGCATATGCTTCTTTTAATAAAGTAAGTATTCGAGACTTCTTTATGGTATTTAATTTATTTGCTAAGTGAGATATATTTCCATCGTTGCGGGTTTGTCCCTTAGTTTTATATTAAGTGCTCTAGTACTAGAACTCTTGATGAAGAAGGAAGTTTCTGCGTGAGGCTAAAGTAGTAACTAATGGCTTAGACGTGGTGTCTATGTTAGCGGTTACCTTTGTTTGTTGTGTGCTCCATGGAAACTAAGGTAGTCAGCAAGTGGTGACAGTCCTATCCATCCTTTGCATTCCTCCAAGTTCAGGTACTTCATAGAGCTACAGGGCGGACTCAGCTTGACAGACTAAGGGAGAGTCAGTGCCCGAAGCAATCGAAAGGGTTTTACTTTAACTTAAGTTTAATAAATTAACCCATAGGAATCCTCTCTAGCCTAAGCCTACCATTAGTTGTTGTCCTTGGATAGAATCTTATTTCTAGATATATACGCACGTTCCTTATAATTCGATACTCTTAGAATACTCTAAGGTGAAGTTCTACATTGGTATCCATGTGCTTGTGGATTTATCTTTGATCGTAACAAATACCAACAACCACATAAAAATCTTTATTTTAAGAGGTATTTTTAGTTTCCATAAAATTTTGTTCCCCTCAATATGATCGTTATTTTTAAAGCTAAATATATAGAATGAACCAAGAATTGACCATTTTGACAAAGATTCCATCTAAATGAGTCACACTCATCATTCAACTTAATATGCACAATAGAGGGCACCAAATTATGCCAATTTGCCATGTTTTGACCTACCAAAGCTCTTCTAAAGGAAACATTAAGAGAAACACAACTCATGACCGTCGCTATTGAGACATTTTTCCTACAAACAATATTGAAAAGAGATGGATATCTTTCCATAAAGAAAGTATTTCCTACCCATTTATCCTCCCAAAATCTTACTTGCTTCCCATCATTTAGTATCCAGGATCAAAAATTTAAAAATATATTCTTGACCTTCATGAGGCCATACCAAAAATGAGAATCCCCTTGTTTTCTCTCAACTTGGGTGATTGTATAA
Source organism: Oryza australiensis (assembly GCA_019925245.2). Lineage (NCBI taxonomy): Eukaryota > Viridiplantae > Streptophyta > Magnoliopsida > Poales > Poaceae > Oryza > Oryza australiensis. Next base: position 203,720 of record JAIFGZ020000727.1, on the reverse strand, counting down.
TTTTGCAGATATTTTCTCTTTAGTAAGTCCTGCCATACTACTTGCACATTGATTAGTTTAAAAAGTCATTTGCTTAACAAGCAATTATTCTGTATTTATATATTATGCACCCCTAGTCCACCTTGATCCTTTAGTTGAGCAATAATATTCCATCTAGTTAATCTATACTTTTTTGTGGTCATCCCCTTGCCAAAAGAATCGTGACTATAATAATCAATTTTTTGAAGAACCCCTTTTGAAATCTAAGAAAAGAAATCTTAAACATAGCTAAACTCAATATCACTGAATTTATCAACACCAACCTCCCACCTACGGATATATGCTTGCCTTTCCAGCTATTCAACTTTTTCTCAATTTTTCCTCAATTATTTTCCAATCTTTGTTACTTAGTTTCGTAAAATGCATAGAATACCAAGAATCTAACAGGAAATTCCTATTCTACACCCAAAGTTGCAGGAATACTGATTTTGATAGTCCTTTGCTTGGCCAAAACAAAATAGCTCACTCTTATGAAAATTAATTTTTAGACCTAAAAGCATTTCAAACACAGATAATAATAATAATTTCATGTTCTTAGCTTTCTCTAAATCATGGTCCATAAAAATCATTTGTATCATCTGCATATTGCAATATAGATAGACCCTCATCCACAAGATATGGAAGTACACCATTAATTTGGTCATCTTCCTTAGCTCTCTTAATTAAGATAGATAACATATCGATAACTATATTAAAAAGGATTGGAGATAACGGGTCACCTTGCCTTAAACATTTACCTATTTGAAAATTAGGTCCTACCTAGTCATAATTGTTGACGATCGTTAAGTACCAATTCTGATCGTCACAGACCTTGGAAATAAAAGGGAATTAGCTATCCATGACCGTGGCGGATATACCATTGTAGCATTTCTTATTTTGTTTTGGCCAAGCAAAGGACTATCCAAATATGATACCCCGAAAAACTCCACGGTGAAATGCTACAATGGTATATCCGTGTGCTTGCGGATTTATCTGTGAACATAAGAAATACCAACAATAACGTGTCCCCTTGAATGAAAGAAGCTATCCATTCACACCATTTAGGTGAAAACCCTTTCATCCTTAAAGTCTGTTGTACAAATGACCATTTTATTTTATCATATGCTTTCTCAAAATCTATTTTAAAAATTATTCCATTCTGTTTTTTATGCATTTCATGTATTGTTTCATGTAAAATAACTATGCCCTTCATAATATTTCTCCCAAGTATAAAAGATGTTTGAGTTGGGCTAATAAGCTTTTGAGGAACTATAGAGATTATAGTTGTAGCAACTTTAGTAAAAATTTTAAAACTCACATTTAATAGATATATAGGCCTATATTGTTGAATCTTGATGGCCTCCTTGTAGTTAGGAAACAAAATAATAATACCAAAATTAAGCGAATATAAAGGCAAGGAACCATTATGAAATTCATTAAATAAATCAAGAAGATCATATTTAATAACATCGCAAAAAACTTGATAAAACTCGGTAGGAATCTGGTCACGCCCATAAATTTATCCAAATTTTTAGACTATTTTGTGTTTAAATCCCTGTCCAGGAATCAACCAGGGTACACAAAATGACAAATTAATAAATAGATCCAAATGTAAAATAAAGCGTAATATACTTACAGAAGAGACACTTAGTCCTCGCACCGAAAAGAAAGCAACAACAGCGGAAAAAGGCAATCTTAGCGTGGCTTTAGCTCCACTCTACAGGCAAACTCAACTGGTGTCTAAGCCTTGGTCTTCTAACTCCGTCTTCAGCTTAGAAGCACTACACTTCTAGGATAAGGGGGGAAAAAGCAAGTTGAGTACAACCACTGTACTCAGCAAGCCACTTCGAGGATGCAGACGTGCAAGGGGAGACAAAGAGAGGCTTGGGGATATTTGCATAAATGCGGTTGTAAAAGCTTTCTATTTTAAAACAGGAAAATGTTGATTAATTAAGTTAATGATTAATTCTCCACTGAACAACGCTAAACCACATTGAACAAGCCCAACCATCCCACCAAAACTAAACCAGTCCCATTATGCCAAATAGTTAAAGGTGTGACTAATCACGGTGAATCTAGTCGATCGTCCATGACCGCAGGCACGACTATCCGAATAGTTCTACTCTGGCCAGAGGTGTACAACTGTACCCATGAGACGCAATCCACCATATGTACCCGTGCCATGCCTGACACGTTACCATGTGAGTGATCGTGACAAGACCCTTCGCATAGCTCCCCCTGACTAAGCGATACCACATTAAGGTTTCGCCCTACCCCTAAATCTGGGTAGGCAGCCCCCCTTGTGCGTAGGTGAACCCGAAAGCCGCATAGACCTTGCCCGGTCCATCCGAACTCCATCACGCCCACCCTTGTCTGGGTATGTCAGCCAGGAAAAAGCTACACTACAAGTCTAGCAGTTGCCCATTCTTGCTTGTAGTAAGTACAGTAAGTCTTCCAGTGTTTCTCGCGAACCGGTCCTTAATTGTCATGGGTGCGACAAGCAAAACCATGCACCCACAACCCACCATTAAGTGACATTTTAGTTGAACAATTATGACCAATAAAAACATGGCCGGGTGTATCGAGCTCGTAGCACATCAAATATTAAGGTAATTAATGTGATCCTCCATTAGGTGAGCTGGGGTAATTAAGCATGGCTAAGTTTAAATAATTCTAGCAAGGTCACATAAGTGAGGTTCGACTAGGAATGGACATCAAATGAATATGGCACAACCAATCAGATACGTAATCCCGATTCCTATGTAATTACCAAAATATGCAATTTTATTTACAAACGATAAAACATTTATAAAGAAGGTTCAACATGCTTCAAGGAGGAATGTGACATTCCTTGCTTCTTCAGATGAGCTTCTTTTCTTCGCGATCGCAAACTTCCAAAAACGGCAAAGTCTACACGCTGGCACACAAAACAAGGAAAAAACCTAATAAAAACCAAGTAAATAGTACATGGAAGGTGAACAAACATGTAGAGCTCAATTTTAGATGAATTTTGCAATTTGAATGGCCCAATTTGAAGTTCGTATGGATTAGATATGAATTTTAGAAGTTTTGGGCCATTTAAATGAATTCTAGAAATTAAATTGATTTATTGCGATATTATTAATTATTTTTCAAAGGGAAAAAGGTAGGGCTGACGTCAACGGGCAAAGACTGAAGTTAGCGGCTGAGGGCTGACGTCAGGCTTACGTTAGCGGGCAACAACACGGTCCATGGACTGGTCCACCGTGGACCAAGTCCACGGCGATCCATGAGCTGGCACGCCACGTGGCGCACATGGAGGGCGGCGGAGGAGACGCGCACGCACGGTTGACGGTGGCAGCATAGGTGTAGGCGGCGCGTGGGCATGCCGGACGGCGTCGTCGCGGCGAAGGCGGCGTGCGAGTATGCACGTTTAGTGCGACACGGTGACATGAGGCAGTGCGAGTGGCATGAAGAGCGGAGCTCGGCGGCAGAAGAAGGCGTGCGCGCTTGCGCGCGCGGGCGCTAGGCAGCGGCATGTGGTTGTGCGGGAATGGCGGACGGCCCATGCGCACACGCGTGACATGGTGACGAGAGGCGACGCGGGCGGCGCTGGAGTGGGCAAATGCGTGCGTGGATGCGCGTGCTCGGCGCGATGTGACAGGGAGGCGAGCACAACTCGGGAGCGGCAGCTGGGAGAGAGAAAAAGGAAGGAGAGGGTGACTCAATGGAGAACGGCCGGCGACGAGGAAGACAATGGCAGCCGACGCAAATGGCGTGCAAGATTTCGGGAAAAAGAGGCGTCCGGCGGTCTTTGAGGGGCTGCGCACCCGGCGATGGCGGCGGATTGGCGCGGTGAGCGACGGAGGCAACGAATCAGGCGGCCGGAGATGCGGAATCGGTGATGGAGAGTGTTTTGTGACGCGGGAGCACGACGAGCTCGGGTTTGTGCAATAGATAGGGAAACTGCTTATCGGCGCTCGAGGATTCTTTATAGGGGCTAGGGTGTGCACGGACGTGGCCCAGGCGACGTGGGAATGGCGGCGGCCAGCGGTTGCGGAACTGGGCTGTTCGGCCACTTTGTGCACGCGCACGACGATAATGGGTAGTGGCGTGAGGTACGGGCGGCGTGGGGCAGCGCGAGGCGGTGCAAGAGGGCACGGGCGACCGAGAGACGCGTATATGATCTTCGTATTTTCATAAATACTTTCAATGCTCAAATAATTCCAAAAAAATCATGAAAACAGATGGACACTCAAAGTATTTAATAAAAATATAACCAAATCATTTAATGATTAATTTATTTATTTAAATAATTACTGAAAGGCTTATTATATTATTAAAATTATTTTTGGAGCTCCAATTTCGAGAAAATTTCGAGAGAGTACTTTAGGGCATGGAAACTATTACAAAAATATTTCCAACCATGATTTTTAAAGGAAATTTTTATTTCCTTATTAATTTTATTTGATTAATTTATTTTCCTTTTTAATAAAATTTCTAGAAATACATTATTAAATTATTTTTAATCCCGAACGAAAATCGGGAGTGACTAACCTACCCCTTCAGGAACCTCGTCTTGAGATTCGGGGCTAGAAAGAAAGAAGGTCGGGTGGGGTTGGGTTGGTCTGTTGACTTCTACGATTTATCTCTGACCCACATGGGTTGACTCTGTTTGCTCTGACCTTGACCAGGTTGCAGGAGTTGAAAGATCTTTTTTCCCTTAGACTGCACAGTTAACATTGACAACTTTGATACTCTTAGAATTGACCCTATTGACTTGGAGCTTGATGGGACCTTCTTGAAACCCTTTTAACTAACTTTAGTAAATCTGGAAATTTTGGGTTTTCTCGAAACTGCTCTTAGTCCAAATGGCAAGTATTCCAAGGAACCGCTTGCCCTGCCTTTTCATGACTAAGGCTGTTTTTAGTTGCTGCTCCCTTAGACTGAACTGTTGACCTAGTAATTCAGGTGCACTTCATAACTTAATGTGTCGACTTGAGATTGTTGTGACCCTACCAATACCTAGCAATTGGCTTCTCGGGTCCTGCCCAATCGTCTTACTTGGCTGAGCCTCCCAACGGAACCTTTTTGAGGTAGACCAAAATTTCTTCGAGCTTCCTTTACCAAGGTAGTGGAACTTTCGCCTCATTGAGGCTGATGAGGCTGCTATCTTTGAGAATAGTCAACTTCCCTGATTTCTATGGAACTCTGATATGTAGACTTGGTTCTTAGTCAGCCCATAGAAATGAAATACTAATGGTGCGCATTCATTCGGGAAGGCTTAGAACGCAACATCCAGTTGACGGTGGGAAGTTCCACGTAACAGTGACTCCAATTCCTCTTGACATTCTGGCTATCTGCTGACTTTCGCATCAGACCCACGGCTCACAAGATTGTTCTGCTTCTGGCTTGACTGAGGCGATCAACCTTCTCCACGGGTTGCTTAACGACTGACTTGTGAAACTGACCACTCTTTGGATCATGTCAAGGGTTAATCCCTCTATACGACATTCCCCTTCTTTGCTTAACCTTCAGTTAGCTCTTCTGGGCTAATTAACTAGGCTCTGCAGTTGCTTTTCCACAAACACCAAAACTGGTGAACAGTTGGGAGTTGCCTTTGAAGCAACCAAGACTTACTGTTTTTGATCACATCCGATCACTTTCAATCTTTGAGTGGAGATGATTCACCGAGACGGATTCTCCGTTGTACACTTGGCTAGCTAGGATCGCTAGCCTGACATTTGAATCCATTTGCTTCGAAGCGAGATGGTGGGGGAATTCACAATGTCATCTTTCAGGAAACATTGAGGTGGTTTCTGAGAATCGTAACGGTTGCGTTGAACTAAGAATACCTATTCTTGGTCCATATTCACCCCTAGGGTGCAGTTGCACTTTACTATTCTCTAGAGAACCACCCAAAATTTAGGGTGCGGGCATTTCTCTCATGATGTTACAGCCAAATATTTCATCATTTTGCTCATTCTCTTGAGATGCCAGTTATATGGTTCTTTAAGGAGATCGCTTCATGTTGGATGGTACTGTGATCTGGCTGTTTTCATTTCCTCGATTGACCGTTCTCTTTTCTTGGCTGGAAATCATGCTTTGGAGGCTTGACGGGCGATAAGGAGTTAGGAAAATGAAACTCTAGGTTTCTTATGACACCGATAAGTACACAAATCAGTCCACCTTTTGGATAAACGCGATGAATCAAAATGTCTATGTCAGACTTTTTTCAATACTCCTCTTTTATTACATAACTACCATTAAACTTTTACATAATGAAAAGTACTTGAAGGTTTGACTTATAGACTATTACTGACCATTACCAAGAGAGGTATTGACTCATACGACATTCATGCCCATGATTCTGACATGGTCGACTTGTTCTCTCTTTTCTTATTGGCTGATGTTCCAACAAGAACAACACTTTGTCAATTGGCCTTTCTTGGAGGAGCATCCTTGTTCTTAACAACTGAAGCAGCAGGCAAAATCTTCTTGGTGTTTGTGATGCTCTTAATTGCTTGCTTGCTAGACACCTGAGCTGGAGCAACATGGGGTGCATCGCTGATTTTCACGATAGCTTTATGGCCTGGTGCTGGCGACACTTGTTGCGGGTTCTGCTGAAGGGGAGTACCATTTCTTTGCAGTTGGATTGGGTTATTGTTCTCTTGGCATTGCTTGCCCTGCTGCTGTTGGTTCTGTAACTTGGGAGTGCTTGGTGGTAGAACCTTAGAGCTTTTGCGGGTGCCCTTAACGAGAATTCAATGTGGTGGAGGTTGCAAGTACGAGTGATGATTGGTAACCTTTGCCTTACATATGTCTTTTGGCTGAATTTGACCCTGTTGAGCTGGAGCTGGGACAACTTGTGAAGTAAGGGGGTTGCAAATGGTGCTGGGTCCTTGAGAAGGTTGATGCTTGGGTATTGGGAAACCTTCAGATAGATGACCCGTTCCCTCATAGTTGAAGCAACGATGAACTACTTTTGCTGGCCTCGGAAGGGGGCATTTGTTGAGATGGTGTCCTGGCTCGAGACAATTGAAACAAATTGGGCCCGGTTGATCACAAGGTGCACTCTTCTGTGTCTGCATGCTCACCACTGGATCTGGAACGAGTATGGACTCGTGAGCCCTGTTCACAACGTGTCTGTTACCACTGGTGGTCTTCACCAGGGTTGGAGTTGATTGAAGGCCAGAAACATCACCACTGTTGGTAGTGCCAACCCAGAGTTGACATGCAGGCTGACGGGATGTCCTTTGGTCTTCCTTGTCCTCAGCTAGGACCAATTTCAGCTGGCAGTCCTTAGGCACATGATCCGTTCCCCGACACAAGAAGCACAAGACCTTTCTCATGGGGCATTCCTCTAGCATGTGGGCATCTTCAACACAGAGGCAGGTGTGGGTGCATATACTCGTACTGTTTCCAATTTCTCCACAATGAGTACATGCTTTGAGCACCATTTCCTTCTCACTAATGCTTTCAAAGATCGCTTCATCATCATTAGTGGATACCTCTTCTGAGTCATTATCCTCTGGCTTGGGCGGACCATAAAGCCTAGGTGTCGAGTTAGCTGATGTGCACCACGAAAGGGGTTTCCTCTAAGGCGTCGGGGAATCTTCTCAGCATCTTTAGGGGTAAACTCTGTGCCAGTGACGACCATGTTGCTGGCACTTCCTATATTCCATACGGGTGCCTTCCTTTTCATAGGGTTGGACTGTGGCGTACCAAAGCTCTTGATGGTGAGTTGACCAGAATCTTTCTTCCTTCTGGGGCACTGCACCTCATCTTCGACCGATGTCCTGACATACATGTTTCGTGAACAGTTTCTTGTGTCACGACCTTGCTGAAGGTAATCAAAGGTGGTTGCATGCATCTGGGCTTGCACCTGTTGCTGCTAGTATTACCGTTGCATCTACTACATCATCATGGCCATTAACTGCGTATGATTGGCCACTACCTGGGCTAGAGTTGGATACCCAGGAGGTGGAGGTGGAATGCTCGCTGTGTTGCTCTGAGTTGACCCATGAGACTATTGTGGTCCTGATCCACTAACATTGCCCCTGGCTTTACCCATCTGATGCAGGAAGAAGAAAGAGAGGACGAGGGGAAGGGGTTACACTAAAGACAAGACCTTAATCCGCTTAATTATTGATCTGATGTGAGCATACTTTTATTGTTCAAGTTGATTAGGCAAACAACCTAGTATGGTCACATCTCCACCACTGATATAAACCATACACCTACACACAACAAACAACACACGATCTAACAGCTAACGACACTGCTCTTCGGGAAAGGATTGGGTTTAGGTAAATATCGGGAGGGCTTCGTTTGATACACGAGAAGCGCAGACTTGGGGCTGCTCGACTCAATTTTCTTGCTTGAAGCTTGGACTTGACTTGACTTCCATGAAGTTTTCAGCTTGTGCCCAGGCTTAATAGCTAGAGAGTTGGAGGTGGAAGGAGAGAAGTTTGATAAACCGTTTTGCAAAGAGCTGCTGAAAGGGAAGAGGAGACATTTTTGAAAATAGGGTTTTCTGAAAACTGGTCCTTAGGGTTTGACTACTTGGCTCAACCTACAGCCAAGTTGGCTCTGATACCAACTTGTCACGCCCAGAAATTTAGCCAAATTTCTAGACTATTTGTATAAATCCCTGTCCAAGAATCAACCAGGGTACACAAAATGATAAATCAATAAATAGGTCCAAACATAAAATAAAGCGTAAAATACTTACAGAAGAGGCACTTAGTCCTCGCACCCGAAAGAAAGCAGCAGCAGCGGAAAAAGGCGATCCTAGCGTGGCTTCAGCTCCACTCCACAAGCAAACTCAACTGGGGTCTGAGCCTTGGTCTTCTAACTCCGTCTTTAGCTCAGAAGCACTACACTTTTGGGAAAAGGGGGAAAAAGCAAGGCTGAGTACAACCACCATACTCAGTAAGCTACTTCCAGGATGCAGACGTGCAAGGAGAGACAAAGAGAGGCTTGTGGCTATTTGCATAAATGCGGTTGTAAAACCTTTCTATTTTAAAACAGCAAAATATTGATTAATTAAGTCAATGATTAATTTTCCACTGAACAACGCTAAACCACGTTGAACAGGCCCAACTATACCACCTGAACTAAACTAGTTTCATTAGGCCAAAATATTAAAGGTGTGACTAATCACGGTGAATCTGGTCGATCACTGATGACCGCGGGCATGGCTATCCGAATAGTTCTACTCTGGCCAGATGTGTACAACTGTACCCATAAGACACAATCCATCGTATGTCATCGTGCCATGCCTGACATGTTACCATGCAAGTGATCGTGACAAGACCCTTCACATAAATCTCCTTGACCAAGCGATACCACACTGAGGTTTTGCCCCTACCCCTAAATCAAGGGTAGGAAGCCCCCTTGTGCCTAGGTGAATCCGAAAGCCGCATAGACCTTGCCCGGTCCATCCGAACTCCATCATGCCCACCCTTGCTTGGGTACATCAGCCAGTGAAAAGCTACACTACAAGCCCAATAGTTACCCATTCTTGCTTGTGGTAAGTACGGTAAGTCTTCCAAGGTTTCACGCAAATTGGTCCTTAATTGCCATGATGCAACAAGCAAAACCATGCACCCACAACCCACTATTAATTCATATTTTAGTTGGACAATTATGACCAATAAAACATGGCTGGGTGTATCGAGCTCAAAGCACATCAGATACTAAGGTAATTAATGTGATCCTCCCATTAGGTGAGCTATCGATAATTAAGCATGGCTATGCGTAAATAATTCTAGCAAGGTCACGTAAGTGACGCGAGCCAATAAAATTATCACCCAGGTTCGAGAAGGAATGGACATCAAATGAATATGGCACAACCAATCAGATAGGTAATCCCGATTCCCTTGTAATTAGCAAAACATGCAATTTTATTTACAAACGATAAAACATTTATAAAGTAGGTTCAACATGCTTCAAGGAGAAATGTAACTTGTCTTGCGGCTTCAGACGAGGTTCTTTTCTTCGTGATCGCAAACTTCCAAAAACGGCGGAGTCTACACGCTGACAAGCTAATAAAAATCAAATAAATAGTACATGGAAATAAACAAATATATAGATCTCAATTTTAGATGAATTTTGCAATTTGAATCGCTCAATTTGGAGTTCGTATGGATTAGATATGAATTTTAGAAGTTTTGGGCCATTTAAATGAATTCTGAAAATTAAATCGATTTATTGTGCAACTGTCACATACCCAAAATTCTAGGGTCAAGAAAATTTTGTTAAAACCAGATCAAAGTAAAGTTTCTCAATTTTGTGAACCAAAATTTTCAATTTCTAACGTAGGTGAAGTATTTCAACCCAATGCATGATTAAAAATTTGAGAACAAAGTAAAACTTTTTTCATTTCTAATCTTGAGCATTTATACATGTGCACATGCATCTGTATAAAACATATTTTGGCATTTAGTCCCTTGTGCAATTGGATTTAGGTCTCGCTTTTCATTATAGGTCTTATAAGCATAGCCTAAGAGATTTAAATTTACAAAATGAGCCTACAACTAACCTTGAATAATAATATGTGGACATGAAAATTAAATTCAAAGATCATCTCCTGACCCAAAAATTTTTTTTAATATAACTCATATAAATATATTAGGTGTATTCACAAAGAGAGAACACCTATGCATAAAAAGGATACCTTAACTTTCTAAAATAATCCACACTAGATAAAATCATGGAAAAATTCATGTAGGTGTAAAACATTAAATTCAACCCAGTATAATTTTGGTGAAATTTAAGAACTAATTTTTATGCCTCAAACAAAATGGAGAAAGGAGTCAAATAATATGATCATTAATATCCTTATCGGCTAAAGTGACAACTTGTTTAAAAGTGCACTAAAAGACACACAAGTGTACATGTGAAATAATTTATTCAAATACTAGGTTAATTAGCATGAATAAATATAATTTTTCTAGATTTTTTCTTCTCTGTTTAGGCTTTCTAAAAATTCAAATTAGTTTACAATTACCCCATATTTGTTTAATTTCTGGGAGCAATCTACATATGATATTTGTGTGAAACCAAAAAAATGGAATCTAGGAATACTTACCTACCTCCAGTAAAATTTTCAACAATTTATCATGTTCGCAGATTAAATTATGGAGCTACAAATTTGGGGAGAGAAATAATTTCGAAAATGTAACTAAAATCAGTTGCACTTGATTTTCTACCCATACCCCACTCCCTTGCCTAGCCTATCACGCGTTGGACCCACATGGCAGCCTCCACGGCTTGTTTTTCCTCTGTACACCCTTCTCCACCGCTCTAGAAAACAAGAGAGAAACGAAAGAGAGAGAGATTGGGAGCCGAGCGTGCGTGACACGTGAGGGGCGACGTGTCGACGCCCAGCTCTACATCTATAGCCTACTCCTCCACCCAGCTGCAACGCCACTCAACATTCTCCACCCTAGCACCGAGCAAACCGAGGGAGAGGGACCTCTGCTCCCCCTTTGCCCTCATCCTCGCTGCCGGTCGCCGGGAAGAAGAAGTTCACCGATCACCATCAAGCCGTCATCAATCCTATCTTATAATGCCGAAACCTTTCCTTTTTGACCCCATCACATTTTGTGCAACCAATCGACGGGAACGCTGCCATGCCATCGCCAGCCTGGAGCGCGCTCTGGAGCACCGCCGCCAATACATCAACTCCGTCGCTGTAACACCCTGAAAATTGGAACTTATAAATCTAAACCTAAAAATCGTACTTCGTAAAAACTTTTGCATTATTGCTTTCATTTGGATCTTATTGCTTCTTATTTGCGAGTCTTGTTGCGTGTTATAATCAAATAGTAGCTATTTGAACATGGAAAGCCAATGGGTCGCCCATTGTGCTAGCATCGGCGCGGCCGCGGCATCGGCCATAGCCGATGAAGCCGCCACGGCGGCGACATCGCCACAGCCCGATAGTGCTGCGGCCGATAGTGCCGCAGCCGATAGCGTCGCCCACCGAGTCAACGCTGCCCACATCACCATACGCGCGCGCGTACCCGCACGTCCCCAGAGTCAACATTGCTGTCACATCCGCACCTGTGCACCACATCAGCCGATCCCATCACGCACGTCGCACGCCCACGCTGTTGTACACACGCATGTACCGCGTGTGCGCTGGCGTCAATGCGCCGTACTGCCCCATGCTGTGCCACGCCGAGTCGTCGCGTCGCCACCATTGTAGCCTCGCCACCCAGTGACAGCTGATTTCGCATGCCCGCGTCAGCCGATTCGACGCGCTGCACTGTGCCGACGTCGGCCACGCCGCGCCGTGTGCCCGCGTCAACGCTCTCCGTCGCATCCGTGCCCTGTGCTCGCCTCAGCCACTCCGCGCAGCGTCGAGCCGTCTCGTTGCGTGAGCTGTAGCCACGCCGTTCCATCGTCAGCCGATTCCACACACTGTAGCCGCCCGCGCCTATAAAAAGAGGCCCCAGCCTCCTTCTCGCCACACCGCACCACCCCAAGCCCCCCCTCAGCCCCGTTAAGCCCATAGCCGATGCCATAGCCGACGCCCCTCCTTGCGTTGCTGCGTCGCCAATGAGCCGAATTCCACTTTTTTTCTCTTAGGTGATTCACCTTGAGTCCAGCTTCTAATGCTCTATTTCCAAAGTTATATTTATATCAAAACCTTAGCTTAAACCATTTCAAATCCCATCTAACCCTCGGGTCATGGTTTCAACAAAATTCAATTTCTACCTAGAAAAATATTCTAAGTCTGGGATTTTTATCTGGCTTTTGTTGGATTTTATTGAATTCTGACCGAATTCAATCTTTTCTCTCACAAGTACGATTAGCGTCCGAGGAAGGCGTTGAGTACGCGGAAGACCCCAACCAACAAGTGTGCGAGCAAGGCAAGTCAACACTCCCCTTTGAACATATTGATCCTATTTTGCGAAATGATGTTGATTTAAAATCCAAAACTGCATGCTGAACACCAAGAATACCTATGCTTGCTAAGCCATACCTTGATATTATTTCCCTTTAGACATATTCTTTGTAACCCTCGATGTGATACGTCTGAAGGAAATCTTCAGTAAATGCTTAGCCATGCTGTTCTTAGATTCATGCATACTCATGTTTTTATAAAGAGCTTTATGCTTGGGAAACTACCTTAGGGAAGGTAGTTGAGATATGGCATGTGGAGACATGAGCGCCACATTGCCCCCATCATGATGAACTGAGTTTTTATGAAAACCAAAAAAAAATGAAAAACCAATGTTTTAGACTGGGGCGGCTGGATGGATTTGGGTGGACTTCGGCAAAGGCAAGTACCGTCCCTGGTCAGTTAAGGACCGAGCCATGAGATAGGCGGAGAGCGAGCCAGTACAACCATACTTCTCGAATGGGTATAGACCTAGCGGAGTAGATAGCCGAGATAGGCGGAGTTTCCCCTTACCCCGGGTGCCCCAGAACTCCTCTCATTGCTAGGAAAGGACAGCTAGAGTGCATGAGGATTTAAGTTCATGGAGCGGGTACTGCCAAAGTGAGGTTATCGAAAGGCTTTGCCGTGACCATCCCATATAGAGGGATGTAGGCTCATTCAATGGGCAGTTGTGGAGTATGGGTAAAGTGTACATCCACTGCAGTGTGAGTAAATCAATCTATTCGAATAGCCGTGCTCGCGGTTAATGAGCAACGTGACACGACTTTCGCTTGGCTAGACTCATAAGTTTTAAAATGATGGATGGTATGCATAATGATTTTGTGTGCTGGTGGACTCAACTTCTCGAACTGCGAGAAGAGGTAGACTCCCCAGAAAACCATGACGATCCGGAGGCGGGAAGCCATCCTTGGTATCACGATGGATGGTAGATAGAACCGTCGCCGATTTAATACACTCTGGAACTAAAACTTGACTTGGCTAGATGATAGGCTTGTGAAATAATTTATGAAAATTGGCTTTGCGCAAATAATCCTCAGCCATCCTTTGAATGACCCTATCATGTGCATCATTCTGTGTTGGCTTGCTAAGTACGTTGGGTACTCACCCTTGCTATACGCACAAACTTTCAGATGGTGGAAACGAAGAACTGGAGGACCCCTATGCTTACTGTCAGGAGGGCGAAGAAGAAGAAGGCGCCTACTAGGTCTTAGTCCCGAGTCGTTGCCTGTAGGCGATCGACATGCCGCTGCCTTCCGTCTGCTATCTTATCTAATTTCTGCTTTTGGTTGTATCCGGACCAGTAGGTCCTGCATGTAATGATATTGCCTTCGGGCCTATTATTGTAATACTTTTGGTATAAGACTATTCGTGCACTTTGCACCTGATAATTCAGTACTATATTCGTGGGTACCAAACTACTCGATCCAGGGAAATGGTACTATGAACACGAATGATTCCTGTCCTAAAAAAAAGGATCGACAGTCGCCGTCAATCTGGACCATGCCAAGCCGAGCCACTACGCCATTGTCTTCGCCTCGGCCTCCTCTTCATTTCCCCTCAAAAATGCTGTAAGATGGCGCACCAACAAGGGAGATCAGCCACCATCTTGAAGGCTGCAGCTAGTCGGGACCTTCCGTCGTTCTATCCACCACCTAAACTACACGGACCTCCACTAGCCGAGGTAAGTAGAAAAATGGAATCACGAGAACGTGCTCTTCATTTTCTCTTTTGACCTCGACCCCAATTGAGCCACCAATCGCCGCCGGTGAACTCGCCAAACCACGGCTAAACTTCTCAGCAAACCGATCTGTTGTAGTCTGTTAGAATGCCAGGACTAGTCTTTGAAAATTTGAACAATCCTAGGGTCCAAAATGTAAACATCCTACTCAATGACATGTGGCTCTAGGACCTAATGTAAATAATAGAAAATACAAGGGACTCTTAATGAAAAGGCTATTAGACATGTGCTCATGGATTGCGGGTTGATTTCTAGACTCCAAGGGCTTTGCTGCAAAAATTACAAAGAATGATAGGTGGATCCCATGTATTTATAATCTGGGAATATAAAAGAAAAATGCTAAAATGATAATCTTTTTAACAGAAAAAATTTACAAACTCGTAAAATCTATATAAAATCCAATTTAACTCATTTTGAGATGGAACAAATTTCTGTGAACTCACTAGATAATGATCTTTATTTTAGACGTATAAAACTTGACCCTCACTATACAAATTTTATCTCAAAAATTTAAATAAGGAAAATCACACATACAACATGCACAAAATTATAAAATACATAAGAAATTAAATTTAACTTATTTTAGGACAAACACAAATTCTATAGATGCACCAACTTATACTCTCTATTTAGAAGAAATAAAAATACATAGTTACTTTGTACCAAATGTCTCTAAGACTATTAATATTAAAATAATGTGATTTAGACGAGCTGAACTTTAGAGATTTATATAAAATTCATTTTAACTCCTTTTTAGTAAACTCAAGTTATGTAGAATCATCAAAACATGTAGTTTCAAACTATAAAATAAAAATATATGCTTACTTTATAGTAATATCACTTAAATATTTATATAAGGAATGAATAACTTAGTACACACTTCAACTTGTAAAATTTGTAGAAAATTCATCATTAATCCATTTGATTCTATAGAACCAGAAAGTAATGAACTTCAACATAGTAAGATAAAATATGGCACCTTCTGTGCACGTTATAGCTCTAAACTTTAAATAGACAACTTAGGTGCTAATCACTATTATTAAGCACTATATACATATATATATATGTATGAATATATATATGCACTTTAGCTTCAAGTAAATCCAATTAAAACTTGTTGGACCAGAGAGACCATAAGTTTCATCCCTAACAACCAAAACTTGGCACACCTAGCTCATATATCAATTCCTAGGTTAATATGTTAAGAAACTAACATGGAACCCTCCCTAGCTTATAAAATATATAGTAAAGAAAATTTTAACTCTAAAATCTTGAATTAAGATTAGTTTCGTGACTAAAGTATTCATTCTTAAACACCTCTAGCAACATAAAACCTGTTCTGAATATACCATTCCTAAGCTAGGCACATATTGAACACTATAGGCCAAGAATACGTTATAAATTTGTAAAATGCATAAGAAGTTCACAATAGCTCTAAAAATTATGAAACCAATTGTGTTAGACCTAAAAAACGTATTTCCTTACCTCTGTGAAGTCAAATTAATAAAAATCAAATTATAGGAACATTGTCCAAACATCACCTAACCCTATGCCACCACATCCCGATAAAACTTATAAACATCATAACTTCTAAATGGAATAAGGTAAATTAGAAATTCTTTCACCAAAAATCATTTTAGATCAGTACAAACTCAACGTACACAAATTATTCATTTTAGAGCATTTTGAATTTTTCACCTGTTTTTGGTGTTTAATTGCATAACGTGTACTTTTTATAGATAATTGCTTAAATGGTGAAGAAGTGATTTGGGTACGGACATTTTCCAGTTACAAGGCAAGTCCCACCTCCCTCTCTCTTTGAACACTTTGAACCAATGTTTCGGAGGTTATTAAAAATGTTTGCAAATCTTGCATGTCGATTGCACACTAATAAATTAAAACCTTGTCAAATTTGTTAGACAAACTCCAATTACTTGCATTACCACCTTAACCCCACATATGTCCATATCCTTCATTCCTAACCTTAGGAAAAATATAACTATACCACCCTATATCATGAGTTTTGATATCACTAGGGTACTATAATGCTTAGCCATGCTTAAAATGTTTTTCCTCGTCATTATGGGTTCATTACAAATATGAAAATTTATTTCTAAATAATCTGGACAGAACTTGAATACTTGTGATTTTGACAAATAAAATGGTGGAAAACATGGATTTTAGGTTTTGGCCTCAAGTGGCATGCGATTGATGTATTTGTATGCCGATAGGGGGAGAGTGTGCCCAAACCGACCTAAGGACTTCATTCAATGTCAATTCATTTCGTATACAGTACAACCACATGTGTTAGTATGAGATGACCTAAGATAACTAATCTACTTAGCACCTAGCATTGCACTAAGACAGGCCGGTGTGTATGGGTTTGGATAACCCAGAGGAACTTCCTATTTTACCACCGATGTGGTAGTTTAGGCGACTAAGTCTGTACAATATAATGGTATTGTGCCATGTGGGTGGGTTCCTGTCGTGTCCGTCACCACGGCACTAAGTTTAAGGCGAGGCCATGCCACTTAATGGTTCTGGGTTATATTTTCTTTTCTAGTATGCCCATGATGGGAAGAACACGTATTGTGCTGGTGCAAGGCTAGAGATTAAATAGTGTAAAGGCTTCATTGTGACCTCTAGTCTGTACTCAATGTGTAGAGTATGGTGGTACCAACGGGTACCAATCAAAACTAGAGCGCTTCATTTCAAGTGAGCGATTCACATCATGTGGGTAAAGTGTACCAACTCTGCAGAGTCAAAACTAATCGATTATCTGTGCTCATGGTCATGAGCAACATGTGGATATGTATTGAGTATAGACTTGTGTTTATTCTTCTAAATGCTGAAATTTACCTTCAAATTATGTTGAGTTTTGTGGATGATCTCCTTGCTGCCATGGATGGCAAAGAGGAGTATATTTAAATATGATTAATGACTATTTTGATGCCCATATGCTAAGAACTTGCTTGCTGAAATTTACATTTGAAAGCAAATCTGATTTGAAAGTGTTTTATGCAAATAAAACATTCTTTATGCTGAAATGAACCATATTATGCCTTCCTTGATTATAGGCCCTACATGTAGAATGTTAGGCTTGTCTTGGTGCTTGCCAGTACATTATTTCTAATATTATACTGACTATTGCCACCGGAATCTCCACTTTGCTTGCAGGTCTTAGACTTAGTCTTTTGAGTGATGAGGGTAATCGACTGCTTCTTCTAGGATTGAACTTAACAGGGTAAACCCCTAGTCGGTGTGCTGGTGATTGGGTAGCCAAGCTTCCGCAGTTCCCTGATATATATTTATTTGGCCGGTTGGCCTATGTAATTATTAAGTTAATGTAAGTCTTTACATTTCGTTCATCTTTGATGTGTTTGCGATGAATGTCCATGCTTAAGATGAAAGTGGGGATCTAATGCACATCCTGGGAGCTAGATTCTCATGAGTACGAGTTATGGATATTTGAGATGTTGTAGATCTTTAGCTATTTTGTCAAGTCTCTTGAATGTGTAACACATCTGGTCGCCACCTTCGAGTGGTTTGACGGACACATCTCAGGCTGAAGTTGACTGGCAGGCTAAAGGTCCAGCAATGTCTCACGTATCCTTCTCTCGAGGCTCTGGATGTTTCATTATGATTGTTGAATGACTTGAATTATTCTCTTCATTCCTCAATTATAATGAAAGGTCCGGGCTCCCGACAGCAGTGGTATCAAAGCAAATACCGACTATAGGTGCCCCTTAAGTTGGACGTTTAGAATGGATTCTCAAAATTATTTTGAGGGCTTCGCTCTCAGCTACAAACTATATGTGAAAACCATATTCAATCTTA
Organism: Oryza australiensis; assembly: GCA_019925245.2. Classification (NCBI taxonomy): domain Eukaryota; kingdom Viridiplantae; phylum Streptophyta; class Magnoliopsida; order Poales; family Poaceae; genus Oryza; species Oryza australiensis. Next base: position 185,232 of record JAIFGZ020000727.1, on the reverse strand, counting down.
TATCTCATCCCTCTCTAGAGATTATTCTTCTCTATATTTCTATTTCAAGTTTTAAAACTCTTATCTTGCTCTATAGGGCCGAAACCTTCTTAAAGTTTGTGTTTTTATCAAAAAGGAGTTTAAAGACTCTAAATTAACATAACCAATCAGTACCAAAGAGCCTTTGAAAAATCTTGAAAATCATTTGCAAACTATTCCTATGAACTAGTACGGATTTGCAAAATATCGGGTTAGTAAATAGCCTCTAGTGAATGGGTTTTGAAATGAGTTAATAAAGTTTAAAACTTAATAGACATTGTAAGGATTCCATCTCCTCATGTTACCTCTGCACCAAAAATGAATTGGGTTGATTTTGAGCTCTTCTTTCCTCGGTTTTTCAAATCTTACGGTTTGGCCTACAATCGGAAGTTGGTAAGAACTAGAGTTGTTATGCTTAAAATCTCTAGATTGTTTGCTTAGATGGACCACCCAAAAATTCATCTGGCCTCTGGAACATCCTAACATAATGAGACTAAAAGATGACAAATTTAGATAAAACTAAAACTTGAATCAAGTTCCATTTCATGCCGGTTATTTGTAGTCTGAAATTTTGAAATCAGTATGCTTAATAATTTTGCATAGGCTAAACCATAGGACTTAAACCTGAGAATTTTTACCGGCAACCTGTAGACTAAGGCTGTGTTTGTTTGAGCTTCTGCTTTCTAGCTTTTCTGAAAAACTAGCTTACTTGCTGATGATCTTTTATTATTAGCTTTTGTTATAAATTTTTGTCTTCTCAGTACACCAAAAGCCAGCAAAAGCTCATTTCAGCCAGCTTTCCAGCTTTCATTCATTTCCTCAGAAACTAGCTTTTCAGCTTTCCGAAAGCCAGCTTGGAAAGCTGGCTGTTTGTTTTAGCCTTCCAGCTTCTGAAAAGCAGAAGCTAAAAAGCTACCCAAAAAGCTGAAACAAACAGGGCCTAACTTAGTAAGCTTCATGAATTTTTGCATAATTTTTAGACCCCTGCATCATGGCGGAACCATCTAATTAATAATGTTCGGAAATTCTTAAAAGCCATATTTATATTTTCATATAGCCCAAACCTTAATTTACAAAATGTACATCTTTTTACAAAGAGTTGCATACATAAACTCCTCCAATTTTTAGTCGAATTTTTGAGTCATTGCATCATGACATAAAAATTCACATAGCAGTGCATAGTCCTGTCCTGGAATCCGTAGGTCGTCTGTTTCGCAAATTTGTGTAGCCTAAACCATAGGTGATAAAATCTTGATTTCCTCAGGGTAGCTCACAATCCTACTATCCTGCCTCCCTAATGTTTGCTCAAATTTTTGTACTTTAGAACTTGACCCAAATATACAACAAAGACAATAGACCGATGAATTCCAGCACTGCATCACTTGTACTGGCCATTTTCTCCAAAATAAATCCATTTCTCCAAAAATCACCACTCTTTCCTAGGTTGAAGACCACCTTGTTAGGATGATGAATATAAAATTTTTCATAGCTTATCATCCCTCCGGTATAGTCTTTTGCTCCAGTTTAAACTTTGAGACTGTATAGACAGAACATAGCACATACATCGATTTGACCCTTCCTCAAAAAAAAATTCTTGATAAACCCCAGTGCAAAACTTTATTTTTATTTAAGGGGATAGTGTATCATGACCTTATCAATCCTTAGACAATGTGAAGCCTTTGCAAACTCCCACAAGCCTAAATGGAAAAGAAAATTATATTAGGAAACAAGCATAATCAAACTATGTAATTTATGTTGAGATGGCTCAATGCACAAATTTTGTACCCCTTTATGGTTGGATGCAAGATTTATACATTGAAGCAACTCACAGCCCTGGTTTGGAAACTTGACTTGTAGATTTGAAAACTTCTCTAAGATGATTTGTTTGTTTTAAACTTGCCATCTTTCTCCAGAATTAGGAGGGCTTTGTTGCAAGTCTGAGTAATTATGCGCAGCACAGGTATGCACGCTCGGGCTGACACGGCGGCACGGAGCTCGACGAGCGAAGCTCGGCGGCCGAAGAAGGCACACACTGGCACAAGGCGGCGGCATGCGGCGACGCGAGAGCGGCTGACAGCACATGCGCACGTGCGCGATGCAGCAACAAGAGGCGGCGGCATGCGACAGTGCGGGTGGCACGGGAGTAGGCGAATGCGCGTGTAGATGCGCGTGGTCGATGCGACACGACAAGGAGGCGGGTGCAGCTCGGGAGCGGTGGCCGGGAGAGCAAAAAATGAAGGGAGAGGGTGACTCACCGGAGAACGGCCGGCGACGAGGAAGACAACGGCGGCCGGCGCAAATGGCGAGCGGGATTTTGGGAAAAAGAGGCGGTCAGCGGTTTGCGAGGGCCGATGCACCCAGCGGTGGCAACGGATTGGCGCGACGAGCGATGAAGGCGGCGAATTAGGCGTCCGGAGGCGCAGAATTGGCGACGGAGAGTGTTTTGCGGTGCGGGAGCATGGCGAGCTCGGGTTTGCGCAATAGATGGGGAAACTTCTTGTTGGCGCTTGAGCATGCTTTATAGGGGCTAGGGGTGCACGGGCGTGGCCGAGGCGGCGTGACATGGCGCGGGAATGGTGGCGGCCGATAGTTGCTGAACCGGGCCATTCAGCCACTTTGCGCACACACACAGTGACAAGGGGGAGTGGCATGAGGTGCGGGCGGCGTGTGGCAGCGTGAGGTGGTGCGGGAGTATGCGGGCGATCGAGAGATGCGGGGACGTGGGAGCGGTCATGGCGGCCTAGACGCTGGACAAGCAGATCAAGGTTGGGGATGAACCCAACATTGTTGGACATCACACGAAGAGGTAGGGGTTGCAATGAAAGAAGATGAACAAGAAGATGACAACATTCCGGACTGTGGACAATATGGTGGATTTGTAGAAAATACAGCAGGCGAGGCGGACGAAGATGTTGAATATAACGACGGTGCCGATGATCTTGGTCAGATGTTGTGCGATGTATAGGAGAACTGTGAAGGTGAAAAGGAGATGCAGAAATTAGAGCGTATGTTGGCGGACCACAAAACATCCTTGTACCCAGGTTGTGAACAGGGGCACAAAACGTTGGGTACCACGCTGGAATTCTTGTAATGGAAGGCAAAAAATGGTGTCAGTGACAAGGCATTTGGCGAGTTATTAAAACTCACGAAGAACATTCTTCCGGAAGGAAACTGTTAACGACCAAATTTGGTAACCAAATTCCTAAGTTCAAGGTCGGAATGGAAGCGGAATCAGATCGGGGAGGTGATCTACGAAGAAACAGAGGCTGCATCGGCCACGATCAAATCGGTGAGAAGACTAGTCGGTGAGGCCGAGTGGATAGGGACAGCCGATAGACGATGCTGATTCGAGAGAGAGGATGGAACCGTTTCGATGAAGGAGCTTGAAGATAAAAGGAAGATTCGGTTCTCAAATGTTCGTTGAGATATTGCCATCTATGGATAGAGTCCTGTAACGACAATTATATTTGTAAAATAGAGATTTGTATAGATATTCCTCTTGTAACGCGGCATGGGACTACATCCCAGAATATTGTCATACGGTGTACAGTAGATAGATAGAAACCGTGGTTTACATGGACTTTGTTGTAATTGGGTATAAATAGGACCCGAGACCCCTTGTAAAAAGGACAATCATAACATAATCAATCCGACGCATCGCCTCATTATTTTCTTTTAGACGAGTTTTGATCCCGCTTCGGGCTGCATCGCTTTCGACCTCAGAATAAGGTAAATGCTTGTCATTAGTAGTTTGTATCGTTGAATCTAGTGCTTACATTGTACTGATACTCTAGATCTGATGTTATAGACTGCGCAATTTATCATATACGGCATATAATCTGGAGTAATGTCTAGATCTATCTTGCCATCGGCTCGTTTCTCTCGAGAGACAGTAGCTGATAGAGCTAGATCTAGATTTTGAATTAGTTTATATGTTGTATCCACCGTCTCGCGGGTTTTACATTAGTTCATATAGATCTGGTACTTCTTTTTGTACTTAATGTTGCATCGCCATGACCTATTAAGTCGCTCTTAGAATTATTAATATCTATTCAGCTAGATGTTTACCATTAGAGACAGTGCCGGGATTCCAGCCGGCCTTATCTGTTTTAATTATCTTTTAGCATTATTTACTATTAGATATATTAAACTGCCTCTTATATTAAGATCTCAATCTGGTTAAATGCCTTAAACCGGTTTTAGTCTGTTGGCATCAGCCGATAGCCGATTGATCTAGGGTTAGTGCATTTAGGTCAGATTAATGTCTTTTCATAAGACATATTAGAGTAATAGCCGATTCACGTTAGATCTGCAGCATCAGCTAGGTTATAAATGCATATATTTGTTATCCTGATGTATATTTAGATTAAGTGGTTTATACTATCTCGGCATAGCCGATCTATCCCAATCACTTAGTTTAAATATGCTTTGGGATAGCAATTATATGTAAATTGGTTCCCTGAGCCGATCCAGTAGGATTTAACCTTAACCTTAACACATGTAATCAAACCAGCTGGCACGCCTAGTTCATCAAAGGTAGCCAAGGATGGACCTGCACTGGAGTTAAGCAGATCTCCTAGGCCAGCGCATGGGAATGATTTCTCATCAACAGAAATGAATTGCCGAAGTCAACTTAGAAAGCTAAGAAGTTAGTTTGCCCTCTAGGACTAGAGGTACAGAAGATATATGCATGTCCTAACGATTGTATCCTCTATCACGATGAGGAGTACGAGAACATAGAAGCATGTTTGATTTGTAAAACACTTTGATACAAGATTAGACGAGATGATCCAGACGATGTTGACGGACAACCATTGAAGAAGAGAGTTCCTGCGGTGATGTGGTATTTCCCTATAATTCCATGGCTCAAGCGTTTGTTCAGGAACAAAAAGCATGCAAGAATGATGCGTTGGCACGCAGAAGAACACCAACAAGACGGGATGCTGAGACACCCCACCGATGAGTCGCAGTGGTGAAACATCGACAGAACATTTAAAGACTTTGGAGAGGATGCACGAAACATAAGGTTCGGTTTAAGTACGGATGACATCAATCCTTTTGGAGAGATGAGCAGCGGCCACAGTACTTGGTCTGTTACGATGTGTATCTACAACCTCCCTCCTTGGCTATGCATGAAGCGGAAGTACATCATGATGCTGATTATTATTCAAGGCTCAAAGCAACCTGGTAATGACACTGATGTGTACCTGAGACCATTGGTCGAAGATTTGAAACTGCTGTGGAAGAAAGAAGGTGTCCCCGTGTGGGATGAGGACAAACAGGAGCAGTTTAACCAACGAGCGTTGCTGTTCGTAACCATCAACGATTGGCCTGCACTTAGCAACCTATGCGGATAGTCAAACAATAGGTACAAGGCTTGCACCCACTATATGGATGAAACCGAAAGAACGTATCTGAAACATTGTAAGAAGGTTGTGTACATGGGCCATTGTCGCTTTCTTGTTGCAAGCCACCCTGTCTGGAAGAAAGGCAAACATTTTGAACAGAAGGTAGACCACCATACTAAGCCAAAACATCGTAATGAAAAGGTCGTGTTTGCCATGGTGAAAGACCTAAAAGTAGTATTTGGAAAGGGACCTGGCAGCCAACCTATAGCAAGTGAAGATGGTCACGCGATGATGTGAAAGAAGAAGTTTATTTTTTGGGAGTTACCCTATTAGGAAGTTTTGGACGTCCACCACGCAATCGATGTGATGCACCTCACTGAGAACCTTTGCATCAACCTGCTGGGCTTCTAGGTGTATATGAAAAGTCAAAAGATACACTTGAGGCATGTAATGATCTCAAGCATATGGAACAACACGACGGCCTTCAACCGGAACAAAAGGAGAAAGGAAGCCATTACTTGAGTCCAGCCAGCTACACTCTGAGCAAGGCAGAGAAGGAAAGCATGTTTGAATGCCTGGAGAGCATCAAGGTACCGCCTGGATACTCCTCAAATATAAAGAGAATAATAAGCACGAAGGAGAAGAAGTTCACAAATCTAATGTCTTATGACTGCCACGTGCTGACGAGATAGCTGGTTCCTGTTATAATTCGGGGTATCCTCCCTGATAATGTCCGAGCAACAATAACAAAGCTATGTACTTTCTTGAACGTAATTTCGCAGAAGATCATTGATCAAGACAGACTAGAAGCCTTTCAAAATGATGTGGTGCAATGTCTTGTCAGCTTTGAGATGATCTTTCCACCTTCCTTCTTCAATATCATGACACATCTTCTATGTCACCTTGTCAAAGAGATCTATATCCTTGGTCCTGTATTTCTACACAACATGTTCCCTTTCGAAAGGTACATGGGAGTTCTAAAGAAGTACGTCCGTATCTGTTCTCGTCCAAAGGCCAGCATCGCCAAAGGGTATGGAACAGAGGAGGTCATTGAGTTATGTGTAGACTTTATTGAAGACCTTCGTCCAATCGGGGTGCCCGAATCAATCGATGAAGGGAGAGTATGGGGAAAGGGGACTTTTGGAAGGAAAGCAATAATGACCGTACACAATGATTTGTTCTGTAAAGCACATTTCACGGTTTTGCAACAATCTTCATTGGTGGCTCCTTACATCGAGGAGCACATGGCGGTTGTTCGCTCCAAAAACATTGGTAAGACCGATGCATGGATTACATGCCATCACATTGATACTTTCCCTGCTTGGCTGCGACAACATCTCATGGGCAACCACGATTGACCAACACCTAGCCTTCTTGGCGAGGGGACCATCTTGCTTGATCACGACATTCCAGGCATATAAAATCAATGGGTATACATTTTACACACAAGCCCAAGACAGAAAAAGCACGAACCAGAACAGTGTTGTTCGCATTGATGACATGAGATACGATGATACGACTAGCACGTATTACGGTAGCATCGAGGACATATGGGACTTGACTATGGACCTCTGAAGGTCCCTCTATTTCGGTGCCAGTGTGTTAGGCCGACTGGTGGAGGCGTAATGATTGATGAAAGTGGGATGACAACAGTCGGCCTTAACAAGGTTGGATACTTAAATGAACCCTTCGTCTTTATCAATGATGTAAGGCAAGTTTTCTATGTGAAGGACATGGCTAGCAAAGCAAAGACGGGGAAAGAGTCCGATGAGCCAAAGCGTCATGTTGTTCTCTGTCATTCCCCGATTAATGTTCGGTGTTAAAAATCAATAAATAATTCATATTCTAGAAATTAAATAAAATTTAAAGCAAATTAATCAAGTGAAATTAATAAGAAAATAAAAATTTCCTTTAAAAGTCACGGCTGGAAATATTTTTGAAATATTCTCCATGCCTAAAGTATTATCTAAAATTTTTCTTTCATGAAACTTCGGAGCTCAAAAATAATTTAAACAATACAAAGATCATCCATGCAATTAAAATAAAAGAAAAATAATTAAAATCTCTCTCCCTCCTCTGGGCCGGCTCATCTCTCCTTCTCTCCCTTTCTTTCTTGGCCTAGCCTTTCCTCCCCCTCCCCTTGTTCCAGCTGCCGGCCCATCTCCTTCCCTTTCCCCTTGCGCTTGGCCCAGCAGCCCCCGTGGCCCATGCCGAGCAGCAGCAAGGCGCACGCCGTAGGTCGTCGTCTTCCTCGAACAGTCGCGCCTGTTCATCTCCCGACCAAACACAAGCGCCACCGCCCGTTAGATCTCCCTCCTTAGATGTTTTCCCTCCAAACTAAATGCAAAAATTTGTTCCTCTCCTCCTCCTCATCAATTCCCCCATGTTTCCCCCAATCAATAATGCTCTAATTCGCCAGATTTAATTCTCCTTGTTTGGCCACCATGGATGGCCGGCCGGCGAGCTCCTCGGCCGTTCCCCTCCTCGGCACGCCCTTCCCCCTCCCCTCCGGCCTATAAAAGAGAGCCCCAACCCCCTTCTCACTTCCCTCACGCTGCCCTCCCTCTCCTCCCTCTCCACTACCGTCACACTGCTCCACTCGCGTGCCGCCGCCATTTAACTCTTCCCGCCCCTCCCATTCGACCGAAACCACACAAAACCTCATCCGCCATCCTCGGTGTCGCAGCCACCTCCCCTTCCTCGCCCAAGCCCCATTCTGGAACCATGCAAAACCTGCAACGCCATCCTCGATGTCGCAGCCACCCCCCTTCCTCGGCCAAGCCCTATTTTCGCTTAGAACCCGTACAAACCTCGCTGCCTGTGGTGCCTCTCCCTTAGCCTCGCCGACGCCACTCCGGCAGCCCCTGCCGCCTTGCTGGAGTACTACCCGACGCCGTCATATTTTTTGCCGGCATCACGACATCGCCTACTTCCTCGGCAACCCCTCCGTTTTGCCTGAAGTCCACCGGTAGCGTGTCCCAGCCGACAACAAGTGAAGAACGTCGTCATTCTCCACCTTCGGCAACCCCTCCTCATCGAGCCGGGCGCTGTCAACCCATGCCACCACTGCCGACGGCTTCGCCTTGCCGTGCTTGTCCTTGGCATGCCCTTCCTTGAGCTTGGATGCCACCGAAACACCACCCCACACGGTGAACAGTGAGCATACCATTGTTCTCCTCCACTGGTAGCCACTGCCACCTTGCCAGTGTTTCGTTCGACGTCATTGTCTCCTTCCCAAGCATCGTGGCGTCGTCTCCTTTGCTGACCTCCGCTTGGTTTGCCTTTTTGTCGCCAGCGTCCTGTGATCATCCCCGTTGGTGCAATCTTTGGCCAGCCATTCCTCCTTGCCGGAACGTCACCCCGTGGCCTCGCCATCTCCGTTATCGGCAATGCAGTAGTGTGTTCCACGCCGTCCTTGCCCCCGTGCAGCCGTCGCCGGCTGCCGTTGTCGTCTTCGTCACTGCGTCGGCACCGTGCGTTGGCTTTTCATCCGCTCACCGTTGTGCCCCCACGCCGCCTCTTCTCACGGTGAGCCGTCCTCCACCATTCTTGCCTGCTCTCCTCATCCCGGCCCCTTTTCCTTTGTAAAAATAATTAATAATTACGCAATAAATCAATTTAATTTTCAAAATTCATTTAAATGGTACAAAACTTTTAAAATTCACATCTAATCCATACGAACTCCAAATTAGGCCATTAAAATTGTAAAATTCATCTAAAATTAAGCTCTACATGTTTGTTTACTTTGCATATATTGTTTATTTTGTTTTTATTAGGGTTTTTCCTTATTTTACGTGCTAGTGTGTAGACTTCGTCGTTTCAGAGGTTCGCACTCGTGAAGAAAGAATATTTGTTCAAAGGAGCAAGGCAAGTCATGTCATTTTGATCATATTGCTATCCCGTTTTACAAAAATATGTTTATTTAAATTATTGCATTTCGCTTTATTAAATTCCCACGTTTATCACGTTTTAGTTAGCCTTACTGATTCTCCTTATTATAGCCGTATTAATTGTAATATTATTAACCTTGGTAACCCTAGGAAAAATAAAACTAGTGAGTACTTTATATATGTGGTACTTACTAGCAAACTTAGGAATATGCTTAGCCCTATTTAAATAGAGACAATTAGATGTTTTCAATAATTAGACTATGGATTAACTTGTAAATAATGGAAATTTTGGTTATTTAGCTATGATAATAAATGTCCCATTCAAAATTTCCCCAACCATGTTTTCGGCTGGGCACGAGGTGCTTGGTTTTGCTAGAACGCACCTCGGCCATCATAAGAACCGGTCTTTGGGCCTCTATTGCAATGCATATTCCGTACTACCACTTGTCTAATGGGTAAGTCTTAACATGTCGACTAATGCAGTCAGAAACAAAAAAGACACAGAGAGGGACGGATGAGGTCGTAGCTAGGGCTGACGTCTCTGGCAAGTGAAGGCTCAGAACAAGTCGAGATGCCCGGGGGCATAGACTGTCTGCTAGACCCAGGGCACCTGAAGGGGGAAGTCTGTGTCGGTCTTTTTTGTTTAGGGCTGTACTAAGCGATGAGTTTTGTCATGGCTTCCGTCCGTATGCCATGGTGGCATGTGGCATGTCGCAACACGTGAGGAAGATATGTCTGGTGGGTAAAGATATACATCTCTGATTAGAGTTTAATCTATTTGAATTGCCGCACTCTCGGTTATGGGCAAGCCGAGCAATGTACCCAAGTTAGAATTTAATTCTATTTAAAACTGAAAGAATTGGAGTTAGCACATGTTGGCCTGAGTTAAGGCAAGATCGTGTTAAAGCGTGACTTGATAATAATTTGACTAGAGATAGACTCGTGTTTTATTGAAATGCCTTAAAATATTTAAATACTTAAAATTCTGGTTTTTCTGCAAAATAGCCTTATATATGAATCCTTTGTACCCCTTGCATTATTTGCATCTTCCTGGCATGCCTTGTTGAGTATGGTGGTTGTACTCAGCCTTGCAAATTCCTCCCTCTTTCAGAAGTGTAGTGCTTCTGAGTTGAAGACGGTGTTAGAAGACCAAGGCTCAGACCCCAGTTGAGTTTGCCTATGGAGTGGAGCTGAAGCCCCGCTAGGATCGTCCTTTCTTTCCACTGTTGCTTTCCTTCGAGTGCGAGGACTAAGTGGATTTATACGCTTTTTATTTTACGTTCGGATCTGTGTATTGATTTGTCATTTTGTGTACCCTGGTTGATTCCTGGATAGGGGATTTAATACACAAAATAGTCTGGAAATTTGGGATAAATTTTTGGGCGTGACATTGTCCCAGGCAAAAGGAAAGTCGTCGGAGTCGAGAATAAGACTGACGAAGATTACGATCAGTTTGACGGGCAACCTTCGTTCGTGGTGACGGTTGACCCGAGCATCATCCTATCAAATGAGGACATCCCTTACTCATGCAACGATCATATCAAAGGAACATTAGTGAGGAGAAAGTACGAGAAGACAACCATCATGCACTAAAGTATGTTAAATGTACTGGCCTAGCTAGGTTGTTGTATGATCGATGTGAATTATTATTGAATTTATTGAAGATCCATGTGTTAATTAGATATGACTTTTACAATTAATTACTGCAGGTATCAATATGGTGGGCTGTTAACGACCAAATTTGGTAACTGAATCCCCGGGTTCAGAGCCGAGATTGAGGCGGAATTGGAGGAGAAGCGATCGGCGGGAAAACAGAGGTTTCATCGGCTAAGTCCGAGTCGGCTGTGACGCCAGTTGGCCGAGTCCGAATCGGATAAGGATAGCCGATAGCCAAGTTCACGTGAAGATAAAAGTGGAGCCAGTCCCGAAAGGAAAACATGAAGATAAGGTGTTGGACTCGATCTCCAAATTGCGCATGAAAGACATTGTCATCTATGGATAAGGTCATGTAATGGCAATTGTATTTGTAAATTAGGAAGTTGTGTAGATATTCCTTTTGTAACGCGGCATTGGAGTGAGTCCTGAGATATTGTCGTACTGTAAATAGTAGATAAGGTAGAAACTGTGTCCTACACGAATATCGTTGTGCTTGGGTATAAATAAGACCTGAGGGCTTGTAAAAAAAACAGACAATCAATCAACTTCGACGCATCGCCACGCTTTTATTCCTTTCGACAAGTTCTTGCTTTCGCTCGGGCTGCATCGGCTTTGATCTCCGAACAAGGTAATTTCTTGTTACAAGCGGTTTGTATCGTCGGGATTAGTGCTTCCATCATCATGATACTCTAGTTTCGATGTTATAAACTGCTTAATCTATCATATGCGGCATATAATCTAGAGCAATGTCTAGATCTATCTCGCAATCGGCATGATTTCTCTCCAAAGACAGTAGCCGATAGAGCTAGATCCATAGGTTGAATTAGATTATATGGCGTGACTACCGTCTCGAGGGATTCTCATTAGCTTATACAGATCTAGTATTTTTTTACTTAATACTGCATCTAATCGACCTGTTAAGTCGCTTTTAGAACTATCAAGATCTGTTCGGTTTAATGTTTATCATTAGAGACAGTGCCGGGGTTTCAGCTGACCTTACCTGTTTTAGTTATCTTCTAGTTTTAATTGGTATTAGATATATTAAAACCACCTTTTATATCTGTTTAAATGCCTAAGCCGGTATCAATCTGTTAAGTTACGTTGACAGCCGATTGATCTAGGTTTAGTGCATTTGGGTTAGACTAATATCTTTTTATAAAATGTATCGGAGTACTAGCCGATTCACATTAGACTGTAGCATCGGCTAGGTTATCAATGCAGATAATTATTATCCTAATGTGCCTTTAGCCTAAGTGATTTATACTGTCTCGGTATACTACCGATCTATCCCAATCACTTAGTATAAATGTGCTTTGGGAAAACAATTATATGTTTATTGATGTCTTCAGCCGTATACTACCGATCTATCCCAATCACTTAGTATAAATGTGCTTTGGGAAAACAATTATATGTTTATTGATGTCTTCAGCCGATCCGGTAGGATCTAATTTTAACTTAATGCCTATTTTTTGTTTTCTTGTTGGTTACAGGATCAAACCAACTGGCACGCCCTTGATGAAACTAGAGGCGACCAATTTGGACTTGCACTAGAGTAAAGCAAACCTCTTACGCTGGTGCGTGGGAATCAAAATTCTCATCAACATGCTTTTGGCATGCCCAGTGGGACCAATAAAGACGTCCACGTTTGACGCGATGCCTGACACCAACACTCCAGAGGTCGATCAAGAAAACGTCATCCCAGTGACGATGGAGCAACTGTCGGCTGAACAATTAGCCGACTACAAGCAGATGGTTGAACGGCTGCAGGCACATTACCTTCAATCCTTCACCCAGACCAGATTTGGAGCAGTCCTCCAGAAGTTCAAGTTCTCCATTGAAGATTTCGATATGTCTAATGAAGACAAGAAAGGGAAAAAGAAGATGGAGGACATCAAGTAGGAACTAGACGGTTCGGGCCCTTACACTCTACAGGACCAAATCGACTCGACTGTCTATCATGCGCTCGTCAACCAAAGTGGCATACTGGTTAACATACTCAACAACATGATAAACACTGTGGTTGACTCGAGGATAGCCGAGAAGCTACCAAGAAGGCCGACGTACTTCACTGATGGCCATTTCCCGGGCTATAGGACGCTGTCAACCCAGGGTCTGCCAATCCCGCCGCTAGGACAGCCGAATCCTCATGGAGGGGCTCCGATGCAACCAAACGCACAGGCGTCGACTTCGGAGCCACACCCCAGGATCCTGGTCCGACAGCAACCTCAACATCAAGGTCGTGGTTGTCACGCCCGGAAATTTATCCCAAATTTCCTTACTATTTTATGTATTAAATCCCTGTCCAGGAATCAACCAGGGTACATAAAATGACAAATTAATACACAGGTCCAAACGTAAAAGAACAAAGCATAAAAAAATAAAAATACTTACTGAAAGGGCACTTAGTCCTCACACCCAAAAACTGCAGCGGAAAAGAAAGACGACACTAGCGGGGCTTCAGCTCCACTCCACAGGCAAACTCAACTGGGGTCTGAGCCTTGGTCTTCTAACTCCATCTTCAACTCAGAAGCACTACACTTCTGAAAGGGGGAAAAATCGCAAGACTGAGTACAACCACCGTACTCAACAAGCCACACCGAGAAATGCAGACGTGCAAGGGGAGACAAGAGTGGCTTGGGGATATTTTGCATAAATGCGGTTTACAAACATTTAATGTTTAAAAACAGTAAAAGTTGAGTAATTAAGGCAATATTAATCTTCCACTGAACAACGTTATCCCCACGTTGAACAGGCCCAACCATTCTACCTGAACTAAACCAATTCCATTAAATTAAATTATTCAGTAGTGGGACTAATCATAGTGAATCTGGTCAATCGCCCATAACCGCGGGCACGGCTATTCGAATAGTTTTACTCTGATCAGAGGTGCACAACTTTACCCACAAGACACGATTCCACACATGTTACCATGCCCTGAAGTACCACCTTGATACTGCAAAGGGGGAAATCGTGACAAGACCTTTCGCATAACTTCCTCTAACCAAGCGATACCACACCAAGGTTTCTCGCCCCCACTCCCGCGGGGCGCGGGCAGCCCCTCTCGTGCCACGGTGAATCCGGCGCCGATCAACCCGTAAACCGGGGCCGACCCAACTCCATCACGCCCACCCTCACTAGGGTACGTCGGCGGAGGAAAGCTATACTACGGATCCAGCGTTGCCCATTCGCTTGTGGTTTGCACGGTATGTCTTCCAGGGCTTCCCATGAACCGGTCCTTAATTGCCATGGGTGCGACCATCCAAAACCATGCACCCACAGCCCACCATTAAGTCATATTTTAGTTGAGATAATTATGACCAATAAGACATGGCGGGTATATCGAGCTTGCGGCTCATCGTAGACGAAATAAATAGTGTAATTATCCCATTTAGTGAGCTAGTGGTAATTAAGCTTGGCTAAGCATATAATTCTAGCTAGAATCAACATCGATGACTAAAGCTAGTCAAATTAACACCCAAGGTTAACAAAGGACGGATAACAAGTAAATAAGGCACAATTAAGCGAGATAGGTATTCCATCATTCCATGTAATTAGCAAAGCAATGCAATTTTATTTGCAAACATAAAACATTTATAAAAATAGGATCAATATGCTTCAAGGGAAGTGTGACTTGCCTTGCGTCTTCAAGCAAACTTACGGGCTCTTTCCCTCGCGAGCGCAAACTCGGAACTGGAAACTACACCGGCACGCAAAACGAGGAAAAAACCTAATAAAAACCAAATAACAGTACATAAAAAGTAAACAAACATTTAGAGCTCAATTTTATATGAATTTTGCAATTTGAATGGCCCAATTTGGAGTTCGTATGAATTAGATATGAATTTTAGAAGTTTTGGACCATTTAAATAAAATCTGGAAATTAAGATGATTTATTACGCAATTTTTAATTAATTTTGAGCTGGAAAAGGATTGTTTAAGACATCAGCTCCGATCGGTTCACGGGTTCACAAAGATTTGGGTGGCTAGGATTGAACTAGGAACAAAGGATGGGTGGGTCAAATTAAACCGAATAAATCTATAAAGATGAACGACTTGGATTAAGTGACCAAGATTTGGTGGTTTAGGGCTGGGATGGATACACATCAACATACACGTGGCACAAAGAAGTTGACACGGTGCTAAGGTGGCGGCCACGAAAGCAGCCACACGAGCACGACGTGGCGGCGGCTCGAATGGGTAGCGGCGACGGCGGGGTGCGATGCGGCGACAACGAACCACGACACTCGACGGAAACGGAGTTCACTAATGGAGAGAGAGGACGGTGAGGCGACTCTTACCACTACTTACCCAACGACGAGCAGCGGTGAGAGACGGCCGACGACGAGATGAAAGCGGTGGCCGAGCTCGGGTTGACGGCGACAACGGCTTTCCGGTGGCTTTCGGTGGAGGAGAGGTGGAGGACGGGCTTCCCTCCCTTTTGCGGTGCCGATGGTGGCTTCGGCGAGGGCGCGACGACGGGTCGACGGCTAGGTGCGGCGAAGATCGAAACATGGACGTGGAGCTCGGGTTCACGGTGACGAGGTGCTTCCGAGCGGTTTTGGCGCAAGGGAACCGGTGGCCGGGCTTGTCCTCACTGCTGCGATGCGGGAAGGCAACGGCGCTGATTGGAGCGGCCGAGCGGCGGGAAAAGGTTGCCGGAGTTGCGGCCGACGGGAAGAGAGATGGGAACTCACGGGAAGGTGGCTAGAGTACGGGAAAAATGAGGAAACCGAGGAGGAGATCAAGGGGTCCTTTTTATAGGCTTGGGAGGGAGAGTCCCGCACCGGGAAGAGAGGAATTGGCGCCGGATTTTAGGTTTATCCCGAGTTCGTCGGGATAAGAACGGGCCAAAATTCGCGCGATTTAGCACGGGATTGAGGAGGGTTTCATGGGGTAAATGTAGAGGAGATCGAGAGGAATCCGTTCCCGCAACTAATTTTGATTTGGGCAAAGGATTGGACCGGATTTGGTGGAGGAAACAAAGCCACAGTTTTCGGCACTGTTTGGCACTGTAGCACGGGCTGGTGGTTGAAGACGCCACTGTAGCAGGGAGGTAAAACAGACTTTTTGGTCCAAACATCCTTTAATTCTTATAAATACTTCCAATGCCCAAATAATTCCAAGAAAAATCCTGAAAATATATGAACACGCAAAGTATTTAATAAAAATATCTCCAGCTCATTTAAAGTTTAATTTATTTATTTAAATAATTATTGAATTGTTCTTTGTATTATTAAAATTATTTCTCGAGCTCCAAAATTTCACGAAAAATTTCAGAGAGTATTTTAGGGCATGGATAATATTTCAAAAATATTTCCAACCATTATTTTTAAAGGAAAATTTAATTTGCTTAATAGTTTCACTTGATTTACTTTGTTTTTCTTTTTATTCAATTTTTAGAAAATAATTTATTAAATGATTTTTAATCCCGAACGAAAATCGGGCTATGACAGTGGTGCCCCGACAATGACATAGGAACAGGTAGAGAACATGTTCAACCCCAATCGGTGACCAATCATGTCCAATGAGCCGATTGGCAACATCGCCCCGGCGCCACATCATAGTCCTGTCGGCGATCGGCTACTTCCTGAACAATCACCGCCGATCGTGTCTTGGCCACCTCCAGCCGCGAATCAGCTCCAGTACCAATATTTGGGAGGCCACCTTGAGCAGCAGCATCGGCCGCAGACACCACCACTCCAGTATCGGCAAGGACTCGTCCACCACGAGCACTACGAGCCGATGCCACAAGTTTAGGCTCAAGACAACAGACCTTGGGCCGATCTGATTACCGATGTCATGCGCGATCAGTTCGGCCTCAAACCCAAGGATTCCGGCAACATGTACCGGTACCCATATCCAGAATACTTCGAGAGGGTGCCATTGCCAAACTAGTACAAGGTGTCGAATTTGTCAAAATTCTCCGGGTACGACAACGTGTCCACTTACGAGCACGTCAGCCGATTCTTGGCTCAATGCGGAGAGGCATCGGCTACAAACGTGCTCACGGTTCGCCTATTCCCTCTCTCTCTCAGGATCGGTTTTCACCTGGTTCTCATCATTGCCATACAACTCAGTTCAATGCTGGGCCGATCTTGAGAAACAATTCCACAGCTACTTCTATTCCGGCACCCACCAGATGAAGTTGTCGGACCTCACCGGCATCAGGCAGAAGCATAAGGAATCAGTCCAAGATTACATCCAACGCTTCAGGGACATGAGGAACCGATGCTACAGCTGGTGTTATCGGACTCCCGGCTTGCCCACTTGGCTTTTCATGGCCTCTTGCCATCGATCCGTGAGAGGTTTTCGGCCCAAGACTTTGACAGTCTGGCCCACTTGGCCCAAAAAGTGATGGCTCATGAACAAAGATTTCAAGATTCCAAGAAGGCCTTCAAGAAAATTGCCCACGTCGCCTACGCAACAGACACAGATTCAAGCTACAACGATGTGGAGGTGGCAGCAGCCGAGTGGACTAGAAACAAGAAGGTGATAACCTGCCAATGGTTGAAAAAGTCGGCTAAGGAGGAAAAATATAACTTCGATATCACTAAAGCCGACAGGATTTTTGAGCTGCTTCTGAAGGATAAGCAAATCCAGCTGTCGAACAACCACGTTACCCCATCAGCCGATGAGCTCAAAAAGAAAAAAGTACTACAAGTGGCGCAACACCACCTCCCACAGCACAAACGATTGCAAGGTCTTCCGCCAACAAATCCAGTCAGGCATCGAAGCCGGGAAAATAAAGTTCGAAGAATCGGCTAAGCCGATGAAGGTCGATGGCAACCCCTTCCCGGTCAACATGGTCCAAACCGGCCACAAGCGAGCTGATCGGCAGCACCGAGTGACATACAGCTTAGCCAAAACACTAAGATCAGTTAATGCCGACTCAAGAGCATCTGGCATCGAGCCGACTGGAGAGGCAGCTGCACCAATCAACATGGTTCACACCAACGGACGATCGGTCGATCGTCGGCCCAGGCAAGACAGTCGGCTGTGATTCCAACGCAGGGTGCAAGAGGAAGAAGAAAGCCAGCGTGGCAGGCCATACCAAAGGGCACCCGATCGACTGGGCATGGCATATTACCGCCGCCACGACGGCTGTGACCCGCATTGGCACTGCGAGTTTTTCAGGTTCTGCTTGGAGCAAGGAATGAGGTTACCAACCCTCGAAAATTGCCGAGCATGCAGTGATTACAGGGAGGACGAATACAGGGGACCACCATTGGAAAGCTCTAGCCGATTCGTCCCCGAGCCGTTCAACTTAACCAACGGAAACCTTCCATCCATGATCGGCTCGGCCCAATCCATCAGGACTTCTTCCAAGAAGAAGATGAAGAAGAGGCCGATGAAGAGCAATCGGCTAACCCCCAATGGTGCCCTTCAGACCTCTTTACTAAAACACAGAAAAGAAAAATTCAGAGGCTAAAGAGCGAGGGGCAGGAAGAGGAAGTCCGGCGGATGATCCAACAGCAACAACGTCGGTAGGGCACAAAACAATGGCGCACCAAGAAATAAGCGGCCCCAGCCGAGAAAGCCAAAAGGGTGGCAAAAGGCAAAGGAGTGGTCTCGGCATCAGTCAACATGGTTTTCATTCTACCAGCCGAATTTGAGGCTGCCAAGGCCGATGCAGACACAGTGGAAGAAACCTTGGCTAGACTGGTTCTGTCCCCAGAACAAGCCATTTTTTGAAAAATCTGAGGGGACCAAAAATCGGCACTTGAAGCCACTATACGTCAAAGGATTCATCAAGGCAAGCCAATGTCCAAAATGTTGGTCGACGGAGGGCTGTGTCAACCTAATGCCCTACGTGACTTTTAGGAAACTGGGAAAAGGAGCCAAGGATCGATCAAGACGTACATGGTGCTCAAAGACTTCGGCGGCAACCCTTTAGAAGCCAAGGGAGTTTTAAACGTCGAGCTGACCGTCGGCAGCAAGACCATGACCACAACATTTTTCGTCATCGATGGGAAGAGGTCATACAGCCTGCTGCTTGGAAGGGGACTGGATCCATGCCAATTGTTGCATCCCTTCCACAATGCACCAAAGCTTAGTCCAGTGGCAAGGCGACAAGATAGAAATCGTGCCAGCCGATAGGTTAGTCAACGTCGGTAACACCGATTAGCCTTTGTGGGAAATTGATTGTATTGATTGCCTATCCGGCAAAGTTTGGCAAGACAATTTCTTAAAGGTGTCCAATTCTGATATACAGCCCATTGGAGACGAAGAGCCTCAATTACTACTTTGAAGGCGTCGTGGAGGGCTCGAGCGTCTACAACAAGGACACCGTGGACGACAACGACGAAAAACTCGGGCAAGGTTTTATGTTGGCTGACGAATTAGAAGAGGTCGATATAGGCCCAGGAGATAGGCCTAGGCCGTCATATATTAGTAAAAATTTGTCTTCTCATTTTAGAACCAAGCTTATTGATTTGTTAAAGGAATATAAAGACTGCTTTGCTTGGGAGTACTTTGAATTGCCTGGTCTTAGCCGATCCATTGTTGAACACCGGCTACCCATCAAGCCTGTATATCGGCAATACAAACAACCTCCTAGGAGGTTTAGAGCCGATATGTATAAAGCAATTAAAGCCAAAATCGCTCAGCTATATGATGCTGGATTTATTCGGCCCTGCCGATATGCAGAGTTGGTTTCAAATATAGTTCCAGTAATGAACAAAAACGGTAAACTTAGGGTGTGTATTGACTTCAGAGATTTCAACAAGGCCACCCCTAAGGACGAATACCCAATGCCCATAGCCGATTTGCTGGTAGATGCCGCCTCCGGCCACAAAATTATAAGTTTCATGGATGGCAGTGCAGGTTACAATCAGATCTTTATGGCCGAGGAGGACATCCACAAGACAGCTTTTAGGTGCCCAGGAGCAATCGGCCTATATGAATGGGTCGTCATGATGTTCGGCCCGAAGAATGCTAGGGCTACGTATCAGAGGGCCATGAATTACATCTTCCATGATTTGATCGGCTTCTTAGTGGAAATCTACATCAATGATGTCGTTGCTAAATCTAAGGAAGTAGAAGACCACATAGCCGATCTGAGGAAAGTTTTGGAGCGAACAAGGAAGTATGGCCTGAAGATAAAACCGACAAAGTGCGTGTTTAGCGTATTGACTGGACAGTTTTTGGGTTTTCTTGTTCACGAGAGGGGAATCAAAGTCATGCGCAAGAGCATCAACGCAATCAAGACGATTCAACCTCCAAAGGACAAGAAGGTATTGCAATTTTTGATTGGCAAAATCAACATCATTAGACGGTTCATTGCAAATCTGTCAGAAAAGATTGAGCCGTTCACACCGTTGCTTCGGCTTGAGGCCGATCAAGCATTCACTTGGGGGGTAGGGCAGCAAAAATCCCTGGACAATATCAAAAGTTTTCTAAGCTCCCCTCAGGTCCTAATTTCTCCACAGAAAGGGGTGTCATTCAAGTTATATCTGTCAGCCGACGAGAAATCAATCGGCTCAGTATTGATTCAGGAGATCGAAGGAAAGGAGAAGGCTATCTTTAATCTCAGCCGACGGCTTCTGGATGCTGAAACAAGGTATTCACCAGTAGAGAAGTTATGTCTTTGCCTGTATTTTTCATGTACAAAGTGAAGGCATTATTTATTATCCAACGAGTGTACCATGGTATGCAAAGCCGATGTAATAAAATACATGCTATCTACTCCAGTACTAAAAGGACGAGTTGGGAAGTGGATCTTTGCCTTAACGGAGTTTGATCTGAGATACCAGGCACCCAAGGCAGTAAAAGGGCAAGTTATAGCCGATTTTATAGTGGAACACAGATATGATTGAATCGGCTCAGTGGATATCATGCCTTGGACTTTAACTTTTGACGGGTCGGTTTGCACCAACGGATGCGACATCGGCTTGGTAATAATTTCTCCAAGGGGGGAAAGCTTCAAGTTTGCTTTTTTAATCATGCCCCATGCCACAAACAACCATGGCGAGTATGAAGCCGTGCTAAAAGGGCTACAACTGCTCAAGGAAGTTGATGCCGACGCCATCGAAATAATGGGAGATTCACTGTTGGTCATCGGCCAGTTATCAGGAGAATATGAGTGCAAGAACGACGCGCTGATGGTCTACTATCAAAAGTGCTAAGAATTGATGGACGATTTTTGGCTAGTGACATTGAAGCACATCCCCAAGGAACAAAACGCAGAAGCCAATAACCTAGCTCAGGGGGCATCAGGCTACAAGCCGATGACGAAGGACAAGAAGGAATTGCAATCTTTGATCCGCAAAATCAGCTTCATTAGACAGTTCATTGCAAATCTGTCGAAAAAGATGGAGTCGTTCACACCGTTGCTTCGGCTTAAGGCTGATCAAGCGTTCACCTGGGAGGCAGAGCAGCGAAAAGCCTTGGACAATATCAAGGGTTATGTAAGTTCCCCTCCAGTCCTGATTTCTCCACAGAAAGGGATGCCATTCAATTTATATCTGTCAGCCGACGAGAAATCAATCGGCTCAGTTTTGATTCAGGAGGTCGAAGGAAAGGAGAAGGCAATCATTTATCTCAGCTGACGGCTTCTGGATGCAGAAACAAGATATTCACCAGTGGAGAAGTTATGTTTATGCCTGTATTTTTCATGCACAAAGTTATGGCATTATTTATTGTCCAACGAGTGTACTGTGGTATGCAAAGCCGATGTTGTGAAATACATGCTATCGGCTCCAGTTCTAAAAGGACGAGTCGGGAAGTAGATTTTTGCCCTGACGGAGTTTGATCTGAGATATCAGGCACCAAAGGCAGTAAAGGATAGGCTATAGCCAATTTGATAGTGGAACACAGAGATGATTCCATCCGCTCAGTAGACATCATGCCTTGGACTCTAACTTTTGATGGCTCAGTTTGTACAAATGGGTGCGGCATCGGCTTAGTAATAATTTCCCCAAGGGGGGCAAGGTTTGAGTTCGCTTTTTCAATCGCACCCCATGCAACAAACAATCAAGCTGAATATGAAGCCGTGCTAAAGGGACTACAATTGCTCAAGGAGGTCGAAGCCGATGCCATCGAGATAATGGGAGACTCACTGTTAGTCATCAGCCAGTTGTTAGGAGAATATGAATGCAAGAACGACACGCTGATGGTCTACTGTCAAAAGTGCCAAGAATTGATGGATAGCTTTCGCCTAGTAACATTGAAACATATCCCCGGGAACAAAACGCAGAAGCCAATGATCTAGCTCGGGGGCATCGGGCTATAGGCGGATGACAAAGGATATTGAAGTGGAAATCGCCACAATGTCAGCCGACGACTGGAGATTTGACATCTACAACTACCTACAAAATCCCTCCCAGTCGGCTTCAAGGAAATTGTGCTACAAGGCTTTGAGATATGTTTTGCTTGACAAAGAATTATACTATCGGATGATCGATGGTGCGCTACTCAAATGTCTCAGTACCGATCAAGCCAAGGTTCTATCAGGGAAGTGCATGAAGGGATTTGTGGCACACATCAATCGGCTCACAAGATGAAGTGGCTACTTCAGAGAGTAGGATACTTTTGGCCGACTATGCTGGAAGATTGTTTCAAGTATTACAAGGAATGCCAAGACTGTCAAAAGTTTGGAGCTATCCAAAGAGCGCTAGCATCGGCTATGAACCCAATTATCAAGCCTTGGCCGTTCCGAGGTTGGGGAATCGACATGATCGGCCAGATCAATCCACCCTCAAGCAAAGGACATAAGTTTATATTGGTGGCAACCGATTATTTTACCAAGTGGGTGGAAGCAATTCCCTTAAATAGGGTTGACTCTGGTGACGCAATCGAGTTTCTTAAGGAACACATCATATATAGATTCAGCGTCCCTCAAACTATAACTACGGATCGGGGATCTATCTTTGTCTCCGACGAGTTTGTTCAGTTTGCCGACGGCATGGGGATCAAGTTGTTAAATTCTTCGCCATACTATGCATAGGCCAACGGGCAAGCAGAAGCTTCTAATAAAAGCTTGATCAAGCTGATAAAGAGAAAGATCGCTGAGTATCCGAAGCAATGGCACACCCGATTAGCCGAGTCACAGTGGGTTTATTGAATGGCTTGCCACGGATCAATCCAGGTGCCTCCATATAAATTGGTCTATGAACACAAAGCAGTCCTGCCATGGGAAAATATTATCGGCTCAAGACGAATTCAACTACAAGACCAGCTAACAGCCGATGATTATTATAATCTAATGGTAGATGAATCAGAAGACCTAGTCCTATCAAGGATGCGCGCTTTGGAAAAAGTGACCAGATACAAGGAGCGAGTAGCCCGTCATTATAACAAGAAAGTTGTGCCTAAGTCCTCTGAAGAGGGCGAGCTCGTTTGGAAATTAATATTGCCGATTGGATCAAGGGATAATAAATTCGGCAAATGGTCACCTAACATGGAAGGGTCTTTCAAGATCCACAAATGCGTCTCTAAGGGAGCCTACATGTTAGAAGGATTGGACGGAGAAGTATTTGGGAGGGCTTTTAATGGCAAGTATTTGAAAAAAATATTATCCTAGCGTCTGGATCAACTCGTGAATTGGCTAAGGTTGCCGATCCATGCTAGCCGATGTGTTGTGCAGAGACACGCATTGCCTTTAGGACATTTTACCCTAAGTTTTCTCCCCCTGGTTTTCCGAATCGGCTCTAGTCGACTGGTGTTGGTTTGTTTGGATTACTAATTTCATGAATGCTGAAGACATCATCAACAAAATTAGGGGGGCATATACAATACATTTTCATACACTTTCAGAAATCAGGCACAAGAGACTTCACAAAAATTTTTTGGGTTCTTGAAAATTTTTGAAGTAGTCGAGATGTAATAGACGGACAGACGAGTCGGCAACACGCGGATGAGTTTGATGCATGGCACATAAGCAAGCCGATTACAAAAGAGTCGTGATGGGTTCAATGTACAAAAGTCGTGAAATCAAAAGTTACAATCAGCTTAGAGAGACAGGAAGGCAGTTATGGCCGATATGGCCTTGCGGCAGATTTGATCTATGTCGTCAATTGCCTTTGCGTCGGCTGCGTCGCTCCCCGAGATCGGTTTCACCGTCTTGGCCAGATCGGACAGATATGACACTGCAGCCTTGATCTTCGCCCTCTGATCTTCAATCTCCTTGGGAAGGCCGACTACACGTTGTTCTTCTAATGTTATTTCGGCGTCAAGCCTGGCAAGTTTAACCGCCAATTCTTCCCAGCGCTTGTGAAGCCGATCCAGTTTAGCAATCGGCTCAGTCTTCAGGGCGTCAAACTTAGCCTTCTTAGCAGATCTTGTTTGCTTACTTTGATATTGGCCTCCACCGCTTGGTTCTCTTGGCGATCGGTTATTCTTTGCTTGGCTCATTCAAACTTGTGCCAATGAGCCTCCATGAAGGTGGCCGGTGCGATGACATCGCCCAGCTGATCTGGCAGCTGATCTTGGATGTCTTCAAACCGACTTCGGATGGAACCACAATCGGTGACCAAGAAGTCGAGGGAGCACTCTAGCCGCTTGGCTATGTCCGATAGTGTGGCCCTTAGGTCTTCATCCGACAGCACCATGGCCTTGCCGGCGTCCTCATCGGGGTCCATGAACTCTGAAAGGTCGAAAGACAGAAGATTGGCTACAGTCTGCAGATCAGGGAGTAGTTAGAAGATTGATAAAGACCAATAAGCCAATTTACAAAGCCGAGAAGACTTACTCGGGTGACCGGGATCGAGGTGGCCTCATCTTCAGCATCACCACCGCCTGCAGTCGACGGCGTATGCTCGCTCGACACATGGGGGGCAGGTGATGGGGCATGAGAAGGCTGAAAAGCACAAAGTTAGAAATTGACTGTTTTAAAAAGTTAAGGATGGTAGAACTAACTGAGGAAGGAGGAGCCCTCTTCTTTTTGGCAGCCAGTTTCTTCGTCTACAAACACAAAAACTTGATAAGGTATAAACATGGAAAAGTTGATGAGATCAAGTAATAAGAGGTGTTTACCAGCTGGGAACGAGGAGCGCGCTTCAGAGGGCTCAGGGTGTTTTCAACAATTTGTTCAGCCGACGGAGTCCAGGCGTATTTATCTGAAGAGCTTGTTTCGGCTG
This sequence comes from Oryza australiensis, assembly GCA_019925245.2. Lineage (NCBI taxonomy): Eukaryota > Viridiplantae > Streptophyta > Magnoliopsida > Poales > Poaceae > Oryza > Oryza australiensis. Next base: position 160,245 of record JAIFGZ020000727.1, on the reverse strand, counting down.
CAGCAACATCGACGCCTTGGTCTATTTCCTCATCCCTAACTTCTTCCTCGAGGACTGCATCTACGTCCGGGTTGATGAGAGGCAAGTCGTCAGCTGGGTTCTTCTTCTGCTTCTTTGCAACCTTTCTCTTCTTGGCAGTCGTAGTCGAAGGCTTGCTCCTCTTTTGCCGATGGAGTGGCTCGTGCATCTGGCCGTGCAGCAGCGTTGACACTTTCAGCGCTTGAAAGCCGATTGTAGAGGGAGCCAGTCCACCGCTGCTTGGCAACAACCCGGGAGCATAATGCACCGCAACCCTTGTGTTACTAACACGGGGAGGGAGGCATCGGTTGTGTGCAAGACAAGGCATGAGGAGTGAGATATGCAAATGGATAGCCGATGAAGTAAAGGAGCTAAAGAGAGAAGACGCTTACCGATGGAACCAGATCGGGGTTGACGATAGTCAGGTACATTGAGGCCGATTGATGAAATAAATGTAACTTCCATTCCTTCCACCATCGGCTAAAGGCAGTTGTCCTTGTTATTGCCAACTCGATATCTCCAATACTACCAAGAGAGGGACCTGGGATCTCCAACAGCCGATGCATCATGATAGCTCCCTCAATTTTGCCTCTGTCTTGAATTTTGTCGGAGTAAAATAAGCCGATCGGCAGTTGGCCCATACCAAACTGTCTGGCTGCGATCATAGGGTGGTAGAATTCATAGGATTTTTGCACATTCCTCCCTTGATGGATGCCGACTGGAAGGATTCAAGGAGATATAGCCACCACATATATTTTCCTCGGCTTCTCATATTTTTTAGAATTGATTTCATCTAGTCGAAAATCATCTAGCAGCTCGAACTTCCCGAATTTCTCATAGGCAAACCATATAGACGAATCAGTGGGAAGCTGTTGTAGAAATTGCTGAACCAATTCTTGAAGTGCTCAGCCAAAGTTTGGATCCGGGATAAGATGAGGCTGCTTCTCCAAAGGATAGGCATTGGCGAGTTGTCACCTCTTCATCGTCCTCAAACCGGGGTTCGGCCAAAGGGAAATCAGTTTCAAGGAAACTTGGCCTTTGTGCAACTTTGTAAGTATGGAGATTCAGCCATAACTATAGCAACCACCAAGGGCCTCCGGTGCCGATGGCTTGTTTGGAGGCTAGCTTAGCAGATGCGTTGCCCAATGTTTGATAAAGGTAGCCGAGGAGGTATTTTCCTAAAGGGATCTGTTTCTTATCAACCAAAGCCTTGTCTATATGTTGCCAATTGCTTGTTGGACCGCAGCTTGACCCACAAAACACTAACTTCTCCAACCACATGAGGAGGAAGGTTGCATGCTCCCTGTCAGAGATCGGGCCATCCCTCATATTCATCGTTATGAAGCCACTCCAGTCCCCTATGCTCTTGGTTTTAAAGTTGTGCTGGCACTTGATGTTGAGGCCGATGGGGTCAACTGCTGAGGTAATATGTAGCCCCGTGAGCATGACCACGTCTAAGAGCTTGATCAGTCCTTGTCTAAACAGGAATGCATTTAAAGTGTCTGACCAGAAATAGCTTGCAGCCGACAAAAGGGGCTCGTCCTTAGGCATATCAGCTATGGTTAGGCCTAGGCATTGACCTATTCCCAGTTCGTCCCAATGAGCTTGTTTCCTAGCCGATATCCTTAAATACCAAGATGGCCATGATTTGTCCGTTGAGGGCCATGACTTAAAGGCACCAGACCAATGTGTCAGGATTGGGGTGGAAAATGTAAAAGGGATCCGATTGGTTTTAGCATTAATGAATTCACTAGGATCCAGGTTGCCAATCGGCCCTAACAGATACTGGTCGGGATGAAGAAGATTTGGGATTGCGATTTGATGAGAAAAGTGCTACATGTGAAGAATAAAGAAGAACAAGATTACAGATGGAAAATAACCAAATCGTAGTAAAAGGGGAGCTACAGCCGATGAGACCATACCTCAGGGTATTCCGTTTGGGCTGCGTCGGAAGGGGTCCTGGAAGACGCCATCGCCGGGGAAGATCACCGCCGCAGAAGGGTTCGCCGGTGAAGTCACGCTTTGGTTCCAATGGGATCGCTGAGGGGAGCGGAAAGGTTTTTTGGGCTAGGGCTCAGGGATGCAGGAATGACAGTGTGGAATAGTATTTAAAGAGTTTTTCGTGATAGCTGAAACAGATTCAGCCTAGAGTTGCACGGGATTTTGAATTGCGTCAAATCCGTGATACTAATCATATCACCTACTTGGGGGCATGTGTTAACGACCAAATTTGGTAACCGAATCCCCAGGGCATATGTATATTATATATGATTATTAGAATTTAACAACATTAAACTATTTTAAATGTTTTCTCATTAAAATTGTTGATTTTACTAAAGTTTAACACATTACTTATTATTGTATTAACCCTATATTTAATGAAATTAATTTGGCCCAGTTTAATGGATTATTTAATGTTTATTCTCCGTTAACACTAACCAGGACAAAAAAATATTTGAAAATAGAGGGAAAATATCTTTAGTCCTAGTTGGATGAACAACTAGCCGGCTGTCAAGTAGATGGTTGAGCGGCTACAGGCACATTACATGCAATCTTTCACCCATACCAGATCTGGGGCAGTCCTCCAGAAATTTAAATTCTCCATTGAAGACTTCGACATGTCTAATGAGGACAAGAAAGGAAAAAAGAAGATGGAGGACGTCAAACAAGAGCAGGATGATTCGGGGCCCCACACTCTGCAAGACCGAATCGACTCGGCTGTCCATCATGCGCTCCTCAACCAGAGTAGCATATTAGTGTTAACGCCAGAATTTGGTAAGCCCCGGAGCCCGAATCGGCTAAGGTGTCCATCGGCTGATACCAAATCGGACAAGGCAAGCAGATGTAGCCAATTCTGATATGGCAACATTGGAGACACCGTCGGATCAAAATGATGTGCTTCATGAGGATTGCCACATAAGGATAGAGTCCTAAAAAGGCAATTGTATCTATTAATTGGGAAGAGTATGTTAGTTTCCTATTTTATCTTTAGGTAAGTATGTCAGTATCCGGTAAGGATTCGGTTTGTTTTCTTTTTTCTTTAGGAAAGTTTGGATTTGTAATCTGTTAGGATCTCTGTTTATCTGTTAACCCACGGGTATAAATATGTAAGCCCGGGGTTCATGTAACTCATCTCTCGATCAATATAATCCGGCGCATCGCCACCCTTTTATTCTTCATCTTCGTTCAACATCCGGCGAAATTTGGCATCCGGCGCTGGGCTGCATTGGTTAGGTTCGATCTCCAGCAAAGGGATAAGTCCAACGTTCTGTCGGATCAGGCGATCATATTGACTACGTTGACGTTGTCCAAGGCTGTATCAGTATGTTGATCTCTTGGATCGTTCCGGTTTGGTTTGCATGCTTGCCTGACTATTTATCATATGTCTCTGTTAATCTAATCTTAGTATTTCAGTTTAGCTCTATCGGTTGTCTCTCGCTTTATGGTTTCTGTCGCTATCAGCTAAACTGTTTACTAGATTAGATTAGCTTAGGCATCTTCCACCTTGAAAATAGTCAAGGGCTTAATTGTCTAGATATTGTGTTTCTTTTCATACGCAGTGCTGCATCAATTCAGTTTGACCTACTAAGTCATGATTAGAACCATAATCTCTAGCCTGCCTGTTGGTTGCCATTAAGGGTTTCATCGGGGTTTCAGCCGATGAGTTATTTGGATATCGCATCAGCTTGCAAGGAATGTACACAAATAGGATCTAGCTGATTGCAGCAGAGGCTTCATTGAATATTTGATCATTTGGATTTTATGACATCGGACTTCCAGCCGATGTGTGCTTTAATCTTTAAATTAGTATCTACTTTATCATTTGATTGGTTTATGCAATGTATCACAATGTTATCATCAACAGATCGCCTTTATATAGGTATTTGTTCAACACACAGCCGATGGATTCAAACCCTAACACCATCGGCTGGTATCGGCATCGGCTGGAAGTGCACCATCGGCTTACCAGCCGATCAGCTAGTTTTTGGGTATCGACCTACCAGCCGATACACTTTATATTATGTTGCTTTGTATATCTTGTCAGTGACAGGATCAAACTGACTGGCACGCCCGCGCTTCATCATTTTTAGGACATGTACTGGAGCTAAGCAGATCTCCCAGGCCAGCGTGTGATTCGACGCTAGCACATCTTTCGGATTTTGCATCAACACATTTTTGGCACGCCCGGTGGGACCGTGTTTTGGACAGCATATCTTTTTACATGGCTTGGCAGACCCATAATTGCCGCAAGATGTCTGATAAAGAAGTCAAGGCTGAAGAAGATCAATCTCCCAAGGTGATGAATGAAGACAGGGAACAATCTACTGAGCCGATGGATGATGAGACACTTCAAGAGATGGTTGATAACATCATTCATCGTTTTGTGTTTGATCAATCTGGAGTTTTGATGAGTACATTGCATTGTTTGATCGAGGAAACAGTTCCTAGGGTGATTGCCTTAAGAAATCAGCATGGGAGGCAAATTGGCGAGCAATCCCAGCATCATTGGCAACAGCAATTTTTGCTCGGGGGGCAAGTTGATGAATATCAGTATGAGGAGCCACATCAGCAATATCTGCCAGAGGAAACTCAAAGATATCTGTCCAAAGAGGATTGGACCGAAATAATTGCAAATGTGATGGAGGAGCAGTTTGGAATTAAACGCAAAGATCAAATTTCTGCGTATCGGCTGCCATATCCTGAGTGGTTTGATAGGGTTCCACTTCCAAGCCGGTATAAGGTTCCAGATTTCGCTATGTTTTCAGGGCAGGATGGTGTTTCCACAATGGAGCATATTTGCCGATTCTTAGCTCAATGTGGAGAGGCATCAGCTGAAGAAGCTCTGAAAGTTAAATTTTTTCCGATGTCTTTAACTGGATCGGCCTTCACATGGTTTTCGTCATTACCACCAAATTCTATCAGAAGTTGGGCTGATCTTGAGAAGCAGTTTCATATGTACTTTTTTGCTGGGATTGGTGAATTGAAGCTTGCAGACTTGGTATCGATTACACAGAAAGAAGGAGAATCGGTTAAGGAATACATTCAGAGGTTCCGTAATATTCGCAGCCGATGTTATGGTTTGAGTTTAAGTGATGAGCAGCTAGCAGAACTGCATTCCAAGGGTTGTCAATACCAATCAAAAATAGATTTTTCATTCATGAGTTTGACAGTCTGGCTCATCTAATGCAAAAAGTATCGACTTACGAGAGCCGACGTCAAGAAGAAAGGAAGAATCGATTTTGGGGTGATCGAGACAACGATAATTTTGAAGCATGACTTCTCATACTCCAAAACTTGGGGGGCATGTGTTAACGCCAGAATTTGGTAAGCCTCGGAGCCCGAATCGGCTAAGGTGTCCATCGGCTGATACCGAATCGGACAAGGCAAGCCGATGTAGCCGATTCTTATATGACAACATTGGAGGCACCGTCGGATCAAAATGATGTGCTTCATGAGGATTGTCATATAAGGATAGAGTCCTAAAAAGGCAATTGTATCTATTAATTAGGAAGAGTTTGTTAGTTTCCTATTTTATCTTTAGGAAAGTGTGTTAGTATCCGATAAGGATTCGGTTTGTTTCCTTTTATCCTTAGGAAAGTTTGGATTTGTAATCTGTTAGGATCTCCGTTTCTCTGTTAACCCACGGGTATAAATATGTAAGCCCGAGGTTCATGTAACTCATCTCTCGATCAATATAATCCGGAGCATCGCCACCCTTTTATTCTTCATCTTCGTTCAACATCCGGCGGAACTTGGCATCCGGCGCTCGGCTGCATCGATTAGGTTCGACCTCCAGCAAAGGGATAAGTCCAACGTTCTGCCGGATCAAGCGATCATATTGACTACGTCGACGTTATCCAAGGTTGCATCAGTATGTTCAATCTGTTGGATTGCTCCGGTTTAGTTAGCATGCTTGCCTGACTATTTATCATATGTCTCTATTAATCTAATCTTAGCATTTCAGTTTAGCCCTATCGGCTGTCTCTCGTTTTAGGGTCTCTGCCGTTATTGGCTAAACTGTTTACTAGATTAGATTGGTTTAGGCATCTACCACCCTGAAAATCAGCCAAGGGCTTGATTGTCTAGTTATTGTTTTTCTTTTCATACTTAGTGCTGCATCAGTTTGATCTACTAAGTCGTGATTAGAACCGTAATATCTAGCCTGCCTGTTGACTGCCACTAAGGGTTTCATCGGGGTTTCAGCCGGTGAGTTATCTGGGTATTGCATCGGCTTGCAAGGATTGTATACAAGTTGGATCTAGCCGATTGCAGCGGAGGCGTCATTGAATATTCGATCATTTGGATTTTATGATATCGGACTTCCAGCCGATATGCGCTTTAAATCAATATCTATTTCATCATGTGATTGGTTCATGCAATGTTATATATCATCATGTTATTGTCAGCCGATCACCTTTATATAGATGTCTGTTAAGTACATAGCCGATGGATCAAGACTCTTTAACTACATTGGTTGATATCATCATCGGCTGTTCTGGATATTAGCCGATCGGTTGATACATTTTACAATCGGTTGCTTTACATATCTTGTCAGTGGTAGGATCAAACTGACTGGCACGCCCGCGCTTCATCGATTCTAGGACCTACACTAGAGCTAAGCAGATCTCCCAGGCCGACGTGTTGATTTTTCTCGTCAACACATTTTTGGCACACCTGGTGGGACACGTGTTTTGGATAGCATATTTTTTTACATGGCTCGACGGACCCATAATTGCCACAATGTCTGATAAAGAAGCCAAGGCCGAGGAAGAGCGATCTCTCAAGTCGATGTCAAGAAGAAGAAAAGAACTAGTTTTGGGGCGATCAAGGCAAAGATAATTTTGAAGCATGACATCTCATACTCCAAAACTGGGGGGCATATGTTAACAGCAGAATTAGGTAAGCCCCGGAACCCGAATCGGCTAAGGTGTCCATCGGCTGATAGCGAATCGGATAAGGCAAGCCGATGTAGCCGATTCCGATATGACAACATTGGAGACATCGTCGGATCAAGATGATGTGCTTCATGAGGATTGCCATAAAAGGATAGAGTCCTAAAAATGCAATTGTATCTATTAATTAGGAAGAGTTTGTTAGTTTCCTATTTTACCTCTAGGAAAGTGTGTTAGTATCCGGTAAGGATTCGGTTTCTTTTCTTTTATCTTTAGAAAAGTTTGGATTTTGTAATCTATTAGGATCTCTGTTTCTCTGTTAACCCACGGGTATAAATATGTAAGCCCAGGGTTCATGTAATTCATCTCTCGATCAATACAATTCGTCGCATCGCCACCCTTTTATTCTTCATCTTCGTTAAACATCCGGTGGAATTTGGCATCCAGCGATGGGCTGCATCGGTTAGGTTCGACCTCCAGAAAAGGGATAAGTCCAACATTCAACCGGATCAGGCGATCATATTGACTACTTCGACGTTGTCCAAGGCTGCATCAGTACGTTCGATCTCTTAGATTGCTCCGGTTTAGTTAGCATGCTTGCCTGACTATTTATCATATGTCTCTATTAATCTAATCGTAGTATTTCAGTTTAGCCCTATTGGCTGTCTCTCGTTTTAGGGTCTCTGTCGTTATTGGCTAAACTGTTTACTAGATTAGATTGGTTTAGGCATCTACCACCCTGAAAATCAGCCAAGGGCTTGATTGTCTAGTTATTGTTTTTCTTTTCATACTTAGTGCTGCATCAGTTTGATCTACTAAGTCATGATTAGAACCGTAATATCTAGCCTGCCTGTTGACTGCCACTAAGGGTTTCATCGGGGTTTCAGCCGGTGAGTTATCTGGGTATTGCATCGGCTTGCAAGGAATGTACACAAGTTGGATCTAGCCGATTGCAGCACAGGCTTCATTGAATATTTGATCATTTGGATTTTTATGACATCGGACTTCCAGCCGATGTGTGCTTTAATTTTTAAATTAGTATCTACTTTATCATGTGATTGGTTTATGCAATACATCACCATGTTATCGTTAGCAGATCGCCTTTATATAGGTATTTGTTCAACACACAGCCGATGGATTCAAACCCTAACACCATCGGCTGGCATCGGCATAGGCTGGAAGTGCACCATAGGCTTACCAGCCAATCAGCTAGTTTTTGGGTATCGGCCTACCAACCGATATGCTTTATATTATGTTGTTTTGTATATCTTGTCAGTGGCAGGATCAAACTGACTGGCACGTCTGTGCTTCATTATTTTTAGGACATGCACTGGAGCTAAGCACATCTCCCAGGCCAGCGTGTGATTCGACGCTAGCATATCTTTCGGCACACCAGCGGCAATACGGATTTTGCGTCAAAATTAGTTAGCACTCTCAACAACATGATAAGCACCATTGTTGTTTCGAAGATAGCCGAGCAGCTGCTAAGATGAAGGGTTACGCGGAAGCTATGATAGCTAATAACAAAAATTTTCTACCGCGCAAACTAGGAACCTTGCAAGTAAGGGTCGATAGATCGTTACCGATTGTAGTAGAGTGCAGCGGATATAGCCAATCATGAGCTATCCGAATCCGGAACAGTACCGGTTGATCACAGCCGATTCGTTGACAGCCGATTCCCCGAGTCGACAGCTGATCCCCGCAGCCGATACACCGGTTCCACAGCCGATCTGCCGCAGCCGATTTGCCGATTCGATCTGCCGCAGCCGCCTCGCTCCGATGCCTCTGAACGCAGCCAATTCGTAGCCGACGAATAGCACCGCAACGTAGCACTACCTCTACCGGTATCCACACGTCTGGGGACAGAACACCTAACACCCGTGTGCTAGCACAAGATGCAAGGCTAGGGTTTGGCTCGGGAGTGGGGAGTGTTTCCGTGGAGATCTCAAACTCGTCGACTTCTGAAGCTGCCCGATTAGATTAATTCGGTTTAAGTGCAATGCCACAACTCTCCACCCCTCACCCCTTTATATAGAGTTGTCGGCTGGGCCTATAGGCCCATCAGGACTCTATCCGATCGGATCCTATCTGAATCTCATAGATTTGGCCGGCCAAACTTCGTAAGCCCGTAGGACTCTATATTAAATCAAATCTTATCCGAATTGAGCCATATTCGAGTCCAACTCGAATGCCTGTTCTACCCCCTTAAGCATGCGACCCTGTAGGTTCAGGTATACTCGGTTTCGGCTGAGTCCAACTCAGCCGACTGTCAGTAGCAGCGCCTAGCAGCACATATTGACACCATAGTATACAAGAATATAATATCGGCTCTGAACCTGTAATGTGTACACAAATCCCTTTGCCTCACGATACCAATTAAGCTATAGACAAGATGTGTGCCATCCCTTCAATAGCTTAACCATTCACTCGAACCATATTGATTATCCGTCCGTTGATTGACTCCTCAATCAACTCGGCATGGCCATGCACTTTCATAATCCATTACCTCGAGGGCCCGAGATATCTCGCCAAAGGAGGGGCAAATTCCATCTTGATTACTCACATCCCACTCCATGTTTCATAGCAAACCCGAAGACTACTTTTATAACTACCCAGTTACGGAATAGCGTTTGGCGCCCAAAGTAGGCTACCGCACATGTTGGAATCCATGATGATCCCGGTCTAAGGACTTTGCACCAACACTACTTGAGACCAACTAATGGCACATTAATTCTGTAGTGTCTCATGGTGGGTCTATCCAACAATGTGTTCCCTAACACATGTCCACGTATATTGATTTGGTATCTTCATACCATGATCTATGAGACATGATCATCAATCAATAAACATGCCGATCTTAGAATCATATTTGTTCTATCAATATGACATATGATCAGGATCATTTAGAAACAGATTCATACATACGAGTCTCATAAATAAGTCACGTACTTATTGATCAATACAAGATGTCTATTTCATGGAACTGAATAACACTTTATTCATTTATACATAAACATTGACCATGATATCCAGCATCTCCATGTTGCCTCTAGGGCATATCACTCTCCCACTTGCACTAGAGTCAATCATGTAAGTATCTAATACCCGTTGCTCTTGTGTGCGCCTTATGTTTCGGCTGAGGGAGAGGTTTTGTCAACGGATCGGCTATGTTGAGATCCGTGTGCACTTTCCATATCTTGACATCACCTCTGTCCACAATCTCGCGGATGAGATGATATCGCCAAAGTATGTGTTTGGACTTGTGATGTGACCTCAGCTCCTTGGCTTGCGCAATTGCTCCAGTATTATCACAATAGAAAGACATTGGACCAGTTGCACTGGTCATCAGACCCAGCTCAGAAATAAATTTTTTGATACAAACAGCCTCCTTTGCAGCTTCTGAAGCAGCAATGTACTCGGCTTCCGTTGTAGAATCGCAACAGTATCCTGCTTGGAACTCTTCCAGCTGACTGCGCCTCCGTTTAGGCAGAACACGAACCCAGATTTTGATCTATAATCATCCTTGTCCATTTGGAAGCTAGCATCGGTGTAACCACTTACAACGAGCTATTCTTCACCTCCATAGACTAGGAACATATCCTTAGTTCTTCTAAAGTACTTAATGATATTCTTTACAAGAGTCCAGTGACCTTCACTGGATCGGACGTATCTGCTCGTAGCACTCAAAGCGTACGAGACATCGGACGTGTACAAAGCATGGCATGCATGATGGATCCAATTGCCGAAGCATATGAAACCATACCCATCTTATTCCGCTCATCAATGTGTCCTTGGACACCGATTCTTGCTAAGATTAATGCCAAGTGACATGGGCAAGAAACCTTTCTTGGAATCATACATGTTGAACCTTTTCAACACCTTGTCAATGTATGTACTTTGGCTTAATCCAATTAGCCTCTTGGATCTATCTCTATAGATTCGAATGTCCAATATGTATGCTGCCTCCCTTATGTCTTTCATGGAAAAACTATTTTTCAGTGAAGACTTGACGGATTCTAGCATAGGGATATCATTTCCAATCGAATATGTCATCCACATATAAGATTAGAAATACAATTACACTTCCACCGACCTTTTGTAAACATAGGCCTCCTCTTCATTTTTGATGAAACCAAACCCTTTGATTACTTCATCAAAAGGAATATTCCAACTCCGAGATGCTTGCTTCAATCCATAAATGGATTTCTGTAGCTTGCATATCTTTCGAGGCGATTGTGGATCGACAAAACCCTTAGGTTGTATCATGTATACATCCTCACTTAGGTTTCCATTTAGGAAAGCCGTTTTGACATCCATCTGCCATATCTCATAATCAAAATATGCAGCAATCGCTAAAATAATCCGAATAGACTTAAGCATTGCGACGGGCGAGAAGGTTTCATCATAATCAACACCTTGAATCTGTTTAAAACCTTTCGCCACCAATCACGTCTTATAGATGTGAACACTTCCATCCATGTCGGCCTTTTTCTTAAAAACCCATTTGCACTCAATGGTTTTGACACCATCACTAGATCAACCAAGTTCCAAACTTGATTATCATACATGGATTCTTTTGGATTTCATGGCTCCAAGCCACTTGTTGGAATCGAGTCCCACCATCACTTCCTCATAGGTCTTAGGTTCATCGTTGTCCAACAACAATATATCACGTTGTTCCGTACCTGTGTACCTGTCAGGCGCACGACGTGATCTTTTAGACCTCCGTGGGGCGGGTGTATCTACAACAGATGGCGCAACATCTTGTTTCTCCTGTTGTGGTTCCGTGGTAGCTGAAACATTTTCTGGTGTTTCTTTAACTTCTTCAAGATGCACCCTGCTCCCACTAACCATTCTTGAAAGAAACTCTTTCTCCAAGAAAACACCGTGTCGGGGGACAAACACTTTGCCTTGTTCCCGATTATAAAAGTAATATCCCTTAGTTTCTTTAGGATATCCCACAAAGAAGCACTTGTCAGATTTGGGTGTGAGCTTATCGAACTGTAAACGTTTTACATAAGCCTCACTTCCCCAAATTTTGAGAAAAGACAAACTAGGGGGTTGTCCTGTCCATGTCTTATATGGTTTCTTTTCAACCGACTTAGATGGAACTCTATTTAGTGTCAACACAACTGTTTCAAGAGCATATCCCCGAAAGGATAACGGAAGATCACTTTGGCTCATCATGGACTGCACCATGTCCAACAAGGTGCGATTTCTCCGTTCGGACAACCCATTCCATTGTGGAGTTACGGCGGAGTCAACTGTGGAACAATTTTACAATATTTCGGATGATTACCAACGTTGCCTCAAGTATTCCCTCCACGATCCGATCATAGAAACTTGATTGTTTTTCCTAAATGATTATGTACTTCATTGGAATTCTTTGAACCTTTCAAAGGATTCGGACTTATGCCTCATTAAGTAGATATAACCATATCTACTAAAGTCATCGGTGAAGGTATGAAGTACGATAACCACCTCTAGTCGTTGAGCTCATTGGTCCACATACATCGGTATGTACGAGTGCCAACAAGCCACTTGCTCTCTCACCGTGTCCCGTGAAAGGTGCCTTTGTCATCTTACCAAGTAAACAAGACTCACATGTCTCAAATGATTCAAAATCAAAAGAGTGAAGCAATCCATCCTTATGGAGCTTCTCCATGCGTTTCGATTTATATGGCCTAAGTGATAATGCCGGATAAACGTGGGGTTTGTATCATTTGGGAGTTGTCTCTCTCGTATTAATGTTATAGATGGGAGACGCTTCAAGATTCAAAACGTATAGTCCATTCAGCAATGGAGTATGAAAATAGAACATATCTCTAAGATAAACTGAACAACCATTGTTCATTGATCTAAAATCATATCCTTTTGCTTGCAAACATGAAGCGGAAATAACGATTTGACATAGAGCTGGAACACAATAACAATTATTTAATTCCAAAACTAATCCCGAAGGTAAATGAAGTGAAACAGTCCGACAACAAATGTAGCAACACTTGCTCCATCGCCGACGCGCAGTTCACCACGCCCCTTCTCAAGCTTCTACTTCTTCTCATTCCCTACAACGATTTGCAAATATGAGCTACTGATCCGGTATCAAATACCCAAGAGTAAGTAGGTGAAGTAGCAAGATTAATGTCTATAACATTAATACCTGAAGCAGAAGTCGCACTTTGCTTCTTTTTGAGATCCTCCATGTACTTCTTGCAGTTCCTTTTCCAGTGACCTGTCTCCTTGCAATAGAAGCAAACGACATCTGATGTCGCCGACCCCTTCTTGCCCTTCTTTGCATTGGAGGCACTCGCGATCTCATCGGGAGTTAGTTTTCTCTTGGTGCAAAGTTTCTTGAAAGGTGGTTTGCGCTTAGCCTTCTGCATCATCATGACATGATGACAATTTTTCTGGATACTCTCCTCAGCCATCTTTAGCATTCCATGCAATTCGACCAAGGTTTTATCCATACTATTCATGTGATAATTCAATATGAATGGCTCAAAGCTCGGAGGGAGTGATTGGAGAATCACATCAGTAGCCAACTCTTGGCTAAGGGGAAAACCTAGTTTTTCCAGACTCTCAATGTAGCCAATCATTTTTATCACATGCGGAATGACGGGATTCCCCTCAACAAGCCTACACGCAAACAAGGACTTTGAGGTGTTGAACCTCTCGGCCCGAGCTTGGTTCTCAAACATGCCACGTAGTCCCCGAATAATAGTATGAGCATCGCTGCTCGTATTGCTTCGAAGCTCGAGAGGACATTGTAGCAAGCATGAGACAACTTATGTCTACGGCATCATTAGTGTGCTTCTCATAAGCCCTTTGTGCAGTTGCAATAGCATTATTAGGCAAATCCTCCGGATAGGGTACTTCAAGAACGTACTCCTTACGCTCTTGCTTGAGAACAATTCTCAAGTTGCGATACCAATCCATAAAGTTTGTTCCATTTAATTTTTCCTTTTCGAGAATAGATCGCAAATTAAAGGTACTGGGTGTAGTATTAGCCGCCATTTATTCTACAACAGAAAAAGCAAAGTTTAGCACAATGTTTATGCTATGTCTATTGTTAAACAATTTAACATTAGACTCCCATTACGTATTTTACACCTTCCCTCTAGGTTACGTATTGGGTCAAGATCCACATGTTAGTTAATTTCTAGTGAGCTTTGGCATCACTGCTAGAAAATTAATAACATCGGTAAGCAACTCCTTGCTAATCACATCTCTATGTGACTCTTGTTGTTGGTGTGGCATCTCCATGCCCCGGCGCCAACCTATGCCCCAAGGCCCAAAACTGTTTTGATAGCCTTGTTAAGTAAACCAAATGCTCCTGCTGTATATGTCCGACATATACCCCCTCGTGTTATGATAGAGAATGGCACTCTGCTTTGGCAGACCCACCATTGACGAGCATAACGGTGACGGGTGCAACATTTGGAAGGGCATCATTACTACTTAATTTTGTGAGGGATGCTATCCTATCAAACAAACATATCACATATATGAAAGCAGGTAGAATAGCATATAATGAAATAGTATGGCCCCCTTCACATGGTGATCTCCATCTCCATGTCGGCGCTGAGGATCTCCATCTTCGGCACCATCTTCCAATGTGCATGATGCTTGATTTCTTCAAACTAAGCTACTACTATAGAAGCTCTAATTGAAGATTACATCGACTCGCAGGTCGTGAAAGAATATTACAAGCATTGCACGTATGAAAGAATATTACAGGGATTGCACATATGAAAGAATATTACACGCATCACATGCATCTCATACATACAATAGGGCCATACCATCTCAAAGCATTCTCTGCAAAAACAAGTTAGGCGTAGAACGTTTTCTACCTATTACAGAGATACGGTATCGAGACGACCTATAAGGGGGGACACACACGGCGGAAATCATATCAACATAATCACATTATGTCGTCCCGATACACTATCAAGGGAGATGGTTTGCATAGGCGCGAGGCGACAATCAAGATCGGACTATGAGATAGCTTCGGCATAATCACATTATACCGTTCCGATACACTATGAAGGAACACTATCTCGAAACCGACTCAAACTGAGTTATATGGAAATTGCTTCGATGTAATCACATTACGCCGTTCCGATACACTATCAAGGAACGCAATTACTATCTACTCTCCTCAACATATCCCATAAAACCGATTGATCCAATCAACCCATGTGCAAAACTTGTTCCAGATCCAATCTAAAACCCGAACTAAGCAAGATTAGCTCTGATACCACTGAATGGTTACGCGGAAGCTACTATTGCTAATAACAAAAATTTTCTACCGCTCAAACCAGGAACCTTGCAAGCAAGGGTCGATAGATTGTTACTGATTGGAGTAGAGTGCAGCAGATATAGCCAATCATGAGCTATCCGATCCGGAACAAGATCGGCCGAGTCACGGCCGATTCGGCGACGGTCGATTCACGACAAACTGATTCCCCGAGTCAACGGCCTGATCCCGTGCCGATACACCGATTCCACGGTCGATGCGCGCGCGACGATTTGCCGATTCAATCTGCCCAGCCCGCCTCGCTCCGATGCCTCTGACCGCAGCCGATTTGTAGCCGACGAATAGCACCGCAACGTAGCACTGCCTCTACCAGTAATCCACACGTCCGGGGACAGTGTGCTAGCACAAGATGCAAGGCTAGGGTTTGGCTCGGGAGTGGGGAGGGTTTCCGTGGAGATCTCAAACTCGCCGAATTTTGAAGCCGCCGATTAGATTGATTCGGTTCAAGTGCAATGCCACAACTCTCCATCCCTCGCCCCTTTATATAGAGTTGTCGGCTAGGCCTATAGGCCCATCGGGACTCTATCCGATCGGATCCTATCCGAATCTCACGAGTTGGCCGCCGGACTTCGTAAGCACGTAGGACTCTATATTAAATCAAATCTTATCCGAGTTGAGCCATATTCGAGTCAAACTCGAATGTCTGTTCTACCCCCTTAAGCATGCGATACTGCAGGTTCAGGTATACTCGGTTTCAACTGAGTCCAACTCAGCCGACTGTCAATAGCGGCGCCTAGCAGCACATATTGACACCATAGTATACAAGAATATAATATCGGCTCGAACCTGTAATGTGTACACAAATCCCTTTGCCTCACGATACCAATTAATATATAGGCAAGATGTGTACCATCCCTTCAATAGCTTAACCATTCACTCGAACCGTATTGGATTATCCATGCTTGATTGACTCCTCAATCAACTCAGCATGGTCATGCACTTCCATAATCCATTACCTCGAGGGGCCTAGAGATATCTCCCCAAAGGAGGGGCAAATTCCATCTTGATCACTCACATCCCACTCCATGTTTCATAACAATGTGAAGACTACTTTTATTACTACACGATTACGGAGTAGCGTTTGCGAGTCCCAAAGTAGGCTACTACACATGTTGGAATCCATGATGATCTCGAGTCTACGGACTTTGCACCAACACTACTTGAGACCAACTAATGGCACATTAATTCCTGTAATGTCTCATAGTGGGTCTATCCAACAATGTATTCTCTAACACATGTCCATGTATATTGATTTGGTATCTCCATACCATGATCTACGAGACATGATCATCAATCAATAAACATGCCGATCTTAGAATCATATTTGTTCTAACAATATGACATATGATCAGGGATCGTTTAGAAATAGATTCATACATACTGAGTCTCATAAATAAGTCACATACTTATTGATCAATACAAGATGTCTATTTCATGGAACTGAATAACACTTTATTCATTTATACATAAACATTGACCATGATATCCAACATTTCCATGTTGCCTCTAGGGCATATCACTAACACAAGAGGGCCGACGTACTTCACTGATGGCCAGTTCTCGGGCTATAGGACACTGTCAACACAGGGTCGGCCGATTCCCCCGCTAGGGCAGCCGAATCCACAAGAAGGAGCCCCAGCCCAGCCGAATGCGCATGCATCGGCTTCAGAGCGGCACCCCAGGATCCTGGTCCAACAACAGCCTCAACATCAGGACTGCGGTGTCCCAACAGTGATGCAGGAACAGGTCGATAACATGTTTAACACTAATCGGCGGCCAATCATGTCCAATGAGCCGTTTGGCAACATTGCCCCGGTGCCACATAATAGTCCCGCTGGCAATCGGCTACTTCCTGAGCAATCGCCGCCAATCGCGTCTCGGCCACCTCCCACTACAAATCAGTTTCAATGCCAATATCCGGGAGGCCACCTTGAGCAACATTATTAGCCGTAGACGCCACCACCCCAGTATCGGCAAGGACCCATTCACTACGAGCAGTACGAGCCGATACCTCAAGTTCAAGCTCAGGACAACAGACCTTGGGCCGATCTGATTGCTGACGTCATGCGCGATCAGTTCGGCCTTAAACCCAAAGATTCTAGCAACATGTACTGGTACCCGTATCTGAAATACTTCGAGAGGGTGCCGCTGCAAAACTGGTACAAGGTGCCGGATTTCTCAAAATTCTCCAGGCAAGACAACGTGTCCACTTACGAACACGTCATCCGATTCCTAGCTCAATGCGGGGAGGCATCGGCTACAGACGCGCTCAGGGTGTGCTTGTTCCCGCTATCACTTTCGGTATCGGCTTTTACCTCATTTTCTTATTTACCGTACAACTTGGTTCAAAGCTGGGCCGATCTCGAGAAACAATTCGACAGCTACTTCTACTCCGGCACCCACGAGATGAAGCTGTCGGACCTCACCGACATCTGGCAAAAACACGAAGAATCGGTTCAAGACTACATTCAACGCTTCAGAGATATGAGGAACCGTTGCTACAGCCTGGTGCTATCAGACTCGCAACTAGCCAATTTGGCTTTTCACAGACTCTTGGCCCCAATCCGTGAAAGGTTTTCGGCTCAAGACTTTGAAAGCTTGGCCCACTTGGCCCAGAAGATGACAGCCCACGAGCAGAGATTTCAAGAATCCTAGAAAACCTTTAAGAAAATTATCCACGTCGCCTACGCAACAGATACAGATTCAAGCGACAGTGACGCAGAAGTGGCGGCAGCCGAGTGGACCAGAAACAAGAAGGCCATAACCTGCAAATGGCTGAAAAAAGTTGGCTAAAGAGGAAAAATACGATTTTGACATAACCAAAGCCGATAGGATCTTCGATTTACTGCTGAGGGAGAAGCTAATTCAGCTTCCGGCCAACCACATTATCCCATCGGCCGAAGAGCTCAAAAAGAAGAGATACTGCAAATGGCACAACACCACTTCTCACAGCACTAACGATTGCAAGGTCTTCCGCCAACAGATACAGTTGGCCATCGAGGCAGGGAAGATTAAGTTCAAGGAATTGGGTAAGCCGATGAAGGTCAACGGCAATCCCCTCCCTGTCAACACTGTCCAATCCAGTCCCGCGCGAGTTGATCGACAGAACAGAATGGTGTACAGCTCAGCCGAGGACCAACAAAAGCCGACTATAGCGAGAGCCACGCCAATCAACATGGTTTACACTAACGGCTGATTGGCCGATCATCGGCCCATACAGGCAGACAGTCGGCTGCGATTCCAATGCACAGTGCAAGAGGAAGAGGAAAGCCGGTGTGATAAGCCATACCAGAGGACATCCGATCAGCTGGGCGTGGCATATTACCGTCACCATGACGGCTGTGATCCGCATTGGCGCTGCGAGTTCTTCAGATTCTGCAGGAGCAAGGAATGAGGCTGCCCACCCTTGAAAATTGCCCAGCACGCAGCGAGTATAGAGAGGACGAATACAGGGGACAACCAATGGAAAGTTCTAGCCGACTCGTCCCCCGAGCCGTTCAACTTAACCAGCGGAAACCTTTCGTCCATGATCAGCTCGGCCCAATGCACCAGGACTTCTTCCAAGAAGAGGACGAAGAAGAGGCTGATGAAGAGCAATCGGCCAATCCCCAATGGTGCCCCTCGGACCTGTTCACTAAAACACAGAAAAGAAAAATTCAGAGGCTTAAGAACGAGGGACAAGAAGAAGAAGTCCAGCGGATGATCAAACAACAACAATATCAGCAAGGCACAAAGCAATGGAGTGCCAAGAAACAGGCATCCCCAGCCGACGAGAGCATAGCCGACGAGGCCAAGAGGGTGGCAAAAGGCAAAAGGGTGGTCACTGCATTGGTCAACATGGTCTTCATTTTGCGGGCTGAATTTGAGGCTGCCGAGGCCGATGCAGACACAGTGGAAGAAACCTTGGCTAAGCTAGTATTGTCCCTAGAACAAGCCATCTTCGAGAAACCGGAGGGGACCAAAAATCAGCACCTGAAACCTTTATACGTCAAAGGATTTGTCAATGGGAAGCCAATGTCCAAGATGCTAGTTGATGGAGGGGCTGCTGTCAACCTGATGCCCTACGCAACCTTGAGGTAGCTGGGCAAAGGAGCCGAAGATCTGATTAAGACCAACATGGTGCTCAAAGACTTCGGCGGCAACCCTTTAGAAGCCAAGGGAGTTTTAAATGTCGAGCTTACCGTCGGCAACAAAACCATGCCCACAACGTTTTTTGTCATCGACGGGAAAGGGTCGTATAGCCTGCTGCTTGGGAGGGATTGGATCCATGCCAACTGTTGCATCCCTTCCACAATGCACCAAAGCTTAATCCAGCGGCAAGGCGACAAGGTAGAAATCATCCCAACCGACAGGTCAGTCAATGTCGCTAACGCCAATTTGCCTTTATGGGAAATCGATGGTATTGATTGCCTGTCTGGCAAAGTCAGGCAAGCCGATTTCTTAAAGGTGTCCGATTCTAATATACAGCCCATTGGAGACGAAGAGCCTCAATTACTTTGAAGGCGTCATTGAGGTCTCGAGCGTCTACAACGAGGACACCGTGGATGACAACGATGACAAACTTGGGCAAGGTTTTATGTCGACCGACGAGTTAGAAGAGGTTGATATAGGTCCAGGAGATAGGCCTACGCCGACATATATTAGTAAAAACTTGTATTCTTATTTTAGGACCAAGCTCATTGATTTGTTATAGGAATATAAAGATTGCTTTGCATGGGAATACTTTGAGATGCCTAATCTTAGCTGATCTATTGTTGAACATCGGCTCCCTATTAAGCATGGATATCGACAGTACAAACAGCCTCCCAGGAGGTTTAGAGCCGATATGTATGAAGCAATTAAAGCCGAAATCACTTGGCTATATGATGTTTGATTTATTCGGCCTACCGATATGCAGAATGGATTTCAAATATAGTTCCAGTAATGAAGAAAAACAGCAAACTAAGGGTGTGTATCGACTTCAGAGATTTAAACAAGGCTACCCCTAAGGACGAATACCCAATGGCCATAGCAGATTTGCTAGTAGATACCGCCTCTGGCCACAAAATTATAAGTTTCATGGATGGCAATGCAGGTTACAATCAAATCTTTTTGGCTGAGGAAGACATCCACAAGATGACTTTTAGGTGTTGTTGATGAGAAAATCGATTCCCACGCACTGGCCTAAGAGGTTTGCTTTACTCTAGTGCAGGTCCAAATTGGTCGCCTTTGGTGAATTTAGGGCGAGCCAGTTGGTTTGATCCTGTAACCAACAAGAAACAAGAAATATGTATTAAGTTAAAATTAGATCCTATCGGATCGGCTGAAGACATCAATAAACATATAATTGTTATTCCAAAGCACATTTATACTAAGTGATTGGGATAGATCGGTAGTATACCGAGACAATATAAATCACTTAGGCTAAAGGCACATTAGGATAATAATTATCTGCATTGACAACCTAGCCGATACTGCAGGTCTAATGTGAATCGGCTAATACTCTGAAACATTTTATAAAAAGATATTAATCTAACCTACATGCGCTAAACCTAGATCAATCGGCTATCAGCGTAACCTGACAAATTGATACTGGCTTAGGGCATTTAAACAGATTGAGATCTTAATATAAAAGGTGGCTTTAATATATCTAATAACAATTAAAACTAAAAGATAACTAAAACAGATAAGGCTAACTGAAACTCCAGCGCTGTCTCTAATGATAAACATTAGACCAAACAGATCTTGATAGTTCTGAAAGCGACTTAATAGTTCGATTAGATGCAGCATTAAGTACAAAAAGAAATATCAAATCTGTATAAGTTAATGAAAATCCCTCGAGACGGTGGATATGACATATAACCTAATTCAACCTCTAGATCTAACTCTATCGGCTGCTGTCTTCAGAGAGAAATCAGCCGATTGCGAGAAAGATCTAAATATTGCTCTAGATTATATGCCGCATATAATAGATTAAGCAGTTTATAGCATTGAAGTTAGAGTATCATTGTGATGGAAGCACTAACCCCGACGATACAAACCACTTGTAACAATGAATTACCTTGTTCGGAGATCGGAATCAATGCAGCCCGAGTGAAAGCAAGAACTTGTCGAAAAGAGAATAAAATGGGTGGCGATGCGCCGAAGTTGATTGATTGTGTGTTGTTTGTTTTACAAAGAGCCTTCGGGTCTTATTTATACCCAGGCATAACGACATATGTGTAGGACACAGTTTCTACCTTATCTACTTTTTACAGTACGACAATATCTCGGGACGCAGTCCCATGCCGCATTACAAAAAGAATATCTAATAACTTCCTAATTTATAGATATAGTTGCCCTTATAGGACCTTATCCATAGATGGCAATATCTTTAACGCATAATTTGGAGACCAAATCCAATGTTTTATCTTCAAATTTCCTCTTGGGACCGGCCCTAGCTCTATCTTCGCTCGGGATCGTCATCGGCTATCCTGGTCCGACTCGGACTCAGCCGACTGGCTCCGCAGCCGATCCGAACTTAGCTGACGCGGCCCCTGTTTCTTCGCATGTCACGCATCTTCTCCAATTCTGCCTCAATGTCTGCTTCAAACCTGGGGATTTGGTTACAAAATTTGGTCGTTAACACGTGCCCCCAAGTCCGTAATATGAAAATGTTGCGGATTTTGTACAATCCAAATTCCAAGCGCAACTCTAGGTCGACCCTATTTCGGTCGTTATGAAAACTCCTTAAATAACGCCCACCGCCCGCCGAACAACTCACGCCGTCAACAGCTAACCACTCCAGCAAACGTTTCGAATCCTTCGGCGATCTCTCCTGCGTTCCCAAGCTCGCGGCGGTGATTTCTTCCTCCAGCGACCCCAGCGCATTCCAATGGCATCCTCTGTCGCTCTGTCGGCCGCCGCTCCTGTCGAGTTCCCTGAGGTATGCCCTAATCGGCTAGAACTGCCTTTTTTGCTCATTTCCCTTTATAGATCTGAATTCTAGGGTTTATGATTCCGAAATCCGCATCTTTCCGATTGTAGCATCTTGCTCACCAAGTAGCAATCCCCAGCGTCCTGCAAAATGACAAATACTTCCTAGGACCGATCGGCAACAAGGACCCCACAGAGTTCATAATAGCCGAAACCAATAGAATGCCCTATAGGATGAAAAATCCAAGTCATAGACATTGGGCAGGCACCTTCAAGTCTTGGCCATCAATGGACAAGTCTTGGCCAGCATGGTACAAGAGAATGGAGCCGGCCAAGCGCAGCCACTGGGAGGAAATTGGGATAGCCCAATGCTTAGCCCAGTCTGTAGCCGATATGCAAAAGACGAACCACTGATGTCGGCTGCAGCCTATTTCTGGAACAATACCTGGAATGCTTTTGTCTTCCAACAGGGCCCAATGACCATCACCTTAGCCGATGTAGTGATGATAATTGGATTATATGTCTTGTCACCGGCTAACCCCAACAATCTGGAAGGCAAAGGCTAATTTCAATTCAAGACTAAGGCCATAGGGGGTTGGAACGGCTTCGTGGCCACAAACATGCAGGAAGGGCCGATCAGTGCCAGGGAGCACGCAACCTTTTTAATGATGTGGCTGGAAAAATTCTTCTTTTGCGGATCTAGCTGCAGGCCAACGACGAATTGGCAAGTAATAGCCGAAGCCCTGGTAGACAAAAAGAAAGATCCCGTTAGGCAAGTTCTTGCTCGGTTACTTGTACCAAACCTTGAACCAAGCCATTTCCAAGATCGCCTCCAACGCCAACATCAATAACAGGGGCCCCTGATGGTTTCTCCAACTATGGCTGGTGTTGATGACACAGAAGATAGCCGGTCGGCCACAATTGACTGAGGCCCGCTTCCCCTTGTTAGAGTCGACCAAAGATGATGAAGGTGATGAGGTAACCACCAGGAGATGTCTAAGCTATGGAGAAGCAGCGGCTACACACATTGGATCCAAGCAATCGGCCGAACTGCTAGCCGAATGGTTCATGTCCCTATATGATGGTTTTGCCAAGGACAACCGATGCTGGTAGTTTTACAGCGAGAGAACACTTTTTGAGCTGCTGATCGTGGTAAACTTTAAAGAAGTCAATTCGGAAGACTACCCCAAATGCCGAGAGATCTTCACCGCGCACTTGCGCCATGCATTCTGACGACAGGGATCCACCAAGGCCGAAACGTGGCAAAGACTTATGAATTTTAGTATCCGGTGTTGGCTGCTCGGCAATTCGGACTTGGGCAACTGCCCGTCGGCTGTTATTATGCTGACAAAATCGAAACCCGAGGGGTAGTGACTGAGAGGCTGATCATGAACAAGCTAATGGAAATAGAAGGCCCACCTCTCGGCAGCATTGGCACCTTGGGGCTATCTTACAAGAAAAGCACGGCATATGACAAATGGTGGGTAGAGATCAAAAGACACTTGTTCCATCAACGGTCTTCCTACTACATCACCTCCTTGCTACCGGAGGAGATCCCCTCAGTAAGCTCTTGACTTTGAAGATGTTTCCTTCTCTGAGCGATTGGCTAACCTGGCTTGCTAACATTTAAGCCTTCTTCTTCCTTGCAGACGACAGAAACGGATCCGCCGAAAGTGAGCAATTCTGGGATCACCATCGAGTACCGCCTAGGCGTTCTCCCTGGTGGCTGTGGACTAGCTCCTTCGGCAATCAGTTGGGAAGCGCCAAGGCTAAAGACCTTGTTGCACGGGCAAGCGCGTGAGCCGTCGGCACGGAAGAAGAGGGCTGCCCATACCGCAAAGTCAGTCGGCTAGGCCTACTAAGAAGCAGAAGAAGAAAAACCCGGCCACGATAGCCGATAGCCTCCCATCCATCGACCCAAGCATCGACCAGGCCCTCAACGAGGAAGTCATGGATGAGGAAATGTCTCGAGTTGTTGAGGAGGCGGCCGAATCAAGTGATTCGAGCCACAACTCAGTGATCCCACCAGCCGACGACCTGTCTCCTCCGAGCCCTCCCGGCAAGAAATGGCCGGTAAGTCCTTCTCTCGTCGAATCGGCCCACGAACCTTTATCACGTTAATCCTTAACCAAACTTTCCTCTGTAGTTCAAAAGGCTAGTTAGTCGCCCTTCACGTCCTGTTTCACCAGTAAACTTCTAACCCTATTTTTTTCTTCTTTGATTTGCTTTCCTTCGCCGATATGAACTAACACTTTGTCTCTTGTGCAGCCTCCTCGGTCTCCATCGGCTGCACCCCAAGTCTCAAGCGAGCACACTCAATCGGCTATCGGCAGTCGCAATGCCGAAGACGTTGCTGGGCCGACCAGCGTGCATGCTGAGGAGGTGGCCACTTCGGCCAGCAATCACGATGGGGAGGCCATCGCTCCAACCAGCCCGGCGGCCGAGGAAGTGGTTACCCCAGTTCCTGCAGCAAGAGTAAGCCTCGTTCCTTTCTTCTCTTTTGGTCCTTGAATGATCGGCCATTCTTGACTGTGATCTGATCTCTCCATCTCTTTTGCAGACCCTGACTGATCTGTTGTCCTTTGACATCAAGGAGTTCCTTGGTGATGAAGAAGGTGAAGCAAACAGTCCAAATAAAGCCATAGGCAATGAACTCAAAAGCAAACTTCAAGACATCCGCAATCGGCTGGATATTGACGTGGATCGGCTGGTTGTGGAGTGCGATCGGCCAGGTCATGGTTCTTCGAGATTGAGGACCAACTCCCTGAGGATCTGGCCACAAAAATCTCTAAGCCCGTCTACATCGGCCTACATCGGCCTAAGTTAGGGCGTGCGATGTAAACGATGCTTGAAAGAATAGCCCAGGCCGATGTAGCAACTAGGATCGAAGAGATGGTCAAGAACGTGGAAGCTGAAAAGGCAAAGCTGAACAAACTGACGGCCGGTCCATCGGCTTCACAGGCCCGTATTGCCGATCTCAAACTTGAAGAAGCCGACCTGTTGCTGCAGTTGGATCAATGTAGAGCGAAGATCGCTGTCGAAGAATAGCTGCTAGCCAATCTGCCCAACACAACAGAAGATCAAAGGAGCAGATTGACGGCCACGATCAAGCATCTAAAAGAGTTGCATAAGACGGCTAAGGTGGTCCCCGGCTCCGATGAGGAAGATCTGGCTATGGTTGATAAAGTGAAGGCCATCAAAACTTTAGCAATCTCGGCCATAGACGCATTCTTAGGCATGTAATAGGATTTAGATTTCGAAACTTGTATTACATTAACTGTGTTTGAACAATCCTTTGTAATCGGCTTGCTGATCTCGATCTTACTCTTTCTGCTGATCTAAGCTTTGAATGCCTTGAAAAATTTCGTTGTTGTATATGTATATGCCTCCCTAGTTTTGTCGATTATGACTGCAGCATTTATAAAATTAGTATTCCAAACAAACCAATGCCTGTCGGCTGTATCGAGCCGATTTAGGAAAACCAGAGGGGAAAAAACTTAGGAAAAATGGTCTAAAGGCGATGCGTGTATCCCACCACATCGGCTAACACGAATCGACCAGGCATTAGCCGAAACATGAGTTGATCCAAGCATTGAGAGCCCTCCCAAATACTTCTCCATCCAAACCTTCCAACATGTAGGCACCTTTAGAGACGCATCTGTGGATCTTGAAAGGCCCTTCCTAGTTGGGTGACCACTTGCCGAATTTGTTATCCCTTGATCCAATCGGCAATATTAATTTCCAAACGAGCTCGCCCTCCTCAAAAGACTTAGGCACGACTTTCTTGTTATAATGACGGGCTACCCGCTCCTTGTCTCTGGTCACTTTTTCGAAGGCGCGCATTCTCGAAAGGACTAGGTCTTCCGATTCATCTACCATCAAGTTATAATAATCATCGGTTGTTAGCTGGTCTTGTAGTTGAATTCTTTTGGAGCCGATGATATTTTCCCATGGCAGAACTGCTTCATGTCCATAGACCAATTTATATGGAGGCACCTAGGTCGATCCGTGGCAAGCCATCCGATAGGCCCATAATGATTCGGCTAATCGGCTATGCCATTGCTTCGGGTATTCAGTGATCTTTCTCTTTATCAGCTTGATTAAACTCTTGTTTAAGGCCTCTGCTTGCCCGTTGGCCTGAGCATAATATGGTGAAGAATTGAGCAACTTGATCCCCATGCCGTCGGCAAACTGAACAAACTCATCTAAGATAAAAATAGATCCATGATCCGTAGTTATAGTTTGAGGGAGGCCGAATCGGTATATAATATGTTCCTTGACAAACTCGATGGCATCTCCAGAGTCAACCTTATTCAAAGGAATTGCTTCCACCCACTTGGTAAAATAATCGGTTGCCACCAATATAAACTTGTGTCTTTGCTTGAGGGTGGATTAATTTGGCCGATCATGTCGATTTCCCAACCTCTGAATGGCCAAGGCTTGATGATGGGGTTCATAGCCGATGTTGGTGCCCTTTGGATAGCTCCAAACTTCTGATAGTCTTGTCATCCCTATTAATACTTGAAACAATCTTCCAGCATGGTCGGCCAAAGTATCCTACTCTTCAAAGTAGCCACTTCATCTTTTGGGTCAATTGATGTGTGCCACAAATCCCTTCATGTACTTCCCCGATAGCAACCTTGGCTTGATCGGCACTGAGACATTTGAGTAGCACACCATCAATCGTCCGATAGTATAATTCTTTGTCAAGCAAAACATATCTCAAAGCCTTGTAGCGCAATTTCCTTGAAGCCAACTGGGAAGGATTTTGCAGATAGTTGTGGACTTCAAACCTCTAGTCGTTGGCTGTCATGGTGGCGATACATCTTTTATCATCGGCTTGTAGCCTAATGCCCCCTGAGCTAAATCATTGGCTTCTGCGTTTTGTTCCCGGGGGGTATGCTTCAATGTCACTAGCCGAAAGTTGTCCATCAATTCTCGGCACTTGTGATAGTACACCATCAGCGCGTCGTTCTAGCATTCATATTCCCCTGACAACTGGCTAATGACCAACAGCGAATCTCCCATTATCTCGATGGCGTCGGCTTCCACCTCCTTGAGCAGTTGTAGTCCTTTAAGCATGGCTTCATACTCAGCTTGGTTGTTTGTGGCGTGGGGTGTGATTGAGAAAGCAAACTCTGTGTTCCACTATGAAATCGGCTATAGCATATTCTTTTACTGCCTTGGGTGCCTGGTAGCATAGATCAAATTCTGTTAAGGCAAATATCCACTTCCCAACCCGTCCTTTTAGCACTGGAGCCGATAGCATCTATTTTACTATGTCGGCTTTGCATACCACGGTGCACTCATTGGATAATAGATAATGCCTTAACTTTGTGCATGAAAAATACAGGCAAAGACATAAGTTCTCCACTGGTGAATACCTTGTTTCAGCATCCAGAAGCCGTCGGCTGAGGTAAAATATAGCCTTTTCCTTCTCTTCGACCTCCTAAATTAAAACTGAGCCGATGGACTTTTCATCGGCTGACAGATATAACCTGAATGGTATCCCTTTTTGTGGAGGAATCAAGACTGGAGGTGAGCTTAAATAATCCTTGATATTGTCCAATGCTTTCTGCTGCTCTACCCCAAAGGTGAATGTTTGATCGGCCTTCAACCGAAGCAATGGTGTGAACGGCTCCATCTTCTCTGATAGATTGGCTATGAATCGCCTGACGAAATTGATTTTGCCGATCAGAGACTATAGATCCTTCTTGTTCTTGGGAGGCTAAATTGTCTTGATTGCGTTAACGCTCCTTGGTGTAACTTCAATTCCTCTTTCGTGAACAAGAAATCCTAAAAATTGCCCGGCCCGATACTCCGAACGCACACTTCAAGGGGTTCATCTTCAGGCCATATTTTCTCGTTCTCTTCAAAACTTGTCTTAGATCGGCTATATGGTCTTATATTTCCCTAGATTTAACAACGATGTCATCAATGTAAATCTCTACCAGGGAGCCGGTCATATCATGGAAAGTGTAGTTCATGGCCCTTAGATATGTAGCTCCAGCATTTTTCAAGCCGAACGTCATGACAACCCATTCATATAGGCCGATTGCTCCTGGGCATCTGAAAGCTGTCTTGTGGATGTCTTCATCGGCCATGAAGATTTGGTTGTAACCTACGTTGCCGTCCATGAAACTTATAACCTTGTGACCGGAGGCGGCATCCACTAGTAGATCGGCTATGGGCATTGGGTACTCGTCCTTGGGGGTAGCCTTGTTCAAATCTCGGAAATCGATGCAAACCCTAAACTTGCCATTTTTCTTCAACATTGGAACTATGTTGGAAACCCACTCTGCATATCGACAGGGCCGAATAAATTTGGCATCGTACAGCCGAGTGATTTCGGCTTTGATCGCATCATATATATCGGCTTTAAACCTCCTGGGAGGTTGCTTGTACTGCCGATATCCAGGCTTTATAGGCAGCCGATGCACAAAAATGGATAGGCTAAGACCAGGCATCTCACAATAATCCCAAGCAAAACAGTCTTTGTATTCCTTTTATAAATTGATGAGCTTAAACCTAAAATGAGAAGACAAATTTTTGCTAATGTATGTCAGCCTAGGCCTATCTCCTGTTCCTATGTCAACTTCTTCTAGCTTGTCGGCCGACATAAAACCTTGCCCAAGTTTGCCATCGTTGTCGTCCACGGTGTCCTCGCTGTAGACGCTCGAGCCCTCCACGATGCCTTCAAAGTAGTAATATAGGCTCGTCGTCTCCAATGGGCTGTATATCGGAATCGGACACCTTTAGAAAATTGGCTTGCCAGATTTTGCCAGACAAGCAATCAATATCATCGATTTCCCAGAGTGGTAAATCGGTATTAGCAACGTTGACTGACCTGTCGGTTGGCACGATCTCTATCTTGTCGCCTTGCCACTGGATTAGACTTTGGTGTATTGTAGAAGGGATACAGCAGTTGGCATGAATCCAATCCCTTCCAAGCAGCAGGCTATATGATCCCTTCTCGTCGATGACGAAAAATGTAGTGGGCATGGTTTTGTTACCGACGATCAGCTCGACGTTTAAAACTCCCTTGGCCTCTGAAGGGTTGCCGCCGAAGTCTTTGAGCATCATATTTGTCTTGATCAGGTCTTCGGCTCCTTTCCCCAGTTTCCTAAAAGTTGCATAGGGCATTAGGTTGACAGCAGCCCCTCTATCGACTAGCATCTTAGACATCGGCTTGCCATTGACGAATCCTTTGACATATAGTGTCTTCAAGTGTTGATTTTTGGTCCTCTCAGGTTTTTCAAAAATAGCTTGTTCTGGGGACAGAACCAGCCTAGCCATGGTCTTCTCCACTGTGTCTGCATCGGCCTCGGCAACCTCAAACTCGGCTGGTAGAATGAAAACCATGTTGACCGATGCCGAGACCACTATTTTGCCTTTCGCCGCCCTTTTGGCTTTGTCGGCTGAGCTTTCGTCGGCTGGGGCCGCTTGTTTCTTGGCGCGCCATCGTTTTGTGCCCTGCCGACGTTGTTGCTTGTTGGATCATCCATCGGACTTCTTCCTCCCGCCCTCGCTCTTGAGCCTCGAATTTTTCTTTTTAGTGTTTTGGTAAAGCGGTCCGAATGGCACCACCGGGGTTGGCCGATTGCTCTTCGTCGGCCTCTTCTTGATCTTCTTACTGGAAGAAGTCTTGGAGGATGGGGCCGAGCCGATCGTGAATGGAAGGTTTCCGCTGGTTAAGTTGAACGGCTCAGGGGATGAATCGGCTTGAACTTTCCAGTGGTGGTCCCCTGTACTCGTCCTCCCTATAGTCACTGCACGCTGGGCAATTTTCGAGGGTTGGTAACCTCATTCCTTGCTCCCAACAGAACCTAAAAACCTCGCAGTGCAAATGCAAGTCACAACCATCGTGGCGGCGATAGAATGCCACGCCCAGTCGATCAGGTGCCCTCTGGTATGGCTTGTCGCGTCGGCTTTCTTCTTTCTCCTGGATCCTGTGTTGGAACGCAGCCGGCTGTCCTGCCTGGGCCGATGATCGACCGATCGTCCGTTGGTGTGCACCATGTTGATTGATGCAGCTATATCTCCAGTCAACTCTTTATGGGGTGGTCCTAAGTCGGCACTAACTGATTTTAGCGTTTCGGCTAAGCTGTACGTCATTCGGTGCTGCTGATCAGCTCGCCTGTGGCCGGCTTGGACCATGTTGACCGGGAAGGGGTTGCCATCGACCTTCATCGGCTTAGCCGATTCTTCGAACTTTATCTTCCTGGCTTCGATGGCTGACTGGATTTGCTGCATGAATACCTTGCAATCGTTTTTGCTCTGGGAGGTGGTGTTATGCCACTTGCAGTATTTTTTTCATTTTGAGTTCATCGGCGATGGGATAACGTGGTTGTCCGGCAGCCAAATTTGCTTCTCCTTCAGCAGCAGATCGAAGATCCTGTCGGCCTTAGTGATATCAAAGTCATATTTCTCCTCCTTGGCTGACCTTTTCAACCATTGGTAGGTTATTGCTTTCTTGTTCCTGGTCCACTCGGCTACTGCCACCTCCGCATCGCTGTCGCTTGAATCTGTGTCCGTCGCGTAGGCGATGTGGGTGGCTTTCTTGAAGGCCTTCATAGATTCTTGAAATCTCTGCTCGTGGGCCGTCACTTTTTGGGCCAAGTGGGCCAGGCTCTCAAAGTCTTGAGCCGAAAACCTTTCATGGATCGGTGGCAAGAGGCCATGAAAAGCTAAATCGGCTAGCTGTGAATCCGATAACACCAAGCTGTAGCATCGGTTCCTCATATCCCTGAAGCGTTGGATGTAATCTTGGATCGATTCCTCATGCTTCTGGCTAATGCCAGTGAGGTCCGACAACTTCATTTCGTGGGTGCCGGAATAGAAGTAGCTATGGAATTGTTTCTCAAGATTGGCCCAGCTTTGAACTGAAGTATATGGCAATGATGAGAACCAGGTGAAAGCCGATCCTAAGAGACAGAGAGAGGGAATAGACGCACTCTGAGCGCGTCTGTAGCCGATGTTTCTCGGCATTGAGCCAATAATCGGCTGACGTGCTCGTAAGTGGAGACATTGTCCTGTCCGGAGAATTTTGAGAAATCTGGTACTTTGTACCGGTTTGGCGTGGCACCCTTTCGAAGTATTCGGATATGGGTACCGGTACATGTTGCCGAAATCCTTGGGTTTGAGGCCGAACTGATCGCGCATGACGTCGGCGATCAGATCAGCCCAAGGCCTGTTGTCCTGAGCCTGAACTGGAGGTCTCGGCTCGTAATGTTCATAGTGAATGGGTCCTTGCCGATAGTAGAGTGATGGTGTCTACGACTGATGCTATTGCTCAAGGTGGCCTCCCGGATATTGATACTGGAAATGATTCACGACGGGAGGTGGCCGAGACACGATCGGTGGTGACTGCTCAGGAAGTAGCCGATTGCCGAGAGGACTATGATGTGGGGCCGAGGGAATACTGCCAATCGGTTCATTGGGCATGATTGGCCGTCGATTGGTGTTGAACATGTTGTCCACCTGCTCCTGCGTCACTGTCGGGGCACCCCGGCCCTGATGTTGAGGCTGCTGTCGGACTAGGATCCTGGGATGTGGCTCTGAAGTCGATGCCTGCGTGTTTGGTTGAATGAGAGCTTCACCTTGAGGATTCGGCTGCCCCAGTGGCGGGATTGGCAAGTCTTGAGTTGATAGTGTCCTGTAACCCGGGAATTGGCCGTCAGTGAAATAGGTCGGCCCCCTTTGGCAGTTGCTCGGCTATCTTCGAGTCGACCACAGTGGCTATCATATTGTTGAGGGTATTGACCAGTATGCCACTTTGGTTGATGAGGGCGTGATGGACAGTCGAGTCGATTCGGTCCTGTAGAGTGTGGAGTCCCGAATCATCTTGTTCCTGTTTAATGTCCTCCATTTTCTTTTTCCCTTTCCTGTCCTCCTCGGAGGACGTGTTGAGGTCCTCGAGCTTGAATTTGAACTTCTGGAGGACAGCGCTAGATCTGGTCTGAGTAAAGGACTGCAGGTAATTAGCCTGCAGCTGCTCGACCATCTGTTTGTAGTCGACTAGTTGTTCAGCCAACAGTTGTTCAATTGTCACTGGGATGACGTTTTCCTCGTTGATTTCTATGTTCTTGACGCTAGACATTGTGTTGAACTTGGAAGTCTGCACTTGGTCCCACTGGGCATGCCAAAAGCGTGTTGATGAGAAATTCGATTCCCACGCACTGGCCTGAGAGGTTTGCTTTACTCTAGTGTAGGTCCAAACTGGTCGCCTTTGGTGAATTTAGGGCGTGCCAGTTGGTTCGATCCTGTAACCAACAAGAAACAAGAAATAGGTATTAAGTTAAAATTAGATCCTACCGGATCGGCTGAAGACATCAATAAACATATAATTATTATTCCAAAGCACATTTATACTAAGTGATTGGGATAGATCGGTAGTATACCGAGACAGTATAAATCACTTAGGCTAAAGGCACATTAGGATAATAATTATCTGCAATGATAGCCTAGCCGATACTGCAGGTCTAATGTGAATCGGCTAATACTTCGATACATTTTATAAAAAGATATTAATCTAACCTAAATGCGCTAAACCTAGATCAATTGGCTGCCACCGTAACCTGACAAATTGATACTGGCTTAGGGCATTTAAACAGATTGAGATCTTAATATAAAAGGCGACTTTAATATATCTAATAGCAATTAAAACTAAAAGATAACTAAAACAGATAAGGCTGGCTAAAACTCCAGCGATGTCTCTAATGATAAATATTAAACCAAACAGATCATGATAGTTCTGAAAGCGACTTAATAGTTCGATTAGATGCAGCGTTAAGTACAAAAAGAAATATCAGATCTGTATAAGTTAATGAAAATCCCTCGAGACGATGGATATGACATATAACCTAACTCAACCTCTAGATCTAACTCTATCGACTACTGTCTTCAGAGAGAAATCAGCCGATTGCAAGACAGATCTAAACATTGCTCTAGATTATATGCCGCATATGATAGATTAAGTAGTTTATAGCATTGAAGTTAGAGTATCATTGAGATGGAAGCACTAACCTCGACGATACAAACCACTTGTAACAAGGAATTACCTTGTTCGGAGATCGGAATCGATGCAGCCCGAGCAAAAGCAAGAACTTGTCGAAAAGAGAATAAAACGGGTGGCAATGCGCCGAAGTTGATTGATTGTGTGTTGTTTGTTTTACAAAGAGCCTTTGGGTCTTATTTATACCCAGGCATAACGACATTCGTGCAGGACACGGTTTCTACCTTATCTACTTTTTACAGTACGATAATATCTCGGGACGCAGTCTCATGCCGCATTACAAAAGGAATATCTAATAACTTCCTAATTTACAGATACAATTACCGTTACAGGACCTTATCCATAGATGGCAATTTCTTTAACGCACAATTTGGAGACCGAATCCAATGCTTTATCTTCAAATTTCCTGTTGGGACCGGCCCTAGCTCTATCTTTGCATGGGATCGGTATCGGCTATCTTGGTCCGACTCGGACTCAGCCGACTAGCTCCGCAGCCAATCCGAACTTAGCCGACGCGGCCCCTGTTTCTCTGGATGTCGATCATCTTCTCCGATTCTGCCTCAATCTCTGCTTCAAACCTAGGGATTTGGTTATCAAATTTGGTCGTTAACAGGTGCCCAGGGGCAATCGGCCTATATGAATGGGTCGTCATGACGTTCGTCTTGAAGAATGCTGAGAGCTACGTATCAGAAGGCCATGAATTACATCTTTCATGATTTTAGTGGAAATCTACATCGATGATGTCGTCGTCAAATCCAAGGAAGTAGAAGACCACATAGCCGATCTGAGGAAGGTTTTGAAGCGAACAAGGAAGTATGGCCTGAAGGTGAACCCTACAAAGTGTGCGTTCGACGTATCGGCTGGGCAGTTTCTGGGGTTTCTTGTCCACGAGAGGGGAATCGAAGTCATGCAGAGAAGTATCAATGCCATCAAGACAATTCAGCCTCCAAAAGACAAGAAGGACTTGCAATCTTTGGTCGGCGAAATCAACTTCATCAGACGGTTCGTTGCAAATCTGTCGAAAAAGATGGAGCCTTTCACACCGTTGCTTCAGCTGAAGGCCAATCAAGCATTCACCTGGGGAGGCAGAGCAGCAAAAAGCTTTGGACACCATCAAGAGGTATCTATGTTCCCCTCCAGTCCTGATTTCTCCACGAAAAGGGGTGCCATTTAAGTTATATCTATCAGCCGACGAGAAATCAATCGGCTCAGTTTTGATTCAGGAGATCGAAGGGAAGGAGAAGACAATATTTTATCTCAGCCGAGGCTTCTGGATGCAGAAACAAGATATTCACCAGTGGAGAAATTATGTTTATGTCTGTATTTTTCATGCACGAAGTTAAGACATTATTTATTATCCAACGAATGTGTTGTGGTATGCAAAGCCGACGTAGTAAAATACATGTTATCAGCTCCAGTTCTAAAAGGACGAGTTGGGAAGTGGATTTTTACCTTAACAGAGTTTGATCTGAGATACCAGACACCCAAGGCAGTAAAGGGATAAGCTATAGCCGATTTTATAGTGGAACACAGAGATGATTCAATCGGCTCAGTGGATATCATGCCTTAGACTTTAACTTTTGATGGCTCGGTTTGCTCAAATGGGTGCGGCATCGGCTTACTAATAATTTCCCCAAGGGGCGTAAGCTTTGAGTTCGCTTTTTCAATCACACACCATGCAACAAACAATCAAGCCAAATATGAGGTCGTGCTAAAGGGACTACAACTGCTCAAGGAAGTCGAAGCCAACGCCATCGAGATAATGGGAGATTCATTATTGGTCATCAGCCAATTATTTGGAGAATATGAGTGCAAAAACGACACGCTGATGGTCTACTATAAAAAGTGCCGAGAATTAATGGACAGCTTTCGGCTAGTAACCCTGAAACATATCCCCAGGGAGCAAAATGCAGGAGCCAACGATTCAAGCCGATGACAAAAGAAATCAAAATAGAAATTGCAAACATTTTAGCCGGCGACTGGAGATATGAAGTCTACAACTATCTGCAAAACTAGTCCCAGTCGGCTTTAAGGAAATTACGTTACAAGGCTCTACGATATGTTTTGCTCGATGAAGATTTATACTATTGAACGATTGATGGCGTGTTGCTCAAATGCTTGAGTCAATTTTGGCCGGCCAGTTATTTTTTGAGTCATCAAGATGAGCCATAGCTGAAGAAACCACCAGGGGCCTCCAGTACTGATGTTTGCATTGGCAGCAATCTTGGAAATGGCCTGTTGCAAAGTTTCGTATAGGTAGCCAAGCAAGAACTTGTCTAAAGGAATTTTCTCCTTGTCCACTAAGGCTTCGGCTATCACTTGCCAATTGGCCGTTGGCCCACAACTAGATCCACAGAATATGAATTTTCCAGCCACATCATTAGAAAGGCAGCGTGCTCTCTGGGGGTAATCGGCCCATCCTTCATGTTCATCGCCACATAGCCGTCCCAACCTCCGATGGCCTTGGTCTTGTATGAAAATTGACCCTTGCCTTCTAATCTGTTTGGGTTAGCCAACGATAGAACATCTAGTCCGGTGATCATGACCACATCGGCTAGGGTGACAGTCACAGGGCCTTGTTGGAAGATGAAGGCATTCAGGGTGTTATTCCAGAAGTATGTAGTTGCTGACATCAGGGGTTCGTCTTTTGCCATATCGGCTACAAATAGTTCAAGACATTGGGCTATCCCAACTTCTTCCCACTGGCTTTGCTTGGCCGGCTGCATTCTCTTGTACCACGCCGGCCAAGACATATCCATGGATGGCCAGGATTTGAAGGTGCCAGACCAGTGGCTAAGGCTAGGGTTCCTCATCCTATAGGGCATCCTATCGGTTTTGGCTATTATGAGGTCTATGGGATCCTTCGATAGGACCTAAAAAGTACCTTTCATCGTTCAGCAAACTGGGAATTATTACTTGATGGGAAAGATGCTTCAATCGGGAAAGAGGAAACCAAATTTTAGGTTTATAAGCCCTAGAATTCAGATTTACAATGGGGAACAAGCGAGAAAAGAGTTTTAGCCGATTAGGGCGTACCTTGGGGAACTCAGCAGGAGACGAAGCCAATGGAGCGGTGGAGGACGCCATTGGAACGCCTGGGGTTGTCGGAGCAAGGATCGCCGCCGCGAGCTTGAGGAAGCTGGGGATGTCATCGGAGAGCTCGAGGGCGTTTGTGGTGGAAGGATTGCTTTAACGGCGTGAGTTGTTCGGCGCGGGGAAGGCGTTATTTAAAGAGTTTTTCTAACGGCCGAAACATACTCAATATAGGGTTACGCTTGGAATTCGGATTGCACAAAATCCGCAACATTTTCATATCGCGGACTTGGGGGGCATGTGTTAACGACCAAATTTGGCAACCAAATCCCTGAGTTCGAAGTCAAGATTGAAGCGGAATCGGAGGAAACGCGTGATCTGCGGAGAAACAGAGGTGAATGAATGCATATAATTCTTATCCTAATGTGCTTTCGGACTTAAGTGGTTTATACTGTCTCGGTACACTACCGATCTATACCAATCACTTAGTCTAAAATATGCTTTGGGATAGTAATTATATGTTTATTAGTTGCTTCAGCCGATCGAGTAGGATCTAATCCTAACCAAAACACATATTTCTTGTTTTCTTGTTGGTTACAGGATCAAACCAACTGGCACGCCCAAACTTCACCAAAGGCGACCAACATGGACCTGCACTAGAGTAAATAAAATCTCTCATGCAAGTGCGTGGGAATCGAATTTCTCATCAACACATCCACACCGTATATGTTAATTCTATATGATTATTAGAATTTAAAATATTTTTCAATAGGGCATATATTAATTATATATGATTATTAGAATTTAAAATATTTTTCAATAGGGCATATGTTAATTATATATGATTATTATAATTTAACAACATTAAACTATTTTAAATGTTTTCTCATTAAAATTGTTGATTTTACTAAAGTTTAACACATTGCTTATTATTGTATTAACCCTATATTTAATGAAATTAAGTTGGCCCGGTTTAATGGATTATTTAATGTTTACTCTCGGTTTACACTAACCGGGACAAAAAATATTTGAAAATAGAGGAAAAATATCTTTAGTCCTAGTTGAAGCCAACAACCGGGACTAAAGATGCTCACCTACCAGGGTACAGAGGATCTTTAGTCTCGGTTGTTTTCTTCAACCGGGACTAAAGATTGTATCTTTAGTCCTCGTTGTTGGCATTAAACGGGACCAAAGATACTAGGATCTATATATAGCAGAGGTCGTTGTGCACTCCAAACACTTAGCCGTTTTCGATCGTCTTCTTGCGCCAAACCCTAAACCGCTGCCGCCAACGTCTTCTCGCGTCGCCACCGTCGTCTCCCGTCGTCACGCTGCCATCATCTCCCATCGTCGTCGCCGCATTCCAAGGTAACCGCCTGTCACAAACCCAAAATCCAGGGTCAACAAAATTTTTGTCCAAATAAAAAAAAGTAAGGTTTCTCAATTTCGTGAACCAAAAATTTGCTTTTCTAACTCATGTCAAAGGACTTCAACCTAAACTGCATGAGTTAAAAACTTGAGAACTAAAATGTTTCTTTTCTAATTAGGTGAGACCAAACTAGGCCTTTGCACGATAGACCAAATTTTAGAAAAAATTAAAACCTTTTTTATTTTTGGCCTAGGAAAAAAATGTGTACTCTTGTGAAAGCATGCATACCATCATTTGCATGTTTTGACTAGAGCCATTTATGTGTATTTGGATTTTTGATTTGCATTTCATAATAGGACTCATAAGCAACAACCTAGAGGGTTGAGATTCACCAAAATAAGCCTACAACTAACCTGGTATGGTAATATGTGAACACAAAATTTAATTCAAAGATCATTTCCTCAGACCAAGATAAATTTCAATATAACCTCTACGATCATATTAGGTGAAACCACATAGTAGGAGCAACTATACATAGGGAGGATATCCTAATTTTCTAAAATAATCCATGTGAGGTAAAATCATAAAAAAATTCATAGAGATGCAAATAATTATGTAAAACTCAACATAATTTTAGTGTAATTTAAAAACTAGATTTAATGTCCCAAACAAATTAGGCAAAACAGTCGAATATTAGGCTAAATAAAATCCTTATCAGCTAAAACAACAATTTGTTCAAAAGTCCATTAAAATGCACACAAGTGCACCTAGGAAATAATTTATTCAAATACTAGTTTAATTAACATGAATAAATATAATTTTTCCAGAATTTTCCTATTTTGTTAAGCCCTCTAAAAATTCAAACAATTCCCTAAATACCCTATTTTTAATTAATTTCTGAGAACAAACTATAATCGATTTTTGAGTGAAACCAAAGAAAATAGAACCTAGGGATGATCATATATCCCCAGTAAAAATTTCATGAATTTAGCATGTCCACAGATTAAACTATGGAGCTACAAAGATTAGAGGGTGAGGAATAATCTGAAATTCGTTTTAAACCCTTTTCACTTGTGTTCCTACCCACCTCTCTCACTTTTGCCTAGCTTGCCACGTCCTGGGCCCACATGGCAGCTCCACAGACTTGATCCAACTCACAAAACATCCCACCGAAATCACAAGGAAACAGAGAGAAGGCGGTGACACGTGCCGGCAATTCTCCAAGTCCACCGAGGTCGCCACCGCCAACTCAAACCTCACCAATTGAAAAACCCTCTCGCCACCACATTCTACATCTTTCCCTCATTACGTTCCACGAAGAAAAATGAGAGAAAACACCTCGGAGTCGCCAGGAACACGCTCTTGTAACATCCTAAAAATCGAAAAATTAAAATCGAAACGTAAAAATCGGAACTCACAAAAACCTTTTGGGAGTCGTTGCTTCTTATCGTGTTTTTCGATTTTAATTGCCAGTTCAGCAGTGTAAGATTTTCTTCTGGAATTACTTTGAGGTAAAGTTGAATAAAACCCTAAGCTTTGAAATCCTAGCCGGTGAAAAAGGTTTCGAAATAAATATATATGTATATATATTTGAAAAGAGCATATATATATAATTTGGTGAATTACAAAAGGATACCTTAAAAGGATATATTTTGGTTTAAACCCGATTGATAGAGGAAAGATAATGAATAATTGGGGTTGGATGATAAAAATAGTTTTGAAAAGGAGAAATGAAATTAGAAATTTATTTGTAATCAAAACCTTATTTCTTGAATTTAAAAGAAGAAATAAAATAAATATGAAAAAAATATTTTAAAAAGTGGGGAAAAAGTTTAAAATATAATTTTAAAAATTATTTTAGGAATATTAGAATTTATTTTGAATTTTTAGAGTGGAAAGAAATAGAATTGGAAAAATAGGATTTTAATTCGGGAAAAATAGGAAATTGCACTATTCATTGATCGCACGTGCTCGACCGGTTCCATCACCCTGTTCGCACCCGCCACGCGTCATCCGCCGTACCAGAGACCTTGTGCGTGCACGTTCCCATTGTCATCGGCTCCGGTCACGCACAGGGATCGCCGGTACGGCCGCGCCATGCCGTCGCTCCCGAAGTCGTCCCCATACACGCGCGCCATGCCGCCCGCGTTAGCCTCGCACATGCACAGTCCGCGCCACGCCGTCCTTGCCACGTCGCCCGCGCTCCCACCCACGGGCACTGCCCTCGCCGCGCTCGCCGTACGCGCGCGTGTCGGCTGCAGTTGCCGCACGTCGCGCACGACCTCCCCGCAACTGCACCATACTGCTGACGCCGCGCCATGGTCACCGTCGCGTCGCCCTTTCCCCTCCATCAACTGCCTATAAAAAGCCACCCCGAGCCGAGCTCCAAACACCGCAAATCTTCACCACAATCCCCTCGTGCTTTTCCCCCTGTTTCCCCCAAAAATCCCCCACTACATTGTTCCAATTTTGCGAAGAACCGAAGTCCAGCCGTGAAGCTCGTCGTGAAGACCGCCGGAGAGATTTCTCGGATTCCACCATGATTCGGTCGAGTTCTTGACAAATTACAGGTGAGAACACGTTCCCTACATCTAGCCCTTTCTTTTCCCTAGCTTGCCGAACCCGAACTCCCACCGGAGCCCGCCGCCGGTGAGCCCCATTGTGTGCGCCTGTCCGGCCGCCGCCACCCCGTCGCGCCACACCTCGGCGCATCCCCGGCCGAACCAACACCCCTCTAGCATCCCTAGGACTCGGAGATGCTCGGAGACTCCTTGCCTTGGCCAAATCATCGCCGGAGTCCGCCGTCGACGAGCGCCGCCGCCGCCCTGACTGCCTCGCCATCGCCTGCACGACCCGCCACCCCTTTTGCCCGACCGCGCCGAGGAACGATCTCCCCACATCACGTAGACGGAGTAGAGCCCGATAGATTCGATCTCCGGCCGTCCTCGCCACCGTTCATCCTCGCCCCGCCGTCGGCCTCGTGGGGAAGAAGAACAGAGGAAGAGGGAAGAAAAAGAAAGAAAGGGGAAAGAAAATGAGAAGTGGGCGCTAGCCCAGTGGAGAGAGTGAGCTGGGATGAGATAGAGGTCGCGGGTTCGAACCCCAGCCGCGTGAAATTTTGCCGATTTCATTTTTTTTCTTTTCTTCTTTTTCCTTCCTCTCCCGCCGGCCCACACGTCAGAGAGAGAGAGAGATGCACAGTGCCGGTCTAGGGAAAAAGAAGAAAAAGAAGAAAAAGAGAAAAAGAAAAATAGGGAAAAATTAGGAAAAATTATGGAAATTTTGGAAAAATATTTTGAAAGGACTTGAGTGAAATTTTGGGCAAAAATAAATTATTTTCTTGTATGTTTTCTCGGTGCAAAACTTGAAAATTGAAATCGGACTTTTTTCGAAACTTCGTTTCGCGTCGTTTTAAATCCGGATTTCGTTTAATTCTTTCTCGCTATTTAAATATGCTTCTCTTTTGTGCTCAAACCTTCAAAACCTCGAGCACAAATTCCTCCGCTGATATTTCCAAATCTATTTTCTCAAATAATTACGATCATCGTCTTTACGAAAACCCTAGGGCATCGACTCGATTCCAAAACTCAGATTTTTCCCTAGCAACCTTTGTCCTAACTCAAGTAGAATTTTAGGCTAAACATTTCGAGTCGTTTTCGTGGCTTTTATGGTTCTTTTCGATCTTTCAGTATTTTATTGAATTCTAATTGAATTCGATTGATCTTTCGCACGTACGGATAGCACCTGAAGAAGCAGGCATCGACTCCGTTGAAGATCCCACTCAACAAGCGTGCGAGCAAGGCAAGTCATCACACTCTTTGAACATATTGATCCCAATTGCGAAATGATGTTATTTTAAACTTTAAACATGCATGCTACACATAGAGAATTACCTATACTTGTTATGCCATACCTTGTTATTGACTACCTTTAGAATTATTCCTTGTAACCCTCGATGTGATACGCACAACCGGAGAATACCTCTGGTAAACTGCTTAGCCATGCTATACTTAGATTCATGCGTACTCATCATCTTATGAAAAGCTTTATGCTTGGGCAACTACCTTAGGGAAGGTAGTTGAGGTACGGCATGTGGAGACATGAGCGCCACATTGCCATGAGAATGATGAAATGAGTTGTGATAAAAAAATTGAAAGTACTAAACAAATGTTTTAGACTGGGGCGGTTGGATGATTTGGGTGGATTCTGGAAAAGACAAGTGCCGACCCTGGTCAATTAAGGACCGAGCCATGAGATAGCCCGGAAATGAGCCAGTACAACCGTACTTCTCGAATGGGTATAGACCTAGCAGAGTAAATAGCCGAGCGGAGGCGGTACCCTTGCATAGTGGTTCTTATGGATGAGATGAAATTTGAAAGGGATGATGGTAAATTGAAATTTATTATAACTTGATGAATGAAATCTTCCCTTACCCCGGGTGCGCCAGAACTCCTCTCACTGCTAGAAAAGGACGGCTAGAGTGCATGAGGGCTTAAGTTCATGGAGCGGGTAGTGCCAAAGTAAGGTTATCAAAAGGCTTTGCCGTGACCGTCTCATGTGTTGGGACGTAGGTTCATTTGTTGGGCTGTCGCAGAGTACGGGTAAAGTGTACATCCACTGCAGTGTGAGTGAATCAATCTATTCGAATAGCCGTGCTCGTGGATATTGAGCATCGTGACAAGACTTTCGCTTGGCTAGACTTTAAACTTTAAAATGACGGGATGGGTTGCATGATGACTTTTATTCACTGGTGGATCAACTTCTCGAGATGCGAGAAGGGGTGGATTCCCCAGAAAACCATGACAAACCGGAGGCGGGAAGTCATCCTTAGAATCACGATGGATGGTAGACAGAACCGTCGCCGACTTAATGAAATATGGAACTAAAACTTGACTTGGCTAGTTGTTAGGCTTGTGAAAAGAGTTGTGAAAATTGGCTTTATGCAAAAGAACACCAGCCATTCCTTGAATGACCCTAGCATATGCATCAATTCCGTGTTGGCTTGTTGAGTACGGTTGGTACTCACCCTTGCTATACGCACAAACCTTAAGATGGTGGGAATGAAGACTTGGAGGATCCTTATGCCTACTACCAAGAGGGCGAAGAAGTTGATGATGCTTGCTAGGTCTTAGTCTTCGGTCGTTGTCTGTGGCAATTGACAAGCCGCTGCCTTTATTCCGCTGCCTTATCTAATTTCTACTTTTGGGTTGTATCTGTACCACGAGGTCCTATATGTTGGACAATTGCCTTCGGGCCTATTATTGTAATAATTTCAGTGTAAGACTATTCGTGCATTTGCACCTGATTATTCAGTACTGTATTTCGTGGGTACCAAACTACTCGATCCAGGGAAATGGTACTATGAACACGAAAGATTCCCGTTCCAAAAACGGGGGTCCACAGCTCTTCTTGCCATCGGCCGCAGGTGTTCGATCCATATTGTGACCTCTCTGGTGAGCTTCGCCCCGAACCAACCCTGGGAACATGATCCCCTCTTCATGCCTAACAAATCCATGCCCTTTTTCTCCCACCTTGCATAGGACAAAGTTCATGACGTCGCGGTCACCATCGCCATCGGCTCCGGATTTGCCGCCATCGGCATCGACGTTGTTCCCGCTGACCAGATGAAGCTAAGGTCGAGCTGCTGCACCCTCGTCTCTGCCTCAATCTCCTCACCATTTCTCCTCAAAAACCCCGAGAAATGCCGCACCGGAGAACTTCCATTGCCACGGTGAGCTTCCATCCAATTCCTTATGCGTGCTTCTCACTAGGGACCCCACTAAGCTCTTGGACATCCTCT
This sequence comes from Oryza australiensis, assembly GCA_019925245.2. NCBI lineage: Eukaryota > Viridiplantae > Streptophyta > Magnoliopsida > Poales > Poaceae > Oryza > Oryza australiensis. The sequence goes on along the minus strand of JAIFGZ020000727.1, from coordinate 116,904 downwards.
CCTAGCAGCTCTTGTAGCTGAGAGCGAAGCCCTCAAAATATTTTTGAGAATTCAATCTAAACGACCAACTTAAAGGGCTCCTATAGTCGGTATTGGCTCTGATACCATTGTCTTGTCGAGGCTCGCCTGGATCTTCTGTTATATTTGCAAGATGAGGTGAAACGCTTCAGCACATCCAACAAACATAATGGAATGTCCGACGTCCCGAGAGAAGAATATTTGAGACATTCATGGGCCTTTAGCCTGCCAGTCAACTTCAGCCTGAGATGTGCCCGTCAAACCACTCGAAGGCCGTGACCAGATGTGTTACATATTCAGGAGACTTGACAAAATTGGCTAAAGATCTACAACATCTCAAATATTCTTAACTCATGCTCGTGTGAATCTAGCTCTCAGGATGTGCGCTACACTCACACTTTCATCTCAAGCATAGGCATTCATCGTGAATACACTTAAGTAGAAAGAAACTTAAAAAATTATATTGCATGAATAATTACATAGGCCGACCGGCCAAATAGATATAATAGAGAACAACGAAAGCTTGTCTACCCATCCACAAGCACACCGACTAGGAGTTTACCCCACTAAGTTCAAGTCCTAGAAGTGGCAGTCGATTACCCGCATCACACAAGAGGCTAAGTCTAAAAACCTGCAAGCAAGGATAATCCAGTGGCAAGAGTATGTACATTAAACAAGTTAATGTACTATTAAGGACCAAGGCAAGCCTAACACTCTACATGTAGGGCATATAATCAAGGAAGGCATAATATGGTTCATTTTAGCGTAAAGCAAGTTTTATTTGCATCAAATACTTTCCAATCAGTTTTGCTTTCGAAGGAAATTTTAGCAAGCAAGCTCTTAGTATATGGGCATCAAAGTAATCATTAATCATGTATAGATATACACCTCATTGCCCTCGATGGCAGCAAGGAGACTATTCACAAGCATCAACATAATTTGAAGGGAAATTTCAGCATTTAGAAGGGAAAACACAAGTCTATACTCAATACATATCCACACGCCGCTTATGACCATGAGCATAGCTAATTGATTAGTTTTTACTCTACAGAGTTTGTACACTTTACCCACATGATGTGAATCGCTCATATGATGTGAAGCTCTCTAGTTTTGCTTGGTACCCGTCGATACCACTATACTCTGCATGTTAAGTACAGACTAGAGGTCACAACGGAGTCTTTACACTACTTAGTCCCTAGCCTTGTACCAACACGATACGTGTTCTCCCATCCTGGGCATTCTAGAAAATATAACCCAGAACCGTTAAGTGGTGGGCACACGCCTTAAACTTAATGCCGTGGTGGCGGATGCGACAGGAACCCACCCACGTGGCACAATATCATTGTATTGGACAGACTTAGTCGCCTAAACTACCACATCGGTGGTAAATAGGAAGTTCCTCTGGATTATCCGAACCCATATACACCGGCCTACATAATGCAAGGCTAGGTGCTAAGTAGATTATTCGGCTTAGGTCATCCCATACTAACACATGTGGTTGTACTGTATATGAAATGAACTGACATTGAGTGAAGTCCTTAGATCGGTTTGGACACACTCTCCCGCTATCGGCATATGAATACATCAATCGCATGCCACTTGAGGCCCAAACCTAAAATCCATGTTTTCACCATTTTATTTTTCAAAATCACAAGTATTCAAGTTCTGTCTAGATTATGTAAAAATAAATTTTAAGGTTTGTAATGAGCCCATAATGACGAGGAAAAACATTCTAAGCATGACTAAGCGTTATGGTTCCCAAGTGTTTACAAAGCTTATGATATAAAGTGATATAGTTATATTTTTTCTAAGGTTAGGAATGAAGGTTATGGACATATGTGGGGTTAAGGTGATAATGCAAGTAATAAGAGTTTGTCTAACAAGTTTAACAAGATTTTAATTCATTAGTGTACAATCGACATGCAAGATTTGCAAACATTTTTAGTAACCTCCAAAACATGGGATCAAGGTGCTCAAAGAGAGGGAGGTGGGACATGCCTGGGTAATGTCAGCATCTTAATCACTTCTTCACTGTTTAAGCATTCATCTATAAAAAGTATACCTTATGTAATTAAACACCGAAATATGCGAAAAATCCAAAATGCTCTAAAATGCATAATTTTTGCACATTGAGTAGGTAATGATCTAAAATGATTTTTGGTGAAAGAATTTTGATTTTATCTTATCCTATTTAGCAGTTATGATTTTTAGAAGTTTTATCGGGTCGTACCAACATAGGGTCAGGTGATGTTTGGACACTGCTTCTAAACCTTGATTTTTATTAATTTGACCTCACAGGGGCAAGGGAATACATTTTATAAGTCTAACATAATTGGTTTCATGATTTTTTTAGAGTTGTTGTGAATTTCTTATGTATTTTTACAAATTTATAACATGTTCTAGGCCTAGATTGTTCAATGTGTGCTTAGCCTAAAGATTATAGGTTCACCATTTGTTTTATTTTGTTTATTTATGTGCAAAGTGATTAATTTGATCAACCAATCTAACCTTGGTTAATAATGTTAGGGCTTGGATTATCTTGCTATATCTTCTATAAAGTAGGGTGTGCTCTAGTCTAGATTTAGTAAGACCTTATATTGTTTGTAGAAATTATCTCATAAATTAAGTGCATCAAGTTTCATCAAGTTTCTAGTGATTGAGGCTGAAACTAAGGCTTCTCTGATCTACCAATTTTTAATTTGATTTATTTGGAGCTAAAGTGCCTACATATGTTTATATATATAAATGTATGTGATACTTATTTACCATTAATAGCACCTAGATTATCTTTGTAAGACTTACTGATATATTTGGCATATGAGTGACCATGTTTTATTTTACCTAATAGAGGTTCATTAGTTGCTGGTCTCATAGAAACTTGGTTCACATAAAAAGGATTAAAATTGAATTTTCTACAAATTTTACATGTTGAAGGGTGCATTAAGTCATTTGTTTCATATATAAATATTTAAGAGGTTTTTATTTTATATTTGGAAAGTGCATATTTTGTTGATTCTACATAACTTAAGTTCACTCAAAAAGGAGTTAAAATGAATTTTATATAAATCCCTAAAGTTCAGCTACCTAAATCACATTATTTTAATATTAATAGTTTTAGAGGTATTTGGTACAAGGTAACCCTATGTTTTTATTTTTCATAAATAGAGAGAGTAAGTTGAGGAATCTATAGGATTTGGGTTTGTCTAAAAATAAGCTAAATTAAATTTTCTATGTATTTTATAAGTTATTTTATAAGTTTGTGATAGCTCTATGGGTGACTTTCCTTATTTAAATTTTTGAGATAAAATTTGTATAGTGAGTCCTAAGTTTTATAGCTTCTAATTAAAGTCCATTATCTAGTGAGTTCATAAAAATTTGTTTCACCCAAAAAAATGAGTTAAATTGGCTTTTATATGAATTTTACAAGTTCAGCTAGTTTTTCGGTTCAAAATCCAAAAGCTTTAGGCACACGTCTTTTCATTAAGAGTCCCTGGGTTTTATTCTATTTACATAAGAGCCCATGGGCCCACAGGTCACTGAAAGAACGTCTACAAAACGAACCTTACTACTCTTCACACTTTACTGTGCAGTATTTGAACGAGTGGGACCCACCTGTCATAGAGGCGGCTAGGAGAAGAATCAGCAGAAACAGAGCTCGACGGCCGGCGGCATTGGCGGCGATGCCGACAGCGAACGGCGGCTCCCCGGCCCATGCATCCAAAACACAAAATGAGGGTGTTCTCCTTGCGGACCCATTGGTGGTGGATTCGTCCCCTGAGATGGCCGGAATCCATGGCGACGACGGCGCAAGCGGCGGAGGTGGCTCGGCACGCTGGTGCAAGTCGATTTAGGGCTCAGTTCGGTGCAAACCAAAGCATGCACGAGGGTTCTCAGGTTTCAGGGGTGCTTACCCGAGGTGGTGAGTAGCCCGGCGAATCACGGACATCAGCGGCGGCGTGGGGAAGAAGTCGGCGGCGGCGGAAAACTCCGGTTGCACGACGTCAACATGGTTCACTTGAAGAGCGATCTCGCGCGCACGTTTAAAAGGTTTCTTAGACCCCAGAGTTGGTTTATGCCCGAAGAGTTTGTTCTTGACTCACCGGAGAGGAAGTGCTCATCGGGGTTGGTCGGCGATGGCGGAAATAGCAGGACAATGTCGTTAGCGAGAAACGGCCAACAATCTTCCAGAAAAATGTGTGCACAAGGTCAGTGGAGTTATTGGGGAGCCAATCGCGCGAGGAATTGGACGGCGCCTTACCGAGGTGGCCGGAATCAAGAAGGGGGATCGGCGGCCGGTCTTGGGGAAGAAGGAGATGATCTCCTCAACCGAAGCATCCTGCTCCAATTCCACTGGAGGTCAAGCTTCGAGCATCGTGGCGACGTTGGTGGTGCGAGGAATCGGCCGGGCTTGCACGGAGTAGATGGGAACGGCGATGTGGTGCACGGCGGCGCTATGGACGCCGAAGTCCACCGTGGTCGCGCTCCGGTGACCTCAACCTGTGCGAAGTGAGGAGGAACAGTAGGAACGTCTTAGGCATTGTGAGGGAATCACGTTCCCGTGGTTGGTTTGCAGCGCCACTCACCGAATCAAGGAGGAACTCCATCGAACACTTGCGGCCGACGGCAAGAAGAGCGTGTTCCCGGCGACTCCGAGGTGTGCTCTCTTGGGTTTTTAGTGGAACGTAATGAGGGAGAGACGAAGGTCATGTTGGCGCAGTAGTTATTGAAATGGCGAAGCTTGAGCTGGCTGTGTTCGGCTAGGTGAGCTAGGGTGGCACCGGCACGTGTACTCGCTCTCTCCCTTTCCCAGTAAGTTCTTGAGCGTTCGGGAGCTTCGTCGGAACTGCTCCCAATCTCGCCGGCGTGCACCCCCGAAGCGGCGATCTCCCTGCACCGATGGCATCCTCACGCGCTCCTTCCGATGCGACCTCCGCGGAGTACCTCGAGGTAAGTTTTCATCGGCTCAAGTCCTTTACTTTGCGCAATCTGGCTCTTTCCCCCTTTTTGATTCCATTATTCCTTCTTGTGATTTGTAGCACTTATCCCACCAAATTGCGATCCCTAGCCTTCTTCATCCTGACCATCTGCTATTAGGGTCGTTTGCTAACCTAGACCTCACTGAGCTTATCAACGCTGAAACCAATCGGATCCCCTTTAGGTTTTCTACCCCGGACTTAGCTTACTGGACAGGGACCTTCAAATCCTGGCCCTCAACAGACAAATCTTGGCCATCTTGGTATGCTAGGATGTCGGCTAGCAAGCAAGCCACCTGGGACGAAATAGAATTCGGCCAATGCTTAGCCCTGACTTTAGCCGACATGTCAAAGGATGAACCACTGCTATCGGCTGCTAGTTACTTTTGGTCGGACACGTTAAACGCGTTCCTCTTTAGGCAAGGGCCGATGACACCAACTCTCATGGACATAGTGTTAGTGATATGCCCTAGAGGCAACATGAAGATGTTGGATATCATGGTCAATGTTTATGTATTTATGAATAAAGTGTTATTCAGTTCCATGAAATAGACATCTTGTAATGATCAATAAGTACGTGACTTATTTGTGAGACTCTTTATGTATGAATCTATTTCTAAATGATCCTTGATCATATATCATATTATTGAAACTAATATGATTCTAAGATCGACATGTTTATTGATTGATGATCATATCTCATAGATCATGGGTATGGAGATACCAAATAAATAAACATGGACACATGTGTTAGAGAGCACATTGTTGGATAGACCCACCATGAGACACTACAGGAATTAATGTGTCATTAGTTGGTCTCAGTTAGTGTTGGTACAAAGTCCTTAGACCTGAGATCACCATGGATTCCAACATGTGTAGTAGCCTACTTTGGAACTACCAAACGCTATTCCGTAACTGGGTAGTTATAAAGGTAGTTTTCGGGTTTGCTATGAAACATGGAGTGGGATGTGAGTGATCAAGATGGAATTTGCTCCTCCTTTGGAGAGATATCTCTGGGCCCCTCGAGGTAATGGATTATGGAAATGCATGGCCATGCTAAGTTGATTGAGAAGTCAATCACCAGACAAATAATCCAATACGGTTTGAGTGAATGGTTAAGCTATTGAAGGGATGGCACACATCTTGCCTATAGCTTAATTGGTATTGTGAGGCAAAGGGATTTGTGTACACATTACAGGTTCAGAGTCGATATTATATTCTTGTATGCTATGGTGTCATTATGTGCTGCTAGGCGCCGCTGTTGACAAATCGGCTGAGTTAAACTCGAGCCGAAACCAAGTGTACCTGAACCTACAGGGTTGCACGCTTAAGGGGATAAGAACAGGCATTCGAGTTGGACTCGAAGATGGCTCGATCGGATAGAGATCCGATCGGATAGAGTCCTATGGGCTTACGAAGTCCGGCCGACCAACTCTATGAGATTCGGATAGTATCCGATTCAAAATAGAGTCCCGATGGGCCTTTAGGCCCAACTGGCAACTCTATATAAAGGGGCGAGGGGTGGAGAGTTGCTGCATTGAGTTGAACCGAATCAATCTGATTTGGCGCAACAAGTCGGCGAGATCAATCTCCACAGAAACCCTCCCCACCTTCGAGCCAAAACCCTGCCTTGCATCGCATGCTTGCACACGGGTGTTCGGCGTTCTGTTCTCGGACGTGTGGATACCGGTAGAGGCACTGCTACGTTGCGGTGCTGTTGATCGGCTATGAATCGGCTGTGGTGGAATCGACTGCAGCAGATCGGCGACGAGAACGTGGTCGGCCGACTCGGATCGGCTGCGTCATTGGCAAATCGGCTGATTGGTGAATTGGCTGTCCCCGGGAATCGACTGTCATTGGCAAGCACTGTTCAAGATCGGATAGTCCTGATTGGCTAATCCGCTTCACTCTACTCCAATCGGTAACGATCTATCGACCCTTACTTGCAAGTGTTCCTGGTTTGCGCGGTAGAAAAGTTCTTGTTTTCGGCTATCGTAGCCTCCGCGTAACCCTTCAGCGGCCTAGTCAGAAGCGTAGGACTAAAACCTAGCTGCTTTTGGGCCGATGACGATATAATCGGCTTGAATCGGCTGTTCTAGGGGTATGGCAGCGGCAGTTTATAACCCGTCGGTAACCAAGGTCCTGTAAGATGGAAATTTGCTATCAGGAAGAAAAATTGGGCCCTTGGCTTGGAGCTCAGCGATCCTGGAGTCGTCAACAGAGCTGATCATATTGTTGACGGTGTTGACCAGCACTCCAGATTGGTTGATCAAGGCCTGATGGACAGCACAGTCGATCCTGTCCTGTAGATTATTGAATTATGGGCCCTCCTCCTGTTTGATGTCTTGAGCCTTGGCGCCTTTGCCAGAGCTTGACTCGGGTTCGTCGTCACCTGGTAACTTTATCTTGTACCTTTGGACGACGGTGCCTAACCGTTTGAGCAAAAGAGTGCAGATATTGCCTCTGCAGCTTGTTCATCATGTCTTCAATCTCTGCCTTTTGCTCTGGCGTAAGCTGGTCCAATGTGACGGGAATGACGTTCTCTTGGTCGATCTTAGAAGTCTTGATGTCAACCATTGTGTTTGACTTGTGATCAGGTCCCACCAGGCGTGCCAAAAAACGTGTTGATCCCAAATCATGCTGGAAGTGCATTGACTTGGAAAACTGCACTACTGGCCTGAGAGATTTTCTTTACTCTAGTGCAGGTCAAAAATACTGCTTCTTAGGTTCGTAGTTGTGCTAGTTGGTTTGATCCTGCAACCAACAAGAAACAAAGAAAAAAACAAGTATTAGTCTGTAAATGATAGCCGATCGGCTGGTGGCCGATGACACATCGTCTAGTGTTGAGCCGATGCGGTATGCATTGAATCAGATAGGGGAAATTAAACCTAATCGATCGGCTGTAGATATTCATAGTACATAATCCAAATGTCAAAATACATTTAAACTAAGTGATTGGGATAGATCGGTAGCGTACCGAGACAGTATAAACCACTTGAGTCCAAAAGTACCTCAATGTGTAGATTACATATATTTATAGCATAGGCGAAGTCATAGATTTAATGTGTATCGGCTAGTACTCCGATACCTCTTTATACTAAGATGTCATTGCAGACTAAATACATTAAACATGAACCGATCAAGTGTTAAGATAACATAACAGATCGATAACAAGCTTAACGTATTTAATTATAGTGAAATCTCAATATAAAGGGCAACTTTAGCATATCAAGTAAATATAAAACAAACAAGACAGCTAAAACAGGTAAGATCGGCTGAAACCCCGATACTATCTCTAATAATGATTCTAAATATCACTTAATAGGTCGGACTTAACCGATGCAACATTAAGCGTAAGAAGAAGCATAAGATCTAAACAAATCTATGAACACCTTTCGAGATGGTGTATATACCATATAATCTAAATCGACAATGAGATCTAACCCTATCGGCTGTTATCTAATAACAGACTAGCCGATTAGGGCTAGATCGTACTATCAATCTAGGTTATATGGCATATATAATAACTCGACGATTTACGTAAACAGGAGTAGAGTATCATAATGATGGAAGCACTAATCCCGAGAGCGCAAGCCGCCATAACAAGCTTTTACCTTTGCGTCAGGGATCGAACTCGACGCAGCCCAACTAGAAGCAAGAACTTGTCGAAACTATTAAAAGAAAAGGGTGGCGATGCGCCGAGATTGTATTAAACTTGCTTGTTGTTAATTTTCATGGTCTTGGGTCGTATTTGCACCCAGGTACAAGACAAGTCCTTGACGGACACAACTCCTATCTCTACTACAATTTGAATTACAGATATATGCCTAAAACAAACTCTCACCGACATTATCTATAAGGAAACTATTTAAGATATCCTAACTAACAGATACAATTACCTTTCCTAGACTCTATCGATGTATGGCAGTCCTCATGAAGCACTTTAACCGAATCCGAAGATAATTCGAACGTATTTTCCTCGGGATCGGCCATACCAGCTATCCTTATCGAAATCGGCTGCATCGGCTATCCTTGTCCGACTCGGTATTAGCCAATAGTCACCTTAGTCGATTCGATTCCCAGCCGACGAACTCCTCAGCCAATTCGATCTGCACTTGGCGCGCGCTCTGTTTCCAAAACAACCTGATTCCCTCCGAATCGGCTTCGAGCTTAGCTCCAAACCTGACAATTTGCTTACCAAATTTTGTCGTTAACAGGTAGCCTCCCACTCGGGACGGTCTCCAGTACTGAACCTCCTCCTCCTAAAGGTGGGTAACTCCGAGTATCTCAAGCACCTCATCAGTTGTTGTAGCTGTAAGACGTATCCATCCTCTCGTGGAACCACAACCTCCCAACCTAAAACTAGACTACGATTTCACATGAATTTAGGTTCAAGTTTTGCTAAAATCTAGGTAAAAATAAGCGAGTTACGTTAATTTGACATTGTGCATTAAAACCGATTTAATTAACTATGAGGTGGTAATATTTCAATTCAAGTTATTTTAATTTAATATATGATAATCGAAAAGTCAAAATTATTACACCGGAAAAGAAATTATTAACTCTAATTTAGTCCTAATTTTATCGATGACATATCCTAGGGTTAAGTTAATTAAATCCTAAGTAATTTATCCCAAAACATAATACTATATTTAATAATTTAAAACATAGATTCTAGTAAATCCATATGATAAAATTAGGACTCACTAATAAATTAAGTTATAATTAAATTCCTAATAACAAATCCATATGATAATTAAATTCCTAGCATTATAATTAATATTTGTCCTATAATTGTTTCCCTAACAAATTTTATTTTATACCATAGATTTTTATTATAAATTTTCTTTTCCTTTCTTTCTGTTTTTCCTCTTTTCTTTTTTTCCTTTTCTTTTTCTTTTTTCTCTTCTTTCACTCCTCTTCTTCCTCTGCTCGGCCAAGCCGATGCACGGGCACGCGCGCTAGGTGTGGTGCGGCGGTGGTTGGTGAAGGGGAGGGAGAGGGAGCTCAATAGCAGCGGCGGGCGGCGACGTGGTGGCGTGGTCGTGGCGCGGCGATGACGGTGGCGCGGGGAGGGAGAGAGGGAAGGGGGCTTTTATGGGCGAGGCGGGGCGACGACGGCCGACGCGCGTCGGACGAGGGCGAGCGGCAGCGCGGCGCGGCGCAGACGGCGTGGGGCTCGGCGTGTGTCGAAACTTGGTTTCGGCAATAGAAATTTGGGGATGCAGTCAAGATCGCCAAGCTCAATGGGTTAAGTGGAAAATGAAGGGTTACGCGGAAGCTACGCTAGCTAAAAACAAAACTTTTTACCACGCAAACCAGGAACACTTGCAAGTAAGGGCCGATAGATCGTTACCGATTGGAGTAGAGTGCAGCGGATTAGCCAATCAGGACTATCCGATCTAGAACAGTGCTTGCCGATGACAGCCGATTCCCGGGGAGAGCCGATTCACCAATCAGCCGATTCGCCAATGACGCAGCCGATCCGAGTCGTCCAACCGCGTTCTCACGCCTCGCTCCGATGCGCTCGACCGCAGCCGATTCCACCATAGCCGATTCGTAGCCGATCAACAACGCCGCCACGTAGCAGCGCCTCTACTGGTATCCACACGTCCAGGAACAGAACGCCGAACACCCGTGTGCTAGCACGCGATGCAAGGCTAGGGTTTGGCTCGAAGGTGGGGAGGGTTTCCGTGGAGATTGATCTCGCCGACTTCTAAAGCCGCGTGTGATCAGATTGATTTCGGTGCAATTGACTTCAATTGACCTACTACAGCTCTCCACCCCTCACCCTTTTATATAGAATCATATTAGTTCCAATAATATGATATGTGATCCGGGATCATTTAGAAATAGATTCATACATATAGAGTCTCATAAATAAGTCACGTACTCATTGATCAATACAAGATGTCTATTTCATGGAACTGAATAACACTTTATTCATAAATACATAAACATTGACCATGACATCCAACATCTCCATGTTGCCTCTAGGGCATATCACTAACAGAAAACAAGGTTTAGACAGGTTCAGGCCCTCTCGTGAGGTAATACCCTACTCCTGTTTCAGGGATTTGATCCATCGAGTGTTCATTGATCTCAAGATCTGTTGCTCCTAAAGTCGATCTCCTGAATCTCATATCCCTCAAGGGACGCCCTTATCCCCCTTATATAGTCTTGGGGGACGGGCTTAAAAGTCGAAAACCCTTTCAAACTCTAAGTCGGTTTCCTCAATCTTACCAAGTTATGACTATGAGCCATTGCCTTATCTAATCGGCAACGTAACACTCAGTCATAGCCGGTTTACATAATTAGTAGGCATAACCTATTCCTATTACCAGTCTGATAAGCTTGCCATGCAGGGATCCGATTGCCATAATCTCCACAGTAGCCCCCGAGTCCTTCGCAGTCGACGAGATAACTTTACTTTGAACCAAGATAACTCACAGCCAAAAAACTCTTTGGCCGAGTGCTTCTGGTGCCGAGTGGTTCCATCATCCCTGCCTGAATCCTCCGAGTGGCTCCAAAGACTGTGAAGGGCTGGAAAAATATCTCAAAAAATTCTATTTCGGATCAACCAAGTTCCAAACTTGATTGTCATACATGGATTCTATTTCGGATTTCATAGCTCCATGACACTTGTTGGAATCGGGTCCCACCATCGCTTCCTCATAGGTCTTAGGCTCATCGTTGTCCAACAATAATATATTCGTTGTTCCGCACCTGTGTACCTGTCAGGCGCACGACGTGATCTTTCAGACCTCCGTGGAGCTGGTGTATCTACAACTGGTGGTGCAACACTTTGCTCCTCCTGTTGTGGTTCTGTGGTTGCTGAAACATTTTCTGGTGTTTCTTGAACTTCTTCAAGATGTACCCTGCTCCCACTAACCCTTCTTGAAAGAAACTCTTTCTCCAAGAAGACACCGTGTCGGGCGACAAACACTTTGCCTTGTTCCCGATTATAAAAGTAATATCTCTTAGTTTCCTTAGGATATCCCACAAAGAAGCACTTGTCAGATTCGGGTGTGAGCTTGTCAGACTATAAACGTTTTACATAAGCTTCGCATCCCCAAATTTTGAGAAAAGATAAACTAGGGGGTTGCCCTGTCCATATCTCATATGGTGTCTTTTCAACTGACTTAGATGGAACTTTATTTAGTGTGAGCGTAGCTGTTTAAGAGCATATCCCCAGAAGGATAATGGAAGATCACTTTGGCTCATCATCGACCGCACCATGTCCAACAAGGTGCGATTTCTCTGTTCGGACACTCCGTTCCATTGTGGAGTTTCTGGCGGAGTCAACTGTGGAACAATTCCACAATCTTTCAGATGATTACCAAATTCTTGGCTAAAGTATTCCCCTCCATGATCTGATCGTAGAAACTTGATTGTTTTCCCTAAATGATTCTGTACTTCATTCTGGAATTCTTTGAACTTTTCAAAGGATTCGAACTTATGCCTCATTAAGTAGATATAACCATATCTACTAAAGTTATCGGTAAAGGTAATGAAGTACTGATAACCACCTCTGGCCGTTGAGCTCATTGGTCCACATACATCAGTATGTACGAGTGCCAACAAGTCACTTGCTCTCTCACTGTGTCCCGTGAAAGGTGCCTTTGTCATCTTACCAAGTAAACAAGACTCAGATGTCTCAAATGATTCAAAATCAAGAGAGTGAAGCAATCCATCCTTATGGAGCTTCTCCATGCGTTTCTTATTTATATGGCCTAAGCGACAATGCCAGATAAACGTGGGGTTTGTATCATTAGAGAGTTGCCTTTCTCTATTAATGTTATAGATGGGAGACGCTTCAAGACTCAAAATGTATAATCCATTCACCAATGGAGCATGAAAATAGAACATATTTCTGAGATATATTGAACAACCATTGTCCATTGATCTAAAATCATATCCTTCCGCTTGCAAACATGAAGCGGAAATAACGTTTTGACAAAGTGTTGGAACACAATAACAATTATTTAATTCCAAAACTAATCCTGAAGGTAGATGAAGCGGCTGTCGTGCGACAGCAACGTAGCAACGCTTGCTCCATTGCCAACGCGCAGGTTCACCTCGCCCCTTCTTAAACCTCTACTTCTTCTCATTTCCTGCAACGATTTGCAAATATGAGCTACTAATCCGGTATCAAATACCCAAGAGTCAGTAGGTGAAGTAGCAAGATTAATGTATATAACATTAATACCTGAAGCAAAAGTCATACTTTGCTTCTTTTTGAGATCCTCCATGTACTTCTTGCAGTTCCTTTTCCAGTGGCTGTCTCCTTGCAATAGAAGCAAACGGCATCGATGCCGCCGACCCTTGTTGCCCTTCTTTGCATTAGAGGCACTCGCGATCTCATCGGGAGTTAACTTCCTCTTGGTGCAAAGTTTCTTGACAGTGGTTTGCGCTTAGCCTTCGCATCATCATCACATGATGACCGTTTTTCTGGATACTCGCTCACTGTCTTTAGCATCCCATGCAATTCAGCCAAGGTCTTATCCATACTTGTTCATGTGATAATTCAATATGAATGGCTCGAAGCTTGGAGGGAGTGACTGGAGAATCACATCAGTAGCCAACTCTTGGCTAAGGGGAAAACCTAGTTTTTCCAGACTCTCGATATAGCCAATCATCTTTATCACATGCGGACTGACGGGATTCCCCTCAACAAGCCTGCACGCAAACAAGGACTTCGATGTGTTGAACCTCTCGGCCCGAGCTTGGTTCTCAAACATGCCACGCAGTCCCTGAATAATAGTGTGAGCATCGCTGCCATATTGCTTCTGAAGCTCAGGGGACATTGTAGCAAGCATGAGACAACTTATATCTAGGGCATCATTCGTGTGCTTCTCGTAAGCCCTCCGTGCAGTTGCAGTAGCATTGCTAGGAAAATCATCCGGATAAGGTACTTCAAGAACGTACTCCTTACGCTCTTGCTCTAGAACAATTCTCAAGTTGCGATACCAATCCATAAAGTTTGTTCCGTTTAATTTTTATTTCTTGAGAATAGATCACAAATTGAAAGCACTGGGTGTAGTATTAGCTGCCATTATTCTACAACAGAAAAAGCAAAGTTTAGCATAATGTTTATGCTATGTCTATTGTTAAACAATTTAACATTAGACTCTCATTACGTATTTTACACCTTCTCTCTAGGTTATGTATTGGGTCAAGATCCACATGTTAGTTAATTTTCTAGTGAGCTTTGGCATCACGTCTAGAAGATTAATAACATCGGTAAGCAACTCCTTGCTAATCACATCTCTATGTGACTCTTGTTGTTGGTGTGGCATCTCCATGCCCCGGCGCCAACCTATGCCCCAAAGCCCAAAACTGTTTTGATAGCCTTGTTAAGTAAACCAAATGCTCCTGCTGTATATGTCCGACATATACCCCCTCGTGTTATGATAGAGAATGGCACTCTGCTTTGGCAGACCCACCATTGACGAGCATAACGGTGACGGGTGCAACATTTGGAAGGGCATCATTACTACTTAATTTTGCGAGGGATGCTATCCTATCAAACAAACATATCACATATGAAAGCAAGAAGAATAGCATATAGTGAAATAGTATGGCCCCCTTCACATGGTGATCTCCATCTCCATGCCGGTGTAGAGGATCTCCATCTTCATCACCGTTCTTCCGAGTGCCGAATGCTTGATTTCTTCAAACTAAGCTACTACTATAGAAGCTCTAATTGAAGATTACATCGACTCGTAGGTCGTGAAAGAATATTACAAGCATTGCACGTATGAAAGAATATTACAGGGATTGCACATATGAAAGAATATTACACGCATCACATGCATCTCATACATACAATAGGGCCATACCATCTCAAAGCATTCTCTACAAAAACAAGTTAGGCGTAGAAACGTTTTCTACCTATCGCAGAGAAACGGCATCGAGACGACCTAAAAGGGAAGGTGCACACGGCGGTCCCGATATTCATAGATCCAATCTATGAAATCGCTTACGGAAACCATATCGGCATAATCATATTATGCCGTCCCGATACACTATCAAGGGAGATGGTTTGCGTAGGCGCGAGCAACAAACAAGGTCGGACTACGAGATAGCTTCGGTATAATCACATTATACCGTTCCGATACACTATCAAGGAACGCTATCTCGAACCCAACTCAAACCGAGTTCTATGGATATTGCTTCGACGTAATCACATTATGCCGTTCCGATACACTATCAAGGAAGGCAATTACCATCTACTCTCCTCTACAAATCCCGTAAAACCGATTGATCAAATCAACCCGTGCGCAAAAGTTGTTCCAGATCCAATCTAAAACCCGAACTAAGCAAGATTAGCTCTAATACCACTGAAAGGTTACGCGGAAGCTACGCTAGCTAAAAACAAAAACTTTTTACCACGCAAACCAGGAACACTTGCAAGTAAGGGTCGATAGATTGTTACCGATTGGAGTAGAGTGCAGCAGATTAGCCAATCAGGACTATCCGATCTGGAACAGTGCTTGCCGATGACAGCCGATTCCCGGGGACAGCCGATTCACCAATCAGCCGATTCGCCAATGAAGCAGCCGATTCGAGTCGTCCGATCGTGTTCTCGCGCCTCGCTCCGATGCGCTCGACCGCAGCCGATTCCACCACAGCCGATTCATAGCCGATCAACAGCGCCGCAACGTAGCAGCGCCTCTACTGGTATCGACACGTCCGAGAACAGAACACCGAACACCCGTGTGCTAGCACGCGATGCAAGGCTAGGGTTTCGCTCGAAAGCGGGGAGGGTTTCCCTGGAGATTGATCTTGCCGACTTCTAAAGCCGCGTGTGATCAGATTGATTTCGACGCAATTGACTTCAATTGACCTACTACAGCTCTCCACCCCTCACCTCTTTATATAGAGTTGGCCGACCTGCACTATTGGCCGATCAGGACTCTATTTTGAATCGGATCTCATCCGAATCTCATAGAGTTGGCCGCCCATACGTCGTAAGACCATAGGACTCTATCCGATCGGATCCCTATCCTATCGAGCCGTATTTGAGTCCAACTCGAATACATATTCTATCCCCTTAAGCATGCGACCCTGTAGGTTCAGGTATACTTGGTTTCGGCTCGAGTCTAACTCAGCCGACTTGTCAACAGCGGCGCCTAGCAGCACATATTGACACCATAGCATACAAGAATATAATATCGGCTCTGAACCTGTAATGTGTACACAAATCCCTTTGCCTCACGATACCAGTTAAGCTATAGGCAAGATGTGTGCCTCTAGGGCATATCACTAACAGAAAACAAGGTTTAGACAGGTTCAGGCCCTCTCGTGAGGTAATACCCTACTCCTATTTCAGGGATTTGATCCATCGAGTGTTTATTGATCTCAAGATCTGTTGCTCCTAAAGTCGATCTCCTGAATCTCATATCCCTCAAGGGACGCCCTTATCCCCCTTATATTGTCTTGGGGGACGGGCTTAAAAGTCAAAAACCCTTTCAAACTCTAAGTCGGTTTCCTCAATCTTACCAAGTTATGACTATGAGCCGTTGCCTTATCTAATCGGCAACGTAACACTCAGTCATAGCCGGTTTACATAATTAGCAGGCATAACCTATCCCTATTATCAGTCGGATAAGCTTGCCATGCAGGTATCCGATTGCCATAATCTCCACAGTAGCCCCCGAGTCCTTCGCAGTCGACGAGATAACTTTACTTTGAACCAAGATAACTCACAGCCAAAAAACTCTTTGGCCGAGTGCTTCTGGTGCCGAGTGGTTCCGTCATCCCTGCCTGAATCGCTCGAGTGCTCCAAAGACTGTGAAGGGCTGGAAAAATATCTCAAAAAATTCTCAAAAATAAATATCTAGGTGCATCTCCTGATGCACCTAATTAGGTGTAGCCCCCGACTATGTGTTTAGTCAAAAACAGTCTAAACATATAGTCAAGGACTATAAAAAATCATATTCATATAAATGCTTAGCTCAAGCTAAAGCACTCATAAAATATCACATCACTCGGCAAGCTCATGCTTATCCAAGTGAATTTGCCCAAGTCATTTCAGAACAAATAGTTCAATCAACCCTCGTGAGTGAAAAGTACACGGTAAGCTCATGCTTATCCGACTGGATCTGCCTGAGTCATCTCGGAACAAATAATTTAATCGACCCTCATGGGTAAACAAATCTTTCAGTCATCTGAAGAATACGACCAAAATATTAAATAGCTCCTGTCATAATATTGGTCTCAATCTAAAAAGATCTTCACCAATGTGGAAAAATAGCATTGATATAATCACTTAATCAAATGCTTCAAAACCAAACAGTCCCTGTCATCAAGACAACCATGAAAAGCTTAAATGTTTGTCACCTTTCAAATTGCATCGTGCCAACTTCTCATGAAGTTGTGCAAACCGCGGTATGAAAGGGTTTTAAGAGTATTGGGCTATTAGACACGTGCATATTGCCAGGGCAAATCTGCTTAAGTCCAACCACTTAAGTCCCTAAGGACACGCGTCAAACCACGCGGGAGAGAAGCAAATCCCTTTCGAGCAATGGGCGACTTCAGATGTCAAGGAGTTGACTCTTAGGGAGATGGTGAAGAACGGAGTTCTTCCACCTAAAGAAATCATCGGCTGGCGTCCGGCGGCCGGTGAGGAATTCCCCACCCCGAACATCGGTGAGATCGTGGTTTTCACCTCCTTTTTCTACCGAGGCTTCGGCCTTCCTTCATCCGAGTTCTTCCAGGGTCTTCTTGAGTATTATGGTCTTCAGCTCTACCATCTGAACCCCAACTCCATGCTTCACATCGCTCTCTTCATCCATGTTTGCGAAGCTTTCTTGGCATCCTTCCCCACTTTCAGCTCTTCCGCCGCATGTTCTATCTTAAGCCGCATTCGAACAAGGTTGAACCCTGCGTTGTTGGTGGGGCCAGCTTTCAGCTCCGCGGATCTCTCCGCAGAGATTACTTTTCCCTTCCTTTGAAATCCTCTAACAAGGGTTGGCATGCAAACTAGTTCTCACAAACCTTGAACCCAGTCTGCCCAACTTCGTCGGCCTTCCTCCGGTCCCAAGGCCTAACTGGAGCACCGTGCCAATAGCCCAAGATTGGGATGAGGCCAACAAGTTCTTGGGCAGCATCCTGGAGATGAAAAAAAGGGCCTTCGGCGTGAATAGATCACTCGGCACTTCATCAAGAACTGACTGGCGCCTATCAAGGAAAGATCCAAGCCTGCATTTGAATAGGAGGGCGAGAGGGATCCCAATCGGGAAGAGAGAGACTCTTTGAGCTACGAAACTCTGAAGACTCGCATGTACAAGATCTTCTCCTCTGGGATCGCAGTCGAGCGCAGCCTCATGCTGCTTGTCCTCCCATTCAACTTGTATCGACCTCCTCCTCCGGTAAGCTGGCTTAACTTTTTTAATGTCTTTCAATCTTGATATTGCACCTCTCAGTGTACAAGAAATCTCTCTTGCAGGAAAATGCTTTCATCATCTCAAAGCCGTACAAAGTGCATCATGACGATGCGCCACCTAGGCCTGCCAAGAAACCAGCCGGAGGCGTCAAAATCTAGAGTGATCCAATCGGCAAAAGGGCTGCTGCTGACGAGGATATCAGCAGGCGGGCGAGTAAAAGGAGGCTGGTGATTGATGACTCGGACGACGATGTCCTCAAGTTGAAGTGACCCCTCCGAGGCCATCCCCCAAATCTGTACCCAAGATTCGCCGATCGACCAGGTATAACTCATAACTGAAATCATGCCTTTGTTGAAAACCTCCCTGCCTTGGTCCCGATTGCTCCCATCTTTCTTTTTGCAGGAGGCCTCAGAACATAGAGTCCACTGGGCAGAGTGAGGGCCCAAACACATCTGTAGCGGTTGAAGTGACAAGGCCTGCAGAACAAGAATCCCGGAGCCCTCTCTCGAGTGAGAGCGCTCCGAGTGAGGAGACCCCACCTCCCAGTGGGGCTGTCCCAACGGAAGAGCCCCCGACTGCCAGCCAGGAAGCCCCGACTGGAAACCAGTCAGCTGAAGAAGAGATCCCGGCTGCCACTCAAGGGACCCCCACTGAGAACCAGTCGGGTAAGAACCAAGGCAAGAAAGGTATCCGGGAAGTACCAGTCAAGGACTTGGCCACCGAAGCTGGTAAGCCCTAAAGCGATCTTCTGACTTTAATCTTCAATCTGTTTTTTTCTTGTCTTCATTCTCCCTCTCTGAATCGATCAGCCAAGGTGGAGGAGATCCCCAGGATGTAGTCCTCTGAGACCTGGGTCCCTCCGATCAAAATAGAGTGGCGCGACTCCGAGGGCTTGAAGCAGGGCGTCGTCCTAAACAAGTAGAAGGAAAGTGAAGAAAGGGACATGCTTGTCGACAGCCTGAATGAAGTTACCCGGCTGCTAAACGTAAGCTTTGCTCTTTTCCATCATAGCCTTATGATTGCTTTTAATCGACCAACTCCAAACTTGCGTGCAGAGAGTATATTGCCGGTCGATGGCTAAATCCGATGCACTCGAGAAGCTGGTCCCACACTTGAACTCCCTGGAGAAAATCTAGCAAGAGCTAAAGGCCACTCGAGAAGCAGCTGCATCAAGAGAAGCTGCTTTAAGGAGAGAGATAGCCGCGCTCCGGGAGGAGAACCTTGACCTCCGAGGTTCAGTCGGGAGTAAGTTCAATCCTGTCGGTCTCTTTTTGCCTTTATTCATAGTATGTTTTGATCTCGGCGTCATCAAGTTTTCTTGTTGCAGAGAACTCGTCGGAAGTCCACGTGCTCTAGACCCAGCTGGAAGAAGCAAACGCCAGCAAAGCGGAGCTGGAGTCTGAGTTCGAAGGTAAATTCTCTTAAGATAGCATTCTTCATTTTGCTTCATCTTCGAGCGTCTGTGTAATCATATGTCTTTAGCAGCTTATAAGGTCAAAACCCGGGCCCAGTTTGATGTATTTGTTGAAAGGGTCCGAAGGGCCCAAAGCGTAAGGGACGATGTTGCTAACGCAGCGACACCGATTCTCTTGTCGCTATTTCATCACGGGCTCGGGACCAGTTCATTGGACGCTGTCGAGGTCTTTGACAAGCTCAGGAGGGCTTCGGATCAGTACATCGCCAACATCTCAGAAGCAGCCACCATGGGAGCAAATTTTGCCCTTGCGCAGGCCAAGTCACTCTATCCTCGGATAGATGTTGACTCAGTTGGGGAGGGCTTTGCTGATGGCACTTCGGACGAGCAGACCTTGAAGTTGATTGATGAAGCACAGGAGTCGGCCAAGAAAGTCGCTGCTGATGTAACCAATAACTTTCGCTCCTGATCATTTTGTAAATGCTGTTTGTAAACTATGATGTGAACTTGTAGATATTTGGATTATTTATGTTAACGCTTTGAACCGAGTCTTTCTAGAAAATTTCTTGAGTAATTTTCGTCCGACTGTCACCAAGCCTAAGCTTGATTAGGTCATCAAAAAATTCTCAGTCCTTATCTATTGAACTCGAATCAAGGAACATTAAACAATGATAAACCAAATATACACAAGTTGTCAAAGAAGACCATGCTTTATTGACACGTATGCAGCCCCCGATTGTCAACTCGAGAAGTCATCTTGCTTGAGGTTGGCAGTCGAGAACACCATGAAACTTAAGGCAATTTAAGCATAGTATCGTGGAAGATGTTCGATGTTCCAAGAGTTTTTCACCATGGATCCGTAATCACGCTTTAGTCGATATGCTCCTGGCCGAGTCACCTCAGCGATTATATATGGTCCTTCCCATAGTGGAGATAGTTTGTGACGGTCCTTGGTGGTTTGAATCTTGCGTAGAACCAAATCTCCGACAATGAAAGCGCGCGCCCGAACATTCCGGCTGTGGAATCGTCTATGACCTTGAAGATATCTTGCCGACTGGATCAGGGCTGCCTCACGGGCCTCTTCCAGTCGGGTGAGGTCATCCACTCGGTTTTGATCGTAGCGCTCATCGTTGAAGCTGCGGACTCGAAGAGATTCGTACTCCATTTCATTCGGCAGCATGGCTTCTGCCCCGTAAACCAGGAAGAAAGGAGTTTGGCCGGTGGCCCGACTAGGCGTAGTCCGTAGAGACCATAGAACCGAGGGTAGCTCTTGAACCCATTTGCCGACATAAGGGTTTAGCCGGTCAAACACTCGGGCCTTGATGCCTTGAAGAACCATGCCATTCGCGCCTACCAAGGTGCGTGCCACTGCATGACCTCCGCATATACCCGAGTGGATATCTTGGAGTAGTTGCCGTCCTTCCTCAGGCGTGATACATCTCATTAGGACTCCAGAGGGGCTTTTCTTGTATAACTCAGAGTCAACCATGACGTAGCCCTGGTAACGGCGTCAGACTCATTCTGCCTCATCCCGGTCCTCCGGCAGCTCTTGCTGGGTTAAAAACTTGATGAGCGGTGTCCTCCAGTCGACGTCAAGCATGGCGACTTGGTTTGCAACTTGCTCATTGGGAGTTGGTTTTATTGCAACAGTAGGCTCATAGAGATGCTCTACGAAAACGTCTATTGGAGCAGCTTCCCGCTTGGACCCGAACTATTCCAACTCGTCAGCTGCCTCGTTATTATGTCTCAAGACATGGGATAGCTCTAGTCCATCAAACTTGTCTTCAAGTTTGCGAACTTCTTGCCGATAGGCTTCCATGGTGTCATTTAAACAGGACCAGTCTTTCATCACTTGGTTGACAACCAGCTGAGAATCTCCTTTTACGACCAACCGTCGTATCCCGAGTGAAACAACATGTCACAGGCCATGCAGATTGGCTTCGTACTCGGCGACATTGTGTGAGGCGGAGAAGTGAAGGTGAAGAACATATCTTAGCCTTTACCCAGTCGGGGAGATCAGCACGACTCCCGCTCCCAAGCCGGTGATCCTCTTGGATCCGTCAAAGTGCATGGTTCAGTGTTGTAAATCATCCCTAGGTACGTCCTTTTGTTGCTCGGTCCACTCGGCCAGGAAATCCGCCAGGGCTTGTGACTTTATATACGTCCTCGCCTTGAAAGTTAAGTCCAGTGGCATCAGTTCCAGGGCCCACTTTGCGATGCGCCCAGTCGCCTCCTGGTTGTGGATGACATCGCCGAGTGGAAAGGAAGTGACGACAGTGACTGGGTGACCCTGAAAATAGTGCACCAATTTCCTTGCGGTTATCAGAACACCATATAGCAATTTTTGTACCTTGGGGTAGCGAATTTTTGCTCCTGCCAGCACTTCGCTAACGAAGTATATTGGCCTTTGAATCTTCTGGACTCATCCTCCTTCCTCGCGCTGAACAACAAGAACCGTGCTAACCACTTGGTGAGTTGCTGAGACATACAGTAGCAGGGGCTCCTGAGGCTGAGGTGAAGCTAGGACGGGCGGCGTCGTGAGAAATTCTTTAAAATCTTCAAAGGCCTTGTGGGCTTCTGTAGTCCACTGGAAGTCGTCGGTTTTCTTCAGTAACTTGAAGAAAGGCATGCCTCGCTCGCCGAGTCGGGAGATGAATCATCTTAGCGCCACCATGCAGCCAGTGAGCTTCTGGACATCTTTCTGGTTACTCGGGGGCTTTATATTTAAAATAGCGTTGATTTTCTCTGGGTTAGCTTCAATGCCGCAATGGGACACCATGAAGCCGAGCAGTTTGCCTGATGGCACGCCGAATGTGCACTTCTCCGGGTTCAACTTCATTCTGGAGGCCCGAATGTTCGCAAAGGTTTCTTCTAAGTCGGCAATCAGGTCTTCCTTCTGCTTGGTCTTGATGACGACATCGTCGACGTAAGCTTCCACGTTCTTCCCGATCTTCGTCTGAAAGCATCTCTGAATCATGCGTTGGTATGTGGCCCTGGCGTTCTTCAGACCGAAGGGCATCGTGATGTAGTAGTAAGCTCCAAACGGCATGATGAACGATGTTTTCAGGCAGTCAGATTCCTTCAAACTGATTTGGTGGAAGCCCGAGTAACAGTCTAGAAAGCTCAAGAGGTGGCAGCCGACTGTTGAATCTACGACTTGGTCGATGCGAGGCAACCCGAATGGATCTTTAGGCTAGGCTTTGTTGAGGTCGGTGTAGTCAACGCACATGCGCCATTGCCCTTTCTTTTTCCAGACCAGGACCGAGTTAGCCAGCCAGTCGGGATGGAGAATTTCTTTAATGAAACCGGCGGCTAAGTGTTTTGTGAGCTCTTCCTTTATGGCATCTTTTTGATCCTGAGCAAAACGGCGTACTCGTTGTTTGATAGGTTTCACATCATCTTTGACGTGTAAAGAGTGCTCGATCACCTCCCTAGGAATTCTAGGCATATCAGATGGTTTCCAAGCAAAAACATCTTTATTATTTTGGAGGAAGGTGACGAGTGCGCTTTCCTATTTAGGATCTAGCTCGGTGCCGATTACAGCAGTTTTGGAAGGATCTGATGGATCAAGGGAGATTTTCTTTGTTTTGGCGTCGCCTTGTCCCGACTTGGCTATCTTTTTTGCGGGGATTTCACCCTCTTCATATGTTTATGCAACTAGTCGGATTTCTTCCTGGCCACACGATCTCTCACAATATTGGGCCATGTCGCAGCTTTCCTTGTCGTAGGTAAAGGCTTGTTTGACGTCACTGCGCAGGGTGATGACGCCGTTGGGGCCAGGCATCTTCATGCAGAGGTAGGTGTAGTGTAGTATTGCCATGAACTTGGCGAACGCAGGCCTTCCAATGATTGCGTGGTAGGCCGTTTCGAAGTCGGCTACCTCGAAGGTGATGTTCTCCATCCGGATGTTCTCCCGAACTCCGAAGGTGACTGGAAGGGCGATGTGCCCGAGTGGCGTAGATGACAGCCCTGGGATAACTCCGTGGAAGGGGGCTGAGCTTGCCTTCAGCTCGGATCTTGGAATCTGCATCTCGTTTAGGGTCTTGGCTAACAGAATATTGAGGGCGCTGCCCCCATCAATGAGGACGCGCTTCAACTTGATGTTGCGAACCACCGGGTCTAGTACCAGAGGATACCGCCCCGGGTGAACCACTCGGTCAGGGTGATCCGAGCAGTTAAACATGATGGCCACCTCCGACCATCGTACGTATTATGGGATTTCGGGTTGTGCCACGTTGACCTCGCGGTCCGTCCCTTTTGTCAGGCCGGTCTTGCCGCGCCGCCTTGATTGCGTCGTTGGATTTGGCGTAGGAGTTCGCTATTTCGAACATTTGCTTCACTGTCTTCGGTGGCTTACACCCAAACTTTCCGATCAGCAACTCATCACGGACTCCCTTTTGGAAGGCGGCGATGATGATGTCGTCGGTGATGTTGGGGATCTTGTTGTGCTTTTCCGAGAAACGCCGGATGTAGTCCTTCAGCGGCTCGTTTGGCTTCTGGATGACATTGTATAGGTCAAAGTGGGTCCTAGGCCTTTCGAAAGTGCCTTGGAAATTGGCGATGAAGTGGTCCCGGAGCTCACCCCACGAGCCAATCGAGCCTCTTGGCAAGCTCGTGAGCCAGTTCCTGGCCGAGTTGGCGAGGGCGACAGGCAGATAATTGGCCATGGCCTTCTTGTCTCCTCCTGCTGCGCGGATGGCGAGGGTGTACACGGTCAACCACGACTCGGGGTCGGTCTTTTCGTCGTATTTCTCGATTCCTGTCGGTTTAAAACCACTCGGCCAATGTACTCGGCACAGGTCCCGTGTGAACGCAGGTACTCCGTCGTCGTTGCTGTCGGGCGATCTCCTTTGATCTTCGTGGGAGCGCCGCTCCCGTTCTTTATAGC
Organism: Oryza australiensis; assembly: GCA_019925245.2. Classification (NCBI taxonomy): domain Eukaryota; kingdom Viridiplantae; phylum Streptophyta; class Magnoliopsida; order Poales; family Poaceae; genus Oryza; species Oryza australiensis. The sequence continues at coordinate 92,220 of JAIFGZ020000727.1, read as the reverse complement.
GTCGGTCAAGGACTTCCCGCAGATCACTCGGCGGGGTCCTTTATAGGCTGCTTCGGTAGTCGGAGTTGTTGCTGTGGTGGACCCAGTCGCGAACAGGTGGTCGTCCATGCCGTTTTTCGCGGGAATCAGCCGATTGCTCTTGATGCTTTTGTGTGGTCTCGTGATGGGGGTCTCTTGACCTAGTGGTCGTCCGATCTTGTTCTGGCCTCCTGTAATCCTTTGATCGCAGCGGCGGAAGTTGGCTTCTGTCGGGCGTCTCTGTGACGGACTCAGTCGGCCTTCGTGCTGAGGTGGATGGAGAGCAGTTGGCTGTGGCTGCAACGATGGTCTTGATCTTGTCCAGAATCGGCGTTACCATAGCGGGCGCTGCTTCGATAACAGTGTCGAGGAGGGTGAGGGTGGCGACGGCGTTCTGTTGAGGCGCCTAGAAAATGTTGGTGTTGTCGACTCGCGTCTGAAGTATGGCCTCCTGAGCGGATCTTCCAGTTGCCCTCAGGTCTCGCTTTCTCCTGTTGGTTTCCTCCTTGCGTCTCTTCTCTTCTTCTGCCAGCTTGCGCTCCTGCTCAAGCCTGGTTTGCTCCTCTTCAGCGATTCTGCGGGCCATGGCTGAGTCAGTCTCGGCCACCTCAGCCATGAGAACGTTGAAGCACCTTTGATCGTAATCCTTGTCGAAGTCGGAGTCGTTGGCCTCGTCTGTGGAGATGCCGTAGAGGTCGTGGAAATCTGAAGAGTTGAGGTACTTGTCAAGCTCAGTGGATGAGCATGATCCGAACGATTGGAGGATAACGACGACTTCTCTTGAGCCTGGATCGCTCGAATCTGGATCGTTCGAGTCTAGGTCGTAGCTTGATGACGACAGTTCCTCGGAGTGAGTTGATTTTGACTCGGAGGAAAGGAGTTTGCAATAGATCTCAGCGTTGTTCGGCAACCCGAACGGCGCCGAGTGGGATTCCTCCTTCCAAGTGGGCGGAACCCAACTCGGAAGTCAGAACTTTGTCGTAGATCTCGGCATGGTTCGATAGCCCGAACGGCGCCAAGCGGGTTCCCCCTCCCGACTGGTCCGAATCCGAGTCGAGGAAGGAGAGCTTGTTGAGTCCTTTGGTGGCGAAGTCGTCGATGCCTGAAGAAGATGCCATCGCGCTTGCCGGCGAGATTGAAGAAGAAATCTTGATGCGCGGGCCCCTACCGGGCGCCAACGTCGAAACTTGGTTTCGGCAATAGAAATTTGGGGGTGCGAGTCAAGATCGCCAAGCTCGATGGGTTAAGTGGAAAACAAGGTTTAGACAGGTTCAGGCCCTCTCGTGAGGTAATACCCTACTCCTGTTTCGGGGATTTGATCCGCCGAGTGTTTATTGATCTCAAGATCTGTTGCTCCTAAAGTCGATCTCCTGAATCTCATATCCCTCAAGGGACGCCCCTTATCCCTCTTATATAGTCTTGGGGGACGGGCTTACAAGTCGGAAACCGTTTCAAACTCTAAGTCGGTTTCCTCAATCTTACCAAGTTATGACTATGAGCCGTTGCCTTATCTAATCGACAACGTAACACTCAAGTCATAGCCGGTTTACATAATTAGTAGGCATAAACTATCCCTATTACCGGTCGGATAAGCTTGCCATGCGGGTATCCGATTGTCATAATCTCCACAGCGTGCGTAGGAGCAGACAATGACGCGACGGCGGTGCCGGTGGCGCGGCAGCGCGGGGCACGAGGCGAGGACAACGGTGATAGGGCCAACGCGCGTCACGCGGGGCGCGAGGGCGCAGCGAGGCGACGGGGCCGGCACGCGCGGCGCACGACACGAGGGCGTGGCGACGTGACGGAACCGACGCGTGTGGTGTGGGGCACAAGGGCACGACGATGTGATGGGGAGAGGGGCGCGGGGACGCGGTCGAACACCTAGGGACGGGTGAACAGTGGCGTTTCTTATTTTTCTCCTTTTTATTTTTATTTTTTCTTTTTATTTTTTGTAATTATTATTATTATTATTTGCACTTCACACACGTATTCAAATGTAATTTTTTTCCAAATGTAAATTTTATTAAATTTTAGTTTTCCCCCAATTTTTATTTTTATAAATTTTATTTCTATCCTATATTTTGCAATTTTATATTTTCCCTTTCTTTTAGGGTTTTAATCCTTATCGGTTTTCCATATAAATAACTTTTATTTTATTTATAAATTTTGGTTACAAGGGATTTGCAAATAAGAGGCAAATAAATACGACATGATGCAATAATTCAAAAGTTTTTACAACTTTTGACTTTTAGATTTTGAAATTTTACGCCTTTGATTTTTAGGATGTTACATTAATCCCTTTAAATAGCGCAATTTCGATTATCCCCTGATCTTTTTGTAGGACACTTACCTCTCGACCTCGGACAGTTCAGGGGGTCAGTAGTCCTCCCGAGTAGAATCGCCAGCTGCGTCGGCCCCTTCTCACGCAAATACGTTTACGGTGAGCCCTGAGCAATGCGACCCAAGCTTGTAGGGTGAGGATACATGAGAAGAGGAGACTGCCGGCTGAGCACATGCTGCTCGGGGGCTCATTCTTTTCCCACTTTGATTGAACATGATGACATGACCTGACGTCCCTTGGGATAGGCGCCTGTCCCCTACCCAAGGGATGTTAGGGTCAGGACCAGGCGTGTTTCGGTCAAGTGCCAAGCGAATGAGCTTAGGGCTCTTAACAACTATATCCTGTGTATAGGACTAAGACGCTAGGAGCTCGATTTGTAGTCACCCGGACAAAGGTCTGTCGATGGCTCAAGCCGTTCTACTTCGAGGGTCAGAAATTGGTTGGTCATCGACCTCGCGCTAACTCGCTGCGTACACAACGAAGTGACCTTGCTCGACTGAATGCCCTTGGGATCCGTCCCGTAGGCTTTAGCCGTTTGACCATGAGGGTTATACATGTACCGAATGATCGCCGATCTTCCCCCGTCCCCTATTCACCCTGTACACGGCTCAGTCGGTCCGGGTTAGGCTAGGGTGTACTCCGGATCCGTCTGTTGAGGCCCTAAGCCGCTCGGCATCGGAGGTCGGTCATGAGGCGAATAGAAGGCTATCTTTTCGCGTACCGAGCTGCTATGGAGGAAGTAGACTCGCTTGAGCTTGATCGGTATCCCTCTGGACTTAGTCTGTTGACGGCCGAGATCGTTCAGCCTGGTTTACTCCGAGTGACAGATGTGCTTGAGCTTGACCGAAGGCCTTCTGATTTTTTATCTGTTGACGGCCGGGGTCGCTCAGTGCAAACTAATTGAAGTGGTAACTTTTCCCGAGCATGACAGAGAGCCCTCCGGATTCGAACTGTTGAAGGACGAGGTCGCTTAGTGCGGTCTATCACATTGAGGAAAGTTGGGTGTCCAAAAAAAACAAACAATACGCATATCGGGCATTTCACAAATTGAACACGACATTCAAAAGAACTGATAAAGTTTTTTTCCTATACAAACAGGGTGATGATCATACATAGGGCTTGAGGTGTTAACACTAAAATTTGGTAAGCCTTGAAGTCCTTATCGGCTAAGGGTTAGGATCGGCTCAGAGTCAGTATCGGCTTAGCTTTATGCATCAGTCGATGGGGGTTTTCTGTTATCCATATCTCCAGCAGTCGAATTCTTGTTAGATTCGGTTGAGAAGATCTTATCCAGAAGAAATGGAGTCCAGGGAGGATACGACTTGTATCTATTAATTAGGAAGAGATTATTAGTTTCCTAATTTATCTTTAGGAAAGTCTGTTTAGTGTTCGATAAGGACTTTATCTATTTCCTTTTATCTTTAGGAAAGTTTGGATTGTAATCTGTTAGGATCTTTGTCACCCTACTGGTATAAATATGTAAGCCCAGGGTTCATGTAAGATATCTCTCGATCAATACAATTCGGTGCATCGCCACTCTTTTATTCTTCATCTTCATTCAACATCCGACGGAACTTGGCATCCAGCACTGGGCTACATCGGTTAGGTTTGACCTCCAGCAAAGGAATAAGTCCAATGTTCTGTCGGATCAGGCGATCATATTGACTACGTCGACGTTGTCCAAGGCTGCATTAGTACGTTCGATCTCTTGGATTGCTCTTGTTTAGTTAGCATGCTTGCCTGACTATTTATCATATGTCTCTATTAATCTAATCTTAGTATTTCAGTTTAGCCCTATTGGCTGTCTCTCGTTTTAGGGTCTTTGTCATTATTGGCTAAACTGTTTACTAGATTAGATTGGTTTAGGCATCTGCCACCCTGAAAATCAGCCAAGGGCTTGATTGTCTAGATATTGCTTTTCTTTTCATACTTAGTGTTGCATCAGTTTGATCTACTAAGTCATGATTAGAACTGTAATCTCTAGGCTGCCTCTTGACTGCCATTAGGGTTTCATCCGGGTTTCAGCCGATGAGCTATTTGGATATCGCATCGGCTTGCAAGGAATATACACAAGTTGGATATAGCCGATTGCAGCAGAGGCTTCATTGAATATTTAACCATTTGGATTTATTGACATCGGACTTCCTGCCGATGTGTGTTTTAACCTTTAAATCGGTATTTATTATATCACGTGATTGCTTTGTGTCATATTACATTGCTATATCATCATGTTATCATCGACCGATCACCTTTATATAAATATTCGCTCAGCGTACAGCCAATGGATTCAAACCCTAACACCATCGGCTGGCATCGGCATCGGCATCGGCTGGAATTGCACCATCGGCTTATCAGCCGATCAGTTAGTTTTCGGGTATCGGTCTATCGGCCGATGTGATCTATGTTCTGCTGTTTTGCATAACTTGTCAGTGGCAGGATCAAACTGACTGGCACGCTCGCGCTTGATCGATTCTAGGACCAGCACTGGAGCTAAGCAGATCTCCCAGGCCGGCGTGTTGATTTTTCTCATCAACATGAGGTCCCCCTAATTTACAGGTCCATGTTAGCAACGATCTTCTCCGTTGTTGGCTCCACAGAGGCGTAGATGCCCTCAACATCGGACTCGGTGATGCCAGGAGGCCACCCTTCGGCGACCACCTCGACCTCCGCTCGGGGGTACAGTTTTTGCACCACCCCAAGGAGATGCGCCGCCGCCATCTTCGCCATGCCCCGGACATAGGCCTAGAGAAGCTCGCTGCCGCTCTAGAGACGCGCCAGGAGCACGTCCTTGGTCGACACGGTCGATGACGACTCCAGGTCAATCTTGGCGAGGAGCGCTCAGACTCCATCCGCGAAGACCGCCCAGCGCCCCTCGGCTGTGGACGGTGGATGGTGGACGGTCGCAAGTTGGCCTATTCACAAGAAAGGGTCGGTCAAGAACATAGGCCGAAACCGAGAATTGAAGGAAATAAAGAATGGAACTTACGAACGGCTTCTGCCCGCGCAGACTTGTCTATGGCCATTCTAGCCAATGCTTCGTCCCTCGCCGCCTCGGTGGCCTCCAGCTTCCTCTCTGCTTTGGCTTTAACAGCCTCAGATGCCCTCGCCCTCGACTCTGCGTTGTCGAGCACGGCGACTAGGTCTGGAGGAGATCCTCGAAGTGCCGATGCTGAGCCGTGAGCTCCTCAGTGCTGGCTCGGGAGGACGACCAATGAATGCGAGTGTCGATGTCCGACGGCTCCCTATAAAAAACTCCTGATGGTTTTGATCAGCATCAATAAGGTAAATAATGCAACAAAATGCTAGAACCCACCTGGTGGAGGCCGTGAACCTCACAACACCCCGGCGTGGTATCTTCCTGACTGGTTCCAATTTCCGTGCCCCCAGCAAACCCACATGAACTTGGCCCCGCCTCGGGGGAAATGATGAGCGTCATTTTCCCCCTCGGATCGGCCATCACAATGGGGAGGTGGATCTCCGCAATGTCCAGTTGTGACAGCACGGTGCAGGCTCCAACTCCCTGCAGTGGCACCAACACCTGGCAGGTGAGGCATCAACAAAAAACAGAGAAACGAGAAAAGAGAGAAAGCATTTGACCAAGGCCGGGATTCAGGACTTCACCGATTGACGACGATCAGGGTTGTCTCTCCAGCTCCCACTCTCTGAGGAACTTAGAGATGACTCCATAGATTTTATAAAGTTTTGATATAGCAGAAGACCAAGGAGGGCATGAGCCTTGAAGTTTTTTCCTTGGTGAAAGAGTAGTGTGAGGCGGAAGGAACTGAGAATGACCGGGTTTAAAAAGGACAATGATGGGCCTAGTGGCGTCATTCTTGGAGAACACGCACAGCGCCGTCAATGATGGATGCAGGGAATCCGAAGCACCCTCGCCCATCCATCTGCCCGGTGTTCCACGTCATCTTTGGAGTAAATCAGAGCCATCAGTTATGTGGAATAGCTAACGGCGTCTGTTGCATGTTCCGGAAACCGCTTCCATCTTAAACCACCAACCATGCCTGTCGCCTAGGGAAGAGTGGAAAACAAGGAATTCGACTAGCAGCTACACAGCGCCAATTCTCGTGTCCTTAATGTGATGTGATTGGCACTCTGCTTGAGATATTCAGAGGGCCGCCCATCGACTACATCAACTATCATTAGCCACTTGGGTCACAACCCAAACGACTTGATACCTAGCCTCCGGGATAGCCGCTGGTCAGGGTCGGGATTACCATAGGCCTCCGGACAGTAGTCCCGGTTACCCCGCCGACTACCACTGGCCTCCGGGTTGTAGCTTTACCGACTCGGGCGATGGCTTCCGGGCCATCCCTCGGTCGCGGTCGGGATTACCATAGGCCTCCGGGCGGTAGTGCCGATCACCACGCCAACCGCCACTGGCCTCTGGGCCGTGGCTTTGCCAACTCGGGCGATGGCTTCCAGGCCATCCCCTGGTCGAGGTTGGAACTACCATAAGTCTCCGGGCAGTAGTTCTGACCAACTCGCCGACTACCACTAGCCTCCGGGCTGTAGCTTTGTCGGCTCAGGCGATGGCTTCCAGGCCACCCCCCGGTTGCAATCGGAACTACCATAAGCCTCTGGGCAGTAGTTTTGACCAACTCACCGACCACCATTGGCCTCTGGGTCGTGGCTTTGCCGACTCGGGCGACGGCTTTCGGGCTACCCCTGGTCGACATTGAAGTTACCATGAGCTTCCGGGCAGTAGACCTGTTGAACATAATGATCATTGTAGGACCGCGAGGAATGGTCGGATCGGAGAAGAAAAATAAAAAGCAATCCCACAGATTGGACCCTAGGCTTGGATGTACCATCCGACCTTAGGCTTGGGGGCTACACTTGGCAGGAGCAGCGGGCAATACACTGGTGAAACTCGAGCTACAAGATTCTAGGAACCCGCTGAAACCCTACTGCAATGCCTTGGGAACCCGCTGAAGATCACGAAGAGGACCTTAGATCCGAAGGATTGATGTCTCATTCCTCCTTAGGCTTGGGGACTGTTGTGGGGGGTGTCACCCCAGGGTAGCACTCGAACTAGAGTTGAAGTCAAGCTAGAGTCGGATTGCGAGTCTTCGGGATAAGGTCGGGAGCCCGACCTTCCCTCGGGGTCGGCCGCCCCGACCTCCCCCCAATCTGACCTCGGTACTTCTTTCTCGACCTTGACTCCTCGACCGGACTTCCGACCTCCTCAGGACAAGACTTGGCTTGCAAGGAGGTGAGGAGGAGACAACCTAGCAAGGAATGACGTTAGTCGACAACACATTACAGGTGGTATGTGCAGAGGAGGGGTCCCAAGGCAGGATAAGGCACAAGACACCCACGGCACACAGGGCCCAGGGAGCATCTCCATGTACCTTTTTCATATGTTGTTTGTACTCACCTTTTTAGATCTTTAGCCTTAGCTTTCTTGGCCCCCAAGTCTCTGGAAAGTTCCCCCTTGAGCTATAAAAGGGAGGGCAGGATAGACTAAGGGGGGGGCAAGATCCGATTAATTATAAATTCTTTGCTTCTTCTTGGCAAGCTTGCTCTAAGCCCCAAGAACTCTCTCTTGTAAACCTTGTTCATCACCTACCCCAACAAAGAACACTAGACGTAGGCCTATTATCCTTTGGGAGGGCTGAACCAGTATAAATCTTGTGTCTCTTATTTCTTGGCTCGTCTTACTGACTCGAGTCGACCACCAGATCCTGAGAGGAAGCTCATTCCCGACCACTCACCTCCTTGGGCACCCCCCTCGAAGGACTATTGACCTACCCGTTGATAGCGTCTTTGCGGCTGACCGACAAGACTAGTGGCCAAGTGGGCCAAAAGTGTCTAGGGAGGGGGTGGGCCGGGTGGCTTGGTGGTCACTAGTGGCCAGCTCGGCTGGTTTGGATTGGTGGGCCGAAATTGGTTTAGATGGCCTGAAAATAGGAATTTGTCGTGGGTATTTTCCTGGACAAATACGGGATCCGTGAATACGGTCAGAAAAACACCCCAACGGTTCCCGTTCTCGTTTCCTATTCCCCATTCCCATTTTTTCCCGTTCTCATTTTTCTCATGGATACAGTATTCGGTATCGGTCGGTATGGGATTTTCCCGTACCCGCTTTCATCCCTAGTTGAGCCATTTCCTCGAGACGCCCGCCAATGACAACGAGAACATCAATGGAGATGCCAGCCAATGACAAGGAGAATATCAATGGAGATGCCAAGCGAGCACGTTGGTGATGTAGCCATTGGCATCGGCTTGGGACATTGCATCCATCCAATGCATGTGAATGGTGGTGGCTTATATCATGGTTTCGGCTTTGCGTGGCTACAGCTTGGGGCTTGCTTGATTTGAGATTGAGTCAAGAGGGAGAGGAGAAAACTAGTGTCATGAGCTTACTAGGCTCACTGTTACAAGGGATTTTATTTCTCATGAGCACAACAAGTTGAAGGGTGAGGATTTTGAGCTAAGGTGGAGGCAAGCATATTGGTGATTTGGTGGTAAACAGATAGTGGCTGGAGCGGTAAACTCTGTCCTAGGAAAAACCAACTTATGGTTGATCCTAATCAGTAAAGCTATTGTTGTATTGTAGCCAGATTATTTCTTCAGCTCTCATGGACCAAAAAAGTACTGGTAGTGGGTAGAAAAACATAAAGTTGTTTGGAAGAAAGGAACACTACAACGGTCATCCTCATCTCAGTAAGGCGGTAAACCTCATTTGTGTTGGGTATGGCGCCCGTCACGATAAAAATGTCCCCGATGTGAAAAGTCATCTCTATCGGGCAAAAGCCTGTCACCGATTTTAATTATCTTTGTCGGTCCTAAAATTACGCCCGTCACTGATAGGTTTGACCCAGAAGACCAGTCAAACAAGGGCCCGACACCAATTGTACAATCTCAAACGGGCCACAACTAAAGTCCGTCACAAATAACGAACTACTCAATCGGGCTTTAAATTATGCCCGTCATGGGTGACTAACAACTCAATAGGGCTTTAATTTACGCCCGTCACGGATGACTGTAATCTCCATCGGGTTTCCTTTAAAGCCCGTCACCAATGAGTTTTTCCCAGAAATAAAAAATTATTTTTTGGCTAGCCATGCCTGCTGCAAAAATTCACATATATCTGAAATTCACATACATTCACATACATCTGACTTTCAGACATCTATCCACAAACACATCCATTATTCACATATTTCTGATGAACACATTTGACAAAATTGTAATTTACAAATGATTATCAAAATTGTTCTTTGTGGTTTATCGACTCTAATGCTTATTCTTTGTCGTCAATCGACTGTCTAAAGTGTTACTTGGGCTGCCTGCCTCAAGGAAAGCCATTAGCCCATCTGGAGCTCTCGAAATGTGATATGCGCTGTCCGACGAAATGACATGTCGAAAGATGAATCCACAGAGTTGTTCAGCGAGGGCTAAGCAAACATGTGACAATAACTGACTTGTGGGAGATCTAATTTCTATAAATGAAAGGATTGAATATGTGAAAATGTAATGTGTTTAGAAACATGTATTTACGTCTTAACAAATATGGCGAACCTCATAATCTGAAATGTGGTAGTTGCAGTCCTCTAGGTAAAACCACATAAATTTCATCATGTACAAACCACATATGCTTGTGCCTGGTTCCTGATGTTGGCACCAACGGTGGTAGCAAACCTGAAATGTATCGGCACATGGAGCGCATCGATGACACTTTTTATTATACTTCAGAAGTGCCTTATTTAGGATGTCAACGACGGATTGGAAAGCTTCTTGCGGTTTCCTTAATCCATCATTGACAACAGTCCTAGATTCATTTAAATGGATGGCAAGAAGGATCCAGTGATGGCTGCATACAAATGGAGAGAGCAATTAACACCTTCAAGCACAAATGGTATGTACAACAACAAATGTCACACGTACTCAAAGTTGTAGGGGCAAAGGATCGTATTCATGTCCTTAAGCTTGACAAAGGAGTTGTAGAGGTAGTCCATCACCTATTTTTGGGACCTTGGGCCATCATCAATCTGATTGGAATTAACAACCCCTAGATTGAGGAATCCTACTTTGTTATAAGTTGCTCTACATTCAAGTGTCCCCATTCTGCATAAGGAAACAAGTTAGATACTCTGTGAGGATATCAACTTAGAAATACTAGCGAGGGGTTCGAGTATGCTTACAATGCCCATAGCTGAAATAGCGATACGTCTAGGTCCCTCAGATTGTATAGCTAAAATAGTTTCTCAAACGGGACCCAGATTATACCATCCTCGTGATGGAAGTCCTCGTCCCTATAAAAGACAGTTAATGTCTCTTTACCCTCCTTTGCCATCTGTAGGTACCACTCTTCTACCCTTCTCATTTGAGTGCAATTTTGAACTACATTGCGATATTCAGGGGTGGTCAAAGGAGCACCTAACTTGAACTTAGATGGCTGAGAGGCCTTCAAGTAAGCTGGTCAAGTCAAAATAAGTCGCAATATTGTGCACATCAGTATAACTCTTCACCCCTGAACTTTCAAGAATTTCTTGCTCATACTTCTGTGCTGTCTTTCATGAACTCTTCCCTGGAAAATTGTTGCAATTTTCTTTTGTTGACCATGCGTCGGTAGTCCAAAATTAGTTTCTTCGGTGCTGGTGGCATTGCCATGCGAATGAAGTGGTCTTGTACTTCAACTGGCATGCATACAGATGGCTCCGACGCAGCTTTCTTGCCCTTCGCCAGAGATAATGGTTCAGAGCGAGCAGGCCATTCAGGGCTAGACCCGCCAAAGTTGGTGTCATACTGCAGCTCGATCGAGTCATCTTGTGGATCACCTAAGGGAGATGGAGGGGCTGACATCGGAGTTAATTTGATGTCAATGAGCTCCTTTGGCCATTGGATAAAGCTTCCTCATGCAGCTCCTATGGTTAGGATCTCGTCGTTCGGTGGATGCTGTAGCGGCAGATGGACCCAATCATCGTTCACTTTGTCTACTTGCACTTTTGCATATCCGGCCATAAGTTGCAACCCATGAACTCTTGTATCGGCATTTGGATTGAATGCTTGTCCCTCAGCCACTGGAACCATGAAAGAGAGCATCACCTCAACTCTTAGCATGCAGTTAGTCAGTTCTTACGATAGATCCAAACATAATTTTTAGATAATTTGTCAAAATGGATTTGTTAAGAATGTTATGCATTTAGGCCTAGAGTTTTACCGTTATATGGTCGACGACGTATAGGACCAGTGTTGGAATTTTCACCGCTCAATTGATGCACAACTGCTCCATCTTTGCATTGGACTTTCTCGTTGCGGAGCGATGATCCGCGCGATGGTCTGCTACATGGCTCGGATCTGCTGCCTAATTCGTTCCGTAGCATGGTCTAGCTTCTCTTCAATTTCTAAGCTCAGTTTGGCTCTAACCTCCTCCCGGATCCTCTCAACTAGGCATGCATCTCTTTCCACCTTCTTCGTAAAGGCTCGCTTCTTATACTGTCTGGCGTATTCTGGAAGTCCATATTTCGAGGGGACATTAGAGACAATGCCCCTTGTTCGTCCACGATGTTCGTCGGTGCCCAACGCTTGCGTGAGGATGTCATCCTCGCGTCTATTGTTGCAGGCCTCTTGGGAGGACTGTCTCACGGCAACCAACTCTTTCTGCACTACAAGTGAGATCGGTATAAATCGAGTGTACGATGTGTGTAAAGAAACTAACACAATAAGGTGAGACACAATATTTTCGTAAACTTGTTGATCCTGGGGATTTGGCAGAGTGAACGTCCCATCGCTGTTCTTAACAACCCTTGCCCTTGTCTAGCTCCTTAGATGTGGGTGCGGGATATCGGCAAATGGAGGCGGCGCGTTTGATGCCTTTGCCGCCTCATTCTCTTTTTGCCATTGCTCCTGCCTCCCCACATATCCTCTGCTGCCAAGCCGGTGCAGGTGCACATACCGAGCCTGGAGTGCCCTATAAGCATCGCTCCTGGCTCGGGATTCGGCAGTTGATTTCTTCATGTAACTCCTCCCACACGGCTGGCGTGATGAAGGGGTATTTCTCAAATGCATCCAAGGTGTTGGGCTTGAGAAAGTGGTCGGTGACCAGCTTGGACTTAAAACTCTTCCAAGCATGTCCCATCGTCTAGAAAGTCCTCAGCTTTAGCTTGTCCTCGTTGGTTGTAGGATATTCAAAGCTCTCCTTGAACTTCAGCCAAGCAGTTTCCTTCTTCACGTCCGACACCTCCTTGATGTGATCATGCAAAATACTGAAGGTCTGTCTCCCTATTATCTCACAGATTGTCTTGAACTTCGTGGGCACAATCAGGGGAGCGGACGGCACTCCTAGGAGGTCCACCTCTATTATGGTGTAACGTTCCTTTGGGATTTTATTAGGGCTTCTAAGGGTTCGTGTCCTTGTGGACCCACTAGTTGTCGCCGACATTGATTCGTCGTGCTGAGACATCCTCTAAATAGCTTACTAAATCACAAAATGAAAAAATAGTGTTCTTATTTTAGAGAGTGCGTAGTAAGTTTCCATATAATCACGTGCGAATATTATCATCATTGACACCTTGGCCGGAACAGCGGTGCCCCCGGTGTATCCCCGTATCCCCGTATCCATAGCGAGGGTTTCTCGTATCGGTGCAACATGAACAGAATTACAACATACAAAGCTATGGCATACATGAACACCAATACAACATCCGAAGCTATGGACTAAACGACATTTCAGCATAGATCCGAAGCTATATATGGACTAACCTGGCGGTGGCGCTCGGTGGTGGCGGCGACGGACGATTGCGACGGGCTCGGGGACAGCGGCGATGCTCGGCAACGGCGAGGAGGACGGGGCTGGCTCGGGCACAGCCGGTGGCGCTCGGTGGCGACAAGGGAGGATGGCGTCGGGCTCGGGGATGGTCGGCGGTGCTCGGTAGGGGCAGCGAGGAGGACGGCTCTCGGTGGTCGGGAAGGAGGACGGCACCGGGCTCGGGGACGATTGGCGGCGCTCGGTGGCGGTGAGGAGGACGGCGCCGGGCTCGAGGACGGTCGGCAGCGCTCGGTGGTGGCAAGGGAGGACGGCATCGGGCTCGGGGAAGGCCAGCGGCGCTCAGTGGCGACGAGGGAGGATGGCGCCGGGCTCGGGGAAGACCGGCGACGCTCAGTGGCAGCGAAGGAGGATGGCGTCGGGCTCGGGGACGGCCACCGGTGCTCAGTGGCAGCGAGGGAGGACACGAGGAATGGCGACGGCGCTAGGGTTCTTTGAGGACTTAGAAATTTTTTGCCATAATATGTAGATCTAAATCAGTGCGCTCGTTTAAAGGAATTCGAAGAACATCCGTGATGGGCTTTAGAATAAGCCCGATTAAGATGAATCATCTCAATCGGGCTTAATGTAATGCCCTTCATAGATAAGATCTAGTTTGGCGCACGAGGGTGAGGGAAAAATTCCATCAGTGACGGGCTAAACCTAAAGCCCGTCACTGATGTAGTCATCGATGACGGGCCTAAATACCTAGCCCAATCGGATAAGATCGTCATCTCTATCAAGCTATAATTAATGATCGTCACCGATGTTATCATCGGTGACGGGCTTAGAGATTAAGCCTGATCGGATGAGATCATCATCTTCATCGGGCTTTCATTAAAGATCGTCGCCGATGCTCTCATCGGTGACGGGCTTAGATATTAAGCCTGATTAGTTTGACTTCGAGCCCGTCACCGTTAGACTTTTTTAGAAGTATTATTTCCCTATAAATTACCTGTAAATATCTATAGTATTTCTAAATATTTAGTCTAAAGTACTGTAAATACTATAAATACTATTTTAGTGAACTTTTCTTTAGCAATGATGGATGTATACTACAAGTAGGGATGAAAACTGTCGGGAAAAGACCTTAACCATACTTGTTCCTGTATTTTTTTGGCCTGTGACTTTCACCTGTGTGGGGGGTGTCACCCGGGATACCCCAAAGACCAGAATCAAATCCCCATCGAAGTCAAGTCGAGAGCCCTCGGGATGTGGTCGAGGGCTCGGCCCCCTTTGCGGGGTCGGGCCATTCCGACCTTCCCTCGAGTGCGACTCCGACTGCTTTCTCGACCCCGACTCATCGCCCGACCTCGAGCGTCCTCGGGACAAGACTTGGCACGCAAGGAGGAAGAGGGAGGAGACAACACGGCAGAGTCTGACACCACCTGGCAGCGCAGAAGGAGAATCCCGAGGCTAGAGAGATCAAAGATGCCCACAGTGTATAGGACCTAGCAGACCTAGCAGACCATCATGTACCTTTTCAGATATTTTTTGTACCCACCTTTTAGATCAGTAGACTTAGCTTTCTTGGCCCCCAAGCTCATCTGTTTCTGCCCCCTTGATCTATAAAAGGGAGGGCAGGGCAACGGGACCAAGGGGAGAGCAACATTGAAAGGAAGATCCAACACCATTGTAATCTTAGTTCATACTCCACCACATCAAACAACATCACACACTGGACGTAGGCCTCTTATCCTTCGGGAGGGCTGAACCAGTATAACTCGCTACGTCTTTTCTATTTGGCTCGTCCTAGGACTCGAGTCGACCATCCGATCCATTGAAGGACAACATCTCTATCACACTCTCTTTCTCCTCCTCACGGACCTCCCATTGAGGACTGCCGACCCACCCTCTATTTCTCCTCCTCGGGGACACCCCGTTGAGGACTGCTAACCCACCCGTCGATAGTTGGTGCGCTGGGTAGGGGCGTTGTTCTTCATCTTGGGCGATCTAATGGTTGTTACCTTCTTCACCGACTTCATGGTTCCCGCCAGGATGACCTTCGTCTTCTGCACTCTCGAGCTCCGCACCGATGATTTTCGTTGTCTCACTCTCTCTCTGGCAGCCTCCGGTGAACTGGACCATGCGGTCACGCTACAGCGCATGGAGACGAGGCCAAGGTGCGCGGTTTTGTGCCCTGTGGCCTCTGCCCCCAAGACCTGCACGACCACCAGGGTTTGGTAGCCCAAACCTTCGACTGCTAGCATGGCCGTCCTGAGGGCAGACGACGCGTGGACCCGGATCGAGCGTCCAGCTCGCCTTCACACCACTCATTCTACCTCTCCATGCAGAGGATCGTCTTCCTCACCTTCGTGCACCGCCGGATGTGCTACCGCACCTCTCGGCGTGATGAGCCCCGGCAAGACCACTCGCCGGGCTTCTCTTTCCCATGCGGCATTGGTTGCACGGCTCCGTGGACCAGTGTTCATTCCTGGCAACCGCTGGCCTGCCAACATCGTCATGATGGTGGAGGCGATGTCTGACGATGAGGTCTCGGGCTCCCAGGAGTCTGATGCTCACCGCAACACACGCCATACCTGCAATGCGGAGCAGGGTGCGTGGCGAGAGCAAACCCATCGACCCTGCATTCAGCCCTGGCGACTAGAGTTTGACTTCACGATGGAGTTTGAAGGACACCAGGTCTTTCGGATGCCCGTGGCCCATTTGGTCGCCATTGAGCGCACCCTCAATGGTCTTCCTGACTCTTTGAAGATCCAGAAGGCCATAGCCATGACCCTGCCTGCCGCTGCGCAACTCAATGTCCCGGGTCTATCTGAACACCCCTCAAGAAGTGCTCGACGCTCGAGGTCATGGCTGCAGTGGAGCGTCGGTCATTCGGCCTCTCCATATCCCGCTGCGGACGTGGCTACGAAGACCGTGGTCACTCCTGCAGGCACAGCCCGACGTTCCAGGTGTGTTCGATCAGCCGAGCACCAAGGAAGCTCCCACACGGGTGACCTGTGTGAAGTGGTTGTGCAGAGGATGGATGACCGAAACACCATCGTGCGGTGCACCACCGATCGGAGGCGCTAGGAGATTCGGCGCCGAGACAAGTACCACCTGCTGCATGGACCACCTAACGGAGACCTCGACCTCGTGCCTCGACACGATGGCTTCATGGCCTTCACTGCCAAACTTCGGCAGGTCACGTGGCCCAAAGTTTTCCATCCAACGGGAATCAACCCTTACGACAGCAAGTCCGACCCCACTTTGTGGCTCCAGCTATATTGCACAGCCATTCGAGCTACAAATAGGGACGCCAACATCATGGCGAACTACCTCCCGGTTATGTTGGCACCGACTACCATCAACTAGCTCACCGGACTTCCCGAGAACTCCATCGATTCTTGCGAGGAGCTCTGTGATGCCTTCGTTGCCAACTACCATGGCACCTGGCAGCGCCCGGCCACTCGCTATGACCTTGGCCAAGTCCGGCAGGGCACCAACGAGTCCATCCGGGACTACATTCAATGCTTCTCGGAGCGTCGCAACTCCATTGCGAGCATTACCGACAGAGACATCATGCATATCTTCTCCGAGGGACTTCGAAAGCCCTGTGAGCTTTTCCGCTACCTCGTCCGGACGAAGCCAGCCACTCTGGCTCAAGTGATCACCATCGCCGAGAGCTTCGCCGATGCCGAGGATGCCGAGAATAAACTAATGGTTCCCTCTAGTTCCCGCCTCCTGAGGGAGTTGAAGGGAAAGGAGCGGGCTGACTCCGAGCGCCGCTCACCAAGGAGATCGGGTCACCACCCACGTCCACGGGATCGACGGGTCGAGACAAAGCGTAAGTGTCGGGCGCCCTCCGAACCTCTTATTATATATGAAGGATGAATGGATTATCTCAATTCTTCCAACAGACATAATAAGGCATTTGGCGCTCTGAGAGAAAGATAAGTGAGACCTTGCTGGGCCTTTAGCCTGCCAGTCAACTTCAGCCTGAGATGTGCCCATCAAACCACACGAAGGTGGCGACCAGATGTGTTAGACATTCAGGTGACTTGACATCAAATGGCTAAAGATCTAATTGACTCAATTATCTTTAACTCATACTCATGTTTAATATGTCCTAGTGAAAGGAACACATTAAACACTTTCATCCAAGCAAGTGATAACTTTAACATGATTATATGTTCTAGATTCTAAGTATTAGATACTTCATACATCATAGTACTTTAGATACATATGGTAGTCCGGCCAAATACATAAGTATATAAGTTTGCGGAAGCATTTTCTACCCGTGGAATCTTTTATGCAACCGATTAGGGTAAACCTCGTAAGAACCATCTTGGAAGAAAGAAATATCCCCAGCGAAGTCATCCTCCTCAGGAAGAATCTCACGTGTAGTCAAGTCTATGCATACAACAAGAAATATATACAGAACAAGTGTCAGTACAATGGTTTGTACTGGCAAGCAACAGTCAAGCCTACACGCTACATGCTTGGCAATATCAAAGTGAGGCTTACAACAGGTTTTTTTCAGCGTAAAGCAAATTTTGTTTAGCAAAACCCACTTGCAAAACTCAGATTCTTCATAAGGAAAAATTCGGCAAGCATATACTTAGTAATGTGGGCATCTATTTAAATGATAACACATTTACATAGCACCTCTTTGCCCTCCATGGCAACATGGGAATAAAACATAAGTTTTCATCACTTTTGAACATTTATAAATCGGCATTTAGGGAATTTAAAACCACAAGTCTATCCTCATGACATATTCACCCGCCGCTCTTGACCGTGAGCACGCTAATCGATTAGTTTTAACTCTGCAGAGTACGTACACTTTACCCACATGATATGAAATAATAATCATGCATAGTATGTCATGCGATACATAAGTATCCAATTTATTACACACAACAAAGTCCTTCCAAAATTCATGATTTAGCCTTACACTAGCATGATATGTGTTCCATCCATCCTAGTCATACTGGAATATGACATAGAACCGTCAAGTGGCGTGGCCCCACTTTAATCTTCACGCCATGGTGGTGGACACGACAGGAACCCACCCACGTGGCACAATATCATTGTATTGGACAGACTGAGTCACCTAAACTACCACGACGGGGTAAATATGAAGTTCCTCTGAGTTATATGAACTCATACTCTCTGGCCTACCAAAATGTAAGGCTAAACCATAAAGATCTCACTAAGCTTGGGCTATCCCATACTAGCACATGTGGTTGTACTGTATTTGATATGAACAGACATTGAGTGAAGTCCTTAAAATTAGTCTAGGCACACTCTCCCCCTATCGGTACACAACTAATCACCATTTGCATACCACATGAGGCCCAGACCACAAATCCACATTATCAAACTCTTTATTCGGCAAATATAACATTTATTCATCATAAACTTCAGATCACAAATCAACTTAGTTTTTATATACTTTGCCCATGTGTGGAGTGAAATATACTACAAGCAAGGCTAAGCATTCTCATTTATTATCATTTTCAAGCATCAAACCCATTATAGCAAAATTGAGTTGGTTCTAGGGCTACGAATGATGGCTAAGGTATTTTGTGGAGTTTAAGCGGGAAATGCAAGTTAAGGAGTTGTTCTAATGTGTATTCCAAAATTTTAGTGTTGTAGCATAAATATAACATGCATATTTCGCAATCATTTTCAAAATAACCTCCAAAGTATAGGTTCAATGTGTTCAAAGGGGGGAGGTGAGGACTTGCCTGGTTCTCATTCCTCTTGCTCGTCCAAATAAAAAGATTCATTGGAAAACGTCGGCGGCTCGTCTAATGTATGCATACAACACTTTAGATTACAAACACCCATGGAAACTTTCATGATCTAAGATGAATGCAATGTATGAATTGAAAGTGCTTAGTTTTAGGTTGAACTTTCTGAATAGAGTTCCTATCTTACTAATTTTTACCAAAGTGGACATTTTTATAAAGTCATTCATATGTTAAGTGTATAACTATGTGCTTCTTAAAATTATTCAGAGCTAACCTATTAGGTTGTTGGTTTGTCAAATATTTTTATTTAGTGAAGCATAAGGATGTGGTCCAAACAAAATTTAGTTTGGATTTTAAGGAGTTTGGATGGAGTCCCTAAATTTTTTAGAAGTTTAAGTATACAAGAAAAATCATTTTCCTTGTTTAATTCCTAAGTGACATATTTGTCACGAAAGTACCTAGTTTTATACTTTTAAAATGAATTTCATCTCTTGCTGGTTTTATAGAATGTTAGTTCACTTTATTTGGAGTTGAGATGATTTTCCTACAATTTTTATAAGTTAACCTTACCCTAGGTTTGCTAGGTTTACAAATGAATTTTTAGAAATAAATTCTTCACTGTGAGTAGGTGATTTTGTTCCTTGGGATTAAAGTTCATAAACTTGTGAATCTAACAAAACTTTTTCCTGTCCAAAATATGTTATTTTCGATTTTATATGGATTTCCAAAGTTGAGCCATTTCTCTGTTAGAAAAATATTCCCGGGTTATATCCCTTTCCTATTAACACGTGTGGGGTCCATCTGTCAGCGTCGGCACGGTGTTCAAACGGCTCGTTAGCACCTGACCGAGTGGGTCCCAGTCGTCAGCAACTTAGTGCGACAGGGAGACAGGGCAGTGGCGCGCAGCGAGGTTCTCGCCGGCACCGGCGGCAAACGGCGGTCGATCAGAGGTTGTGTTCAAAAAAAAAGATAAAGGGGACTATCGCAAAACTAATGGTGGTTCTCCCGTACACTGCCGTTGCCGGAATCGTCGTTGGCGATGGTACAGGCGGCGCCGTGTTTCGGGTGAAGGTTGTATGTGGGTTTTAAGCTCGATTCGTGCTATGCATGTACAATGCTATGCTTCTAGAGGTCACAGGGAGACTTACCGAGCAAATGCTGGGCTCTAGCGTGGTCAGGTTGATGGTGGCGCTGTCGGGACGCCTTCGGACCTCTTGGTATAATTAAGAGCTGAATGGAAATCATCCATTCTTCTCCAAAGTATAGCAAGACATCCGATGCTCCGAGAGAGAGATAACTGAGACATCGCTGGGCCTTTAGCCTGCCAATCAACTTCAGCCTGGATTATGCCCGTCAAACCACTCGATGGTGGCGACCAGATGTGTTACATGATCAGGAGACTTGACATCAAATGGCTAAAGATCTACGTTGTCTCAATTATCTTTAACTCATACTCATGGTTAATACGTTTCTAACAAAAGGAATAGGCTAACCACTTTCATCCAAGCATATGGTATCGATAACTGGTTCAACGACCCATTATGGATCATAAGCTATTACAACATAATAGGTCTTAGAGATACATATGGCCATCAGGCCTAGTAGTTATATAGATAGCAGTGGTAGCATACGGCATTCCCGAGGACCTTTCTTCAACCGACTAGGGAGTGCCCTAGTATGAACCGTCTAGGTAGAAAGGTGCATCTTCGCCGTACTCTTCCTCCTCGGGGAATGTTTCTCCTGCAATCATATCTATGCACAAACAAATATGCACGCACATAACAAGAATCAGTACAAGAATTTGTACTGGAAAGCACCCAATCAAGCCTAGTACTACATGAACGGTATAATCAAGGGGAAGCTCATGTGGGGTTCCATTTTTGCACAAAGCCATCTTTGTTTTAGCAAAACCCAATTGCAAATACCCAAGTATGAACAATAAATTTCAGCGAGCAAATAGTGCTCTAAATCGGGCATTAATACGTAGTATTGCTCATAATTACTTCTCACTTTGCGTTACAGGGCAGCAAAGGAGTATAACGTTCATCAACCATTCATCATTTGCCCTTTCAGGGCAGCATAGAAATAATTTACAGAGCAAGAAATTTTGAATACTTTTGGTAAAGGAAGTTGTGCAAATATTTATAAACACATGAAAACTATACCCACGACACATTCATACGACGCCCGTAACCGTGAGCACGGCTAATCGATTAGTTTTAAACTCTGCAGAGTGTGTACATGTTACCCAAATGATGTGACATAATAATCATGCAAAGCATGGCACGTGATACATAAATATCTGATTTATTATACACAACAAAGCCCTTCAACTATCCGTGATTTAGCATTACACCAGCACGATATGTGTTTCCTCCATCCTATACCATTTTGGAGACACGGTATAGGATCGTTAAGTGGCGGGCCCATTCCTTAAACTTAACGCCATGGGGGCGGACACGACAGGGAACCCACCCACGGGGCACATTATCGTTGTATTGGATAGGCTTAGTCACCTAACTGCCACGTCGGTGAAGGGTTACGCGGAAGCTACGCTAGCCGAAAACAAAAATTTCTACCGCGCAAACCAGGAACACTTGCAAGTAAGGGCCGATAGATCGTTACCGATTAGAGTAGAGTGCGGCGGAATAGCCAATCGGGCAATCCGATCCGGACAGTGTAGCCTATTCCGGAGACAGGCCGATTCGCCAATCGGCCGATTCGAGTCGTCCGGCCGCGTTCTCACGCCTCGCTCCGATGCGCCCGACCGCAGCCGATCAAGAGCGCGCAACGTAGCAGCGCCTCTACCGGTATCCACACGTCCGGGGATAGAACGCCGTACACCCGTGTGCTAGCACGCGATGCAAGGCTAGGGTTTGGCTCGAAAGTGGGGAGGGTTTCCGTGGAGATTGATCTCGGCGACTTCTGTTGCACGCGATGCAATTGACGTCTCACAGCTCTCCACCCCTCCCTCCTTTATATAGAGTTGGCCGACGGGACTAGTGGCCGATTAGGACTCTATTTTGAATCGGATCTCATCCGTATCTCATAGAGTTGGCCGCCCCACACGTCGTAAGCCCATAGGACTCTATCCGATCGGATCCCTATCCGATCGAGCCGTATCCGAGTCCAACTCGAATATCTATTCTATCCCCTTAAGCGTGCGACCCGTAGGTTCAGGTATACTCGGTTTCGGCTATAGTCTAACTTAGCCGATCGTCGGCTCGAGTCCAACTCAGCCGACTGTCAATAGCGGCGCCTAGCAGCACATATTGACACCATAGTATACAAGAATATAATATCGGCTCGAACCTGTAATGTGTACACAAATCCCTTTGCCTCACGATACCGTTAAGCTATAGGCAAGATGTGTGCCATCCCTTCAATAGCTTAACCATTCACTCGAACCGTATTGGATTATCTCTTGATTGACTCCTCAATCAACTTAGCATGGCCATGCATTTCCATAATCCATTACCTCGAGGGGCCCAGAGATATCTCTCCAAAGGAGGGGCAAATTCCATCTTGATCACTCACATCCCACTCCATGTTTCATAGCAAACCCGAAAACTACCTTTATAACTATCCGATTACGGAATAGCGTTTGGTAGTCCCAAAGTAGGCTACTACACATGTTGGAATCCATGGTGATCTCGGGTCTAAGGACTTTGTACCAACACTACCCGAGACCAACTAATGGCACATTAATTCTGTAGTGTCTCATGGTGGGTCTATCCAACAATGTGTTCTCTAACACATATGTCCATGTTTATTGATTTGGTATCTCCATACCCATGATCTATGAGACATGATCATCAATCAATAAACATGCCGATCTTAGAATCATATTTGTTCCAACAATATGACATATGATCGGGATCGTTTAGAAATAGATTCATACATATCGAGTCTCATAAATAAGTCACGTACTTATTGATCAATACAAGATGTCTATTTCATGGAACTGAATAACACTTTATTCATTTATACATAAACATTGACGTGATATCCAACATCTCCATGTTGCCTCTAGGGCATATCACTAACAATCTCCCACTTGCACTAGAGTCAATCATGTAAGTATCTAATACCCATTGCTCTTGTGTGCGCCTCATGCTTCGGCGAGGGAGAGGTTTTGTCGGCGGATCGGCTATGTTGAGATCCGTGTGCACTTTGCATATCTTGACATCACCTCTGTCCACAATCTCGCGGATGAGATGATATCGCCGAAGTATGTGTTTGGACTTCGATGTGACCTCGGCTCCTTGGCTTGCGCAATGGCTCCACTATTGTCACAATAGAGAGACATTGGACCGTCGTACTAGTCATCACACCAAGCTCGAAACGAATTTCTTGATCCAAACAGCCTCCTTTGCGGCTTCCGGCGCAATGTACTCGGCCTCCGTTGTAGAATCGCAACGTATCCCGCTTGGAACTCTTCCAGTGATCGCGCCTCCGTTCGGGCGAACACGAACCCAGTTGCGATCTATAATCATCCTTGTCCGTTTGGAAGCTAGCATCGGTGTAACCACTTACAACGAGCTCTTCTTCACCTCCATAGACTAGGAACATATCCTTAGTTCTTCTCAAGTACTTAAGGATATTCTTTACGCGATCCAGTGACCTTCACCGGATCCGACGGTATCTGCTCGTAGCACTCAAAGCGTACGAGACATGCGGGCGTGTACAAAGCATGGCATACATGATGGATCCAATTGCCGAAGCATATGGAACCATACCCATCTTATTCCGCTCATCATGTGTCCGAGGACACCGATTCTTGCTAAGATTGATGCCATGTGACATAGGCAAGAAACCTTTCTTGGAATCATGCATGTTGAACCTTTTCAACACCTTGTCAATGTATGTACTTTGGCTTAATCCAATTAGCCTCTTGGATCTATCTCTATAGATCCGAATGCCCAATATATATGTTGCCTCCCTAAGTCTTTCATGGAAAAACTATTTTTCAATGAAGACTTGACGGATTCAAGCATAGGGATATCATTTCCAATCAGTAATATGTCATCCACATATAAGATTAGAAATACAATTGCGCTCCCATGACCTTTTTGTAAACACAGGCCTCTTCTTCATTTTTGATGAAACCAAACCCTTTGATTACTTCATCAAAACGAATATTCCAACTCCGAGATGCTTGCTTCAATCCATAAATGGATTTCGTAGCTTGCATATCTTTCCAGCGATCGGATCGACAAAACCCGAGGTTGTATCATGTATACATCCTCGCTTAGGTTTCCATTCAGAAAGCCGTTTTGACATCCATCTCGCCATATCTCATAATCGAAATATGCAGCAATCGCTAGCATAATCCGAATAGATTTAAGCATTGCGACGGGCGAGAAGGTTTCATCATAATCAACTCCTTGAATCTGTTTAAAACCTTTCGCCACCAATCGCGCCTTATAGATGTGAACATTTCCATCCATATCGGTGGATCAACCAAGTTCCAAACTTGATTGTCGTACATGGATTCTATTTCGGATTCCATGGCTCCAAGCCACTTGTTGGAATCGGGTCCCACCATCGCTTCCTCATAGGTCTTAGGTTCATCGTTGTCCAACAACAATATATCACGTTGTTCCGCACTGTGTACACTCGGGTGCACGACGTGATCTTTCGACCTCCGTGGGGCTGGTGTATCTACAACCGGTGGCGCAACACTTTGCACCTCCCGTTGTGGTTCGTGGTCGCTGAAACATTTTCGGTGTTTCTTGAACTTTTTCAAGATGCACCCTGCTCCCACTAACCCTTCTTGAAAGAAACTCTTTCTCTAAGAAGACACCGTGTCGGGCGACAAACACTTTGCCTTGTTCCCGATTATAAAAGTAATATCCCTTAGTTTCCTTAGGATATCCCACAAAGAAGCACTTGTCGATTTGGGTGTGAGCTTGTCGACGAAACGTTTTACATAAGCTTCGCATCCCCATATTTTGAGAAAAAGACAAACTAGGGGTTGCCCTGTCCATATCTCATATGGTGTCTTTTCAACCGACTTAGATGGAACTCTATTTAGTGTGAGCGCAGTGTTTCAAGAGCATATCCCCGAAAGATAACGGAAGATCACTTTGGCTCATCATCGACCGCACCATGTCCAACAAGGTGCGATTTCTCCGTTCGGACACTCCGTTCCATTGTGGAGTTCTGGCGGAGTTAAGCGTGGAACAATTCCACAATCTTTCGAGATGATTACCAAACTCTTGGCTCAAGTATTCCCTCCACGATCGATCGTAGAAACTTGATTGTTTTCCCTAAATGATTCGTACTTCATTCGGAATTCTTTGAACTTTTCAAAGGATTCGGACTTATGCCTCATCAAGTAGATATAACCATATCTACTAAAGTCATCGGTAAAGGTAATGAAGTATTGATAACCACCTCGGCCGTTGAGCTCATTGGTCCACATACATCGGTATGTACGAGTGCCAACAAGTCACTTGCTCTTTCACCGTGTCCCGTGAAAGGTGCCTTTGTCATCTTACCAAGTAAACAAGACTCACATGTCTCAAATGATTCAAAATCAAAAGAGTGAAGCAATCCATCCTTATGGAGCTTCTCCATGCGTTTCTTATTTATATGGCCTAAGCGACAATGCCGGATAAACGTGGGGTTTATATCATTAGAGAGTTGTCTTTCGTATTAATGTTATAGATGGGAGACGCTTCAAGATTCAAAACGTATAATCCATTCACCAATGGAGCATGAAAATAGAACATATCTCGAGATATATTGAACAACCATTGTTCATTGATCTAAAATCATATCCTTCCGCTTGCAAACATGAAGCGGAAATAACGTTTTGACATAGTGTTGGAACACAATAACAATTATTCAATTCCAAAACTAATCCCGAAGGTAGATGAAGTGGTGCTGTGCCGACAAGAACGTAGCAACGCTTGCTCCATTACCGACGCGCAGTTCACCTCGCCCCTTCTCAATCCTCTACTTCTTCTCATTCCCGCAACGATTTGCAAATATGAGCTACTGATCCGGTATCAAATACCCAAGAGTCGAGTAGGTGAAGTAGCAAGATTAATGTCTATAACATTAATACCCGAGCGAAGTCGTACTTTGCTTCTTCTTGAGATCCTCCATGTACTTCTTGCAGTTCCTTTTCCAGTGGCTTGTCTCCTTGCAAGGTAGAAGCAAACGGCATCGATGCCGCCGACCCCTTCTTGCCCTTCTTTGCATTAGAGGCACTCGCGATCTCATCGGGAGTTAACTTTCTCTTGGTGCAAAGTTTCTTGACAGTGGTTTGCGCTTAGCCTTCGCATCATCATCACATGATGACCGTTTTTCTGGATACTCTCCTCAGTGTCTTTAGCATCCCATGCAATTCAGCCAAGGTCCTATCCATATTGTTCATGTGATAATTTAATATGAATGGCTCGAAGCTCGGAGGGAGCGGCGGAGAATCACATCGTAGCCAACTCTTGGCTAAGGGAAAACCCGTTTTCCAGGACTCTCAATGTAGCCAATCATCTTTATCACATGCGGACGACGGGATTCCCTCAACAAGCTCGCACGCAAACAAGGACTTTGAGGTGTTGAACCTCTCGGCCCGAGCTTGGTTCTCAAACATGCCACGCAGTCCCGAATAATAGTGTGAGCATCGCTGCTCTCATATTGCTTCGAAGCTCGGGGGACATTGTAGCAAGCATGAGACACTTATATCTAGGGCATCATTAGTGTGCTTCTCATAAGCCCTCCGTGCGGTTGCGGTGGCATTAGTTGGCAAATCCTCGGGATAGGGTACTTCAAGAACGTACTCCTTACGCTCTTGCTTGAGAACAATTCTCAAGTTGCGATACCAATCCATAAAGTTTGTTCCATTTAATTTTTCCTTTTCGAGAATAGATCGCAAATTAAAGGTACTGGGTGTAGTATTAGCCGCCATTTATTCTACAACGAAAAAAGCAAAGTTTAGCACAATGTTTATGCTATGTCTATTGTTAAACAATTTAACATTAGACTCCCATTACGTATTTCCACCTTCCCTCTAGGTTACGTATTGGGTCAAGATCCACATGTTAATTAATTTTCTAGTGAGCTTTGGCATCACTGCTAGAAAATTAGTAACATCGGTAAGCAACACCTTGCTAATCACATCTCTATGTGACTCTTGTTGTTGGTGTGGCATCTCCATGCCCCGGCGCCAACCTATGCCCCAAGGCCCAAAACTGTTTTGATAGCCTTGTTAAGTAAACCAAATGCTCCTGCATGTATATGTCTGACATATACCCCCTCGTGTTATGATAGAGAATGGCACTCTGCTTTGCGGACCCACCATTGACGAGCATAACGGTGACGGGTGCAACATTTGGAAGGGCATCATTACTACTTAATTTTGAGAGGGATGCTATCCTATCAAACAAACATATCACATATGAAATCAAGAAGAATAGCATATAATGAAATAGTATGGCCCCCTTCACATGGTGATCTCCATCTCCATGTCGGCGCGAGATCTCCATCTTCGGCACCATATTCCAAGTGTCGAATGCTTGATATCTTCAAACTAAGCTACTACTATAGAAGCTCTAATTGAAGATTACATCGACTCGCAGGTCGTGAAAGAATATTACAAGCATTGCACGTATGAAAGAATATTACGGGGATTGCACATATGAAAGAATATTACATGCATCACATGCATCTCATACATCTCATACATACAATAGGGCCATACCATCTCAAAGCATTCTCTGCAAAAACAAGTTAGGCGTAGAAACGTTTTCTACCTATCGCGAGCTACGGCATCGAGACGACCTATAAGGGGTACGCACACGGCGGTATCTCATAGAGTTGGCCGCCCCACACGTCGTAAGCCCATAGGAGTCTATCCGATCGGATCCCTATCCGATCGAGCCGTATCCGAGTCCAACTCGAATATCTATTCTATCCCCTTAAGCGTGCGACCACAGAGGTTCAGGTATACTCGGTTTCGGCTATAGTCTAACTTAGCCGATCGTCGGCTCGAGTCCAACTCAGCCGACACAATAGCGGCGCCTAGCAGCACATATTGACACCATAGTATACAAGAATATAATATCGGCTCACGAACCTGTAATGTGTACACAAATCCCTTTGCCTCACGATACCGGTTAAGCTATAGGCAAGATGTGTGCCATCCCTTCAATAGCTTAACCATTCACTCGAACCGTATTGGATTATCCGTCTTTGATTGACTCCTCAATCAACTTAGCATGGCCATGCATTTCCATAATCCATTACCTCGAGGGCCCAGAGATATCTCTCCAAAGGAGGGGCAAATTCCATCTTGATCACTCACATCCCACTCCATGTTTCATAGCAAACCCGAAAACTACCTTTATAACTATCCGATTTACGAATAGCGTTTGGTAGTCCCAAAGTAGGCTACTACACATGTTGGAATCCATGGTGATCTCAGGTCTAAGGACTTTGTACCAACACTACCCGAGACCAACTAATGGCACATTAATTCCTGTAGTGTCTCATGGTGGGTCTATCCAACAATGTGTTCTCTAACACATATGTCCATGTTTATTGATTTGGTATCTCCATACCCATGATCTATGAGACATGATCATCAATCAATAAACATGCCGATCTTAGAATCATATTTGTTCCAACAATATGACATATGATCAGGGATCGTTTAGAAATAGATTCATACATATCGAGTCTCATAAATAAGTCACGTACTTATTGATCAATACAAGATGTCTATTTCATGGAACTGAATAACACTTTATTCATTTATACATAAACATTGACGTGATATCCAACATCTCCATGTTGCCTCTAGGGCATATCACTACGGTCGGGGCATTAGGAAGCTCCTGCAGGGTTATACGAACCCATACACTTCGGCCTACCGAAATGTGAGGCTAAACCACAAATAGGGTACTAAGCTAGGGCTATCCCATACTAGCACATGTGGTTGTTCTGTATTCGAATTGAATAATCGTGGAGTGAAGTCCTTAGGGTAGTCTGGGCACACACTCCCCCTATCGGTATACAACTAAACACCATATGTATACCACTTGCGGCCCAAACTTGAAAACCAAGTTATACCATGTTTTTGTTTTGAGCATAGTGCATAATTGTCATAATTTTTGGAAAAGGAAATTTTGCAAATAGAACGTTGTTAATTAGCCCGATGATCGTGGGAAAATGTATACTACTAGCGAACTAAGCATGGGGATAAATAAGTCATAAGATTTCAGTTGGGTTCACTATAATTTAGCTTTGAATTGGCTAATGTGGGAGGTGGAGTGTCTAACATCGGTGTAGTATCTAACACGTTTGTATCAAGATTTTAGTTTATACATCAAACATCATGCAAGTTCCCAACCATTTGAAATAACCTCCATAAAATTTGGATCAATGTGCTCAAAGGGGGAGGTGAGACTTGCCTGGTTCTCCTTCTTCCGGTTCGTACGAGTATACGAGATCCTCGAACGATGCTGACGGTTCGTTCGTCTACGGTAAATATGCAAAGTCTTAGATTTTAAGTGCAGATGAAAACTATAATGTACTAGGACGAATGCACATGATATGCAAGGGTTTTGGCCTCAGATCGACATATTTAGTGTGGTTTCTATTAAGTCTTTTTTCTCTCCTAAAGTGAGAGGCTTATTTGTGGCCTATTTTGTAGTATAAGGATATAGCGTTGTGTCGTTCCAATTTGTTCAGTCCAAACTATAGGCTTCCTGGTAAGTGTGTTATTTTTAGTTGGTAGTACACAGTAGATGGTCCTAACAAATTTAGTTTGTATTTTTAGGGATTTTATTGGGCCCACTATGATTTTTGGAAATCTGGGTGTTTTCAAAATAACTCTTTTGCTAGATAAATCTATAAGTGGTTTTTCTGCCACAGAAAGCATATGGTTTCCGATTTTTGTCCTAACGTACATCTTATATAGTTTATACAGAATCTTGTTTTACATTTTTCGGAACGAAGGTGATTTTCTTATGATTTTTACAAGTTTAACTTGCCTTATGTGACAGCGTTTATAAAATGGATTTTTCTAGCTAAATCTGCTACGGGAGTAGTTATTTTTTATTCTACACTTTAAAGTACATAGCCTTTCGGTTCTAACAAAATTTGTTTCAAGTAAAATGGTGTTGTTTTCAATTTTCTACAAATTTTCAAAGTGCAGCTATTTTTCTGTTTGAAATAACCCTAGTCAGATTTAACATTCTATTTAGCATGGGGCCTACATGTCAGCGGCAGCTAGGTTTAAACAATCCAACAGCGTGCCTTTTTGGTGGGCCCTGGTTGTCATTTGCTCAGGTGGAGGGAAAACAGAGCAGCGGCATGGGCGAAGTTTTTGCCGGCGTGGGAGGTCGCAGTCAAGAGAGAAAATGTAGTAGGGCTCATGGCGAACCTAATGGTGGTCGGCTTGCTAGCTACCGTGGCCAGAATAGTGGCCGGCGACGGCGACGGTGGTGCCATGGCTCGGGTTCGATGAGCATGTGTGATTCTAGTGCTTGCCGGGCCTTGCATGCAACGGAAATACCATCTAGGTGGGATGGGGGTGCTTACCGAGCAACGAAGTGGCGCGGCGAGTGCAGGTTGCGGTGGCGCCGTGCGGGTCTCTCGGCGTGGCGTTCCTGCGCTTTGGGTGATCGATGCCGGTGGTTTTGGGTGCTTAGCTGCACGAATCAGGAACGGGACATTGTCAAGGGACTACTAGGGATTAGTATGGTGCTCAACGGAGAGGGAACGGACGAAGATTGACGGCAACGGCCAGAGTTGGGGACAAAAAGGAGCTTTCCTTCCCTGGTGCTTCTCCGGTCGATTCCTTGCGTTTCAACCGTCGTTAGGCATCAAGGTACACGGTGGCGAAAGGGTTTGGACAATGGCTTACCATAGATGGCTGGCGACGAGCGGGTGGTTTGGCGGCAGTCGAAGGAGGGCGCACGGTTCACGGTCTCGGCTTGATGGCGTTTCCGATCATCGGCTACGTCATTTGAAGTGAGACTTGGTCATCGAGAGAGCGAAGATCAGGGAATTGGGAATGTGCATTGCCTAAGGGAATAGCTCACCGGAGTTCCGAGGCGATCGGATCTCGTTCGGCGGCGGAGGGAGCTCACCGGTGATTTCCTGGCGCTTCGAGGGCGGTCAGCTCGGTCTCTCTCATGGAACATGTGCGGGAGGGGAGGAGCTTGATCTGCTGGTCGGGCGGTCGAGTTTTATTTGCATGCCAACATTGCGGTGGGATGCCGAGGTCGGGCGACGCGTGCACGGCGCGTTCCTCACGCGTGACGCGTGCGCGTGTGCGTGGCGAGGGCACCGGTGTGAGGGAGACGAGCTGGGACACGGTGTGACGCTGGCAACACGGTCCCACGAGTCGGTATGGCCAACTTGTCGGTGTGCAAGGGATGAGAGATGGGAATCGAGAATTTGTCTGGACATTGTGCTAACTTTCCGACTTTGGGCTCCATTTAGAAATACTTCCAGGCAGATTCAGGGGCGGTGCCCTATGGCAAACTTGTAAAGTGTGACTCAATCTACAATACTGCCAAGTTTCACCGCCTGGGGCTGGCTGTCTTAATTTTGGCAATGGTTCAAAGTCGGCTCCAGGGTTCTGTGTCGGACAGCTCTAGCACTTGGAAAAATTTACTATGGTCAAATCTAGTCTTTGTACAAATTCACCATTTTCAACACTAATGATGTGTTCCAACCTTTAGAGTTTATTTTCTGAGGTGCTTTGCAAGTATTTGGGAATTTTACTAAATTTTTCTAGGGCTCCTTTTAACAATATTTCAAAAAAGGAATTTTTCATTACTATGTGTTTGCCTCCTATGCATGTAAATTGTATCTCACTCTTTACCCAGCAGAAAGTTTTTGGGTTCAAAATTTACACCAATCATCCTGTTACTTCCATTCCAAGATTTTCCAGGATGTGACAGGCCGTACGAGGTCTCGAGACGGCGGCGGTCTTCGTCTCCGTGATCGTCGCGGCGCCTCGGCGTTCGGCTCAAAACCGATTGCGGGCCAACAATCGAGTGGACTTAGTGTTGCTTAGGGCAAAGGGAATTTAGCCAAGAATTACCGGAGATGGAGGAAACTGGGATCGACGGTGGCGGCGAGTTGGGGAAGAAAAGGGGATTTCGTCGCCGGAACACCTCACCGCGATTCCTTTGATTTACACCGTTGTCGGATAATGGGAAACACGTTGGCGAGAGGATTTGGACAATGGCTCACCGTGGATGGCTGTCGACGAACATTGCGGTGGTCGGCACGGAGCGCGTTAGGACCTTTCTATGGCGTTATCATGTTCCCGCTTGTCGGTTGCACCAAAATCGATGAACTCGGTGCCATCGAGAGAGGGAGTAGTGAGGATTAAGGAACACACATTGATCGGGAGAGAACTTCACCGAGCGTCAATGGCAATGGGATCTTTGCTTGCCGGCGGTGAGGTACTCTCCGTCGTTCTCATTGCTCTCGAGGTGGGTGGCCTCGGTTCTTCTGCGGAGTGAGATAAGAGTGAGAGAAGGACAGCATTTGTAGGCCGGTCGAGCTTAAATGTGGTCGCCAATGAGGAAGGGGAGGAGGGGGCGCTCGCCGCGGAGACCGACGCGTGCCCGGGCACGTGGCGCGCGTGGTCTGACCTGTGGGCCCATGGAAAACTGCTGTGTGTCTGACACCGTGGCCCTACCGGGCAGAACGGCCCACTTGTCAGCGAGGGAGTGAAGGAGGAGTGAAGAACATTTCCCGTGGCGACATTACAAATTTAGGCTCCGTTTAAATACATTTCCAGGCCGAATTTGGGGTGATGCCCAATGGCAAAGTTGTAAAGAATGACTTGAACTCTAATACTGCCAAATTGCACCGCCTGAAGATCACTGATTTAATTGTGGTGTTGATTCAAAGATGGCTCCAAAGCTCAGTTTGTCAGCTTTAACACTTAGAAGAATTTTGGAGGGTTAAGTCTAGGTTTTTAGTTTATCTTATACTTCTATCTTCATAATGTGTTCCTAAATCTTTTAGGTGGTTGTTCAATGTCCCTCTCATTTTCTTGGGTGTTTTTTTCTAAATTCTTCTTAAAACATTTTTGTCTAAATTTTTTTAAAAGGATTATGTCTCTAATATGCATATGCAAGTTTTTCTTTTATGCAAAGAAATCAACTAGCCATTTTTCTCTAGGGAAACATTGGTTCATAATTACATTACATTTTATTCCATGGTCTACCACATACATGATTTGCTGGTATGTGATAGTAAGCTGACTCCGAAGGTTGCGGCCCTCGAGGGGCCGAGCTCGAGAGGAGAGCCCTCGGGGGAAACACTGTGGGAGGCATTGGACAAACCCTGCTTCCTCCATCCAGACGGCCACCATACCATCCGGCAGTGCTACACCCTCCAGGACCAAATGGCCCGGGAGGCACAAAACCCCCAACCGCCAAGGCGAAGGAAGGGGAAAGGCATAGACTCGAAGCGCCGGAAAGGAGATCAGCGACGGGAGGACGGCTTCCAGGAGCCGACCCACACCGTCAGCATGATCCTCAGGGGCGAGGCGACCTCGAGAGTCTACGCCAATAGAAACTCCTCTTTCGACGCATGAACACTATCTCCATCGACTCACCTAGGCGCCTTCGCTAGTCAGAAGTCCCAATCTCCTTCTCTCGGGCGGACCAATGGGTGATATCCCGAAGTCGGGCCGTTTCAACTGCTAGTGGATGCGGTGATGCTCAAGGTGCGCCTCAAGCGTGTTCTTGTCGACGGGGGAAGCGGCATCAACATCCTCTTTAGAGGAATCCTTCGTGAGCTCGGAGTATCTCTCTCCGCCCTTGAGCCCACGGATTCACCGTTTTACAGCATTGTCCTGGGTCAGGGGAGCTTGCCCCTGGGGGTCATTTCCCTCCCTATGACGCTCGCAACGCAGGAGAACTTTAGCACCGAGTTCGTCAGATTCGATGTGGCTGACTTCGAGACGGCTTACCACGCGGTACTCGGCCATCTAGTCCTCACCAAGTTCATGGCGGTCCCCCATTATACGTACTGGTTCTCAAGTTGCTGGGCCACATGGAGAGTTCTCGTGCGAGGAGACGTCACCACATCCCATGCTCAGAGACTCGCTCTCGGAGAAGGCGCCGACCCCTCGGCTCATTTTGGCGGATTCACCCCTTGCGTGCCAACCTTAAGGGGAAGGTACCAATGGTCGAAGAAAACTTGTGTTCGGGGACACCAGCGTCGAGACCTTCCTTTGGATCCGCCGAGTACAAGACTGTCTCCCTCTCCGAAACCGATCCCTCCAAGACGGTGTTGATCGGCTCACACCTCGAGGAAAAATAGGAAAACGCCCTCGTCGACTTCCTGCGTGCAAACATTGATATGTTCTCTTGGAAACCGGCTAACATGCCGCGAGCACCCAGGGAGTTGGTCGGGCATGAGCTTCATGTCCTCCCCGATGCCAAGCCGATCAGGCAAAGGCAGTGCCGGTTCGCCCAGGAGCGCAAGGACGAGATCTGGAAGGAGCTGACCAGACTGATAGATGCGGGTTTCATTCGAGAAGTGTGTTGATTATACCTAAAGAAGAAGAATGGGAAATGGAAAATGTGTGTTGATTATATCGATCTTAACAGACATTGTCCCAAAGACCCATCTACTCTTCCCCGCATCGATCAAGTCGTCGACTCCACCGCGGGATGTTCCCTCTTGTGTTTTTTGGAATGCTACTCGGGCTATCATCACATAGGCCTCAAAGCATCCGATCAAGAGAAGACGTCTTTCATTATGCCATTCGGGGCCTTCTGTTACACCACGATGACCTTTGGGTTGAAGAACAATGGATCTACCTACCAACGAGCCATCCAGCGTTGTTTGGCCAGCCAAATTGGTCGTAACGTTGACGCCTGACGGGTTACGTGGAGGCTATGAAAGCTAATAACAAAAAAATCTACCACGCAAACCAGGAACCTTGCAAGTAAGGGTCGATAGATCGTTACTGATTGGAGTGGAGTGCAGCGGATAAAGCCAATCAGCAGCTCTCGGATCCGGAACAGTACTGGCCGATCATAGCCGATTTGCTGACCATAGCCGATCCGCCGCAGCCGATTTGCCAATTGTTTTGCCACAGCCAATTTGCCGATTGATCTGCCACAGCCGATTCGCCAAACCGTGCTCGCGATGCGCCTGACCACAACCGATCTAGTCGATCGTAGCCGTCGAATAGCACCACAATCTAGCAGTGCCTCAACCAGTATCCACACGTCCAGGGATAGATGCCTAACACCCGTGTGCTAGCACGCGCGATGAAAGGCTAGGGTTTGGCTCGGAGGTGGGAAGGGTTCCCGTGGAGATCTTGAACTCACCGACTTACGAAGCCGTGTTCTAATCTGTTGCTCACGATTAGATTGATTCGGTTCAAAGTGATACAATCAACTTGGCATGGCCATGCACTTCCATAATCCATTACCTCGAGGGGCCCAGAGATATCTCTCCAAAGTAGGGGTAAATTCAATCTTGATCACTCACATCCGACTCCATGTTTCATAGCAAACCCGAAGACTACTTTTATAACTACCTAATTACGGAATAGCGTTTGGTAGTCCTAAAGTAGACTACTACACATGTTGGAATCCACGATGATCTCGTTCTAAGGACTTTGCACCAACACTACTTGAGACCAACTAATGGCACATTAATTCTGTAGTGTCTCATGGTGGGTCTATCCAACAATGTGTTCTCTAACATATGTCCACGTATATTGATTTGGTATCTCCATACCCATGATCTATCGGACATGATCATCAATCAATAAACATGCCGATCTTAGAATCATATTTGTTCCAACAATATGACATGTGATCAGGGATCGTTTAGAAATAGATTCATACATAAAGAGTCTCATAAATAAGTCACGAACTTATTGATCAATATAAGTTGTCTATTTCATGAAACTGAATAACACTTTATTCATTTATCATAAACATTGACCATGATATCCAACATCTCCATTGTAACACCACGAAAATCGGAGAATTTAAAAGCGGAAATTGAAAACCGGAACTCATGAAAACTTTTGGCTATTTGCTTCTCATCATGTTTATTGCTTCTTATTTGCCAGCTTTGTTGCATAAATTTATATGGGGACTGATTCATCTTGATGTTCGAGAAAAAAATCAAATGATTTGAATTGCCATTGGGGAGAAAATTTCAAAGTTTAGAGTTGGGAATTTAAATATAAAATAGATTAGGGTTGTGGATTTATAAAAATATATATTTGGGATCAAAACATTATTTTGGTGATTGAGTAATATTAATTAGTGAGCAAAATGAGTGATAAAATATTTTAAAGGATTTATTTGAAGTCTAGAAATTATTTTGTATCAAAATCGCATTTTCGGAATTTAGAAAAAGAATTAAATTAAATAGGTAAAAATATATTTTTAAAATAAAAAAGTGGTAAGCCATCGCCGTCGTGCGTCGAAGCCGTCGCTATCGTGCGCCGTGCGCCGGAGCTCCGCCGCGTCCTCACCGTCGCCGTCGCCCGCCGGTAAGTCCGGCCGCCAATCCTTGCGCTAGCGCTGCCGCCGCCGAAAAGAGAGGAAGGGAGGGGGCGCGGCAAAACAGAGAAGGAAGGAAAGGGGAGAGAGAAAAAAAGAGGGAAAAGAACAAAAAGAAAGAAAAAGAAAAGGACGAAGAAAAAAAGAACAAGGGAAAAAATAGGGAAAAATTGGAAAAATTCAGAAAAATTGGGAAAAATATTTGGAAAATATTTGGGAAAATATTTGGGCAAAAATATATTATTTTCTCATATATTTTCTCGTTGTAATCTCGGAATTCAAAAATAGGACATTCGGAGATTTCGTTCTCGCGTCGTTTTTACTCGGAGTTTGTCTATTTCCTTTTCACCATTAAAAACATATTCTTTTGGTATTCGGACCTCCAAAACTTTAAATATCAATTCTTTTGATCAACGCT
Source organism: Oryza australiensis (assembly GCA_019925245.2). Taxonomy (NCBI): domain Eukaryota; kingdom Viridiplantae; phylum Streptophyta; class Magnoliopsida; order Poales; family Poaceae; genus Oryza; species Oryza australiensis. The sequence continues at coordinate 55,454 of JAIFGZ020000727.1, read as the reverse complement.
TTTTAAGTTTATTCTCTTAATCAAATTGGATTGATATTTCGCGAAAACCCTAAAATCCCAAACTCGCTTTTTAAATCGAGTTTATCCCAAAACTCTCGCCCTAACTCGATTAAAATTTTAGATTAAATATTTGGAGTCGTTTTATGGTTCTTTTCGATCTCTTTGTATTTTTATTGAATTCTGATCGAATTCAATTTATTTTTCGCACGTACGGATAGCAGAGGAAGCAGCACGACTACGTTGAAGACCCCGTCCAACAAGCGTACGAGCAAGGCAAGTCAACACTCCCCTTTGAACATATTGATCTTATTTTGTGAAATGATGTTGATTTAAACTTCAAACATGCATGCTATACATAAATGTATACCTATGCTTGATGTACCATGCCTTGATATTGATTACCCTTAGAAATATTCTTTGTAACCCTCGATGTGATACAACCGAAGAATATCTTCGGTAGAATGCTTAGCCATGCTTATACTAGAATCTTGCATATTCATGTTTTTACAAAAAGCTATATGCTTGGGCAACTACCTTAGGGCAGGTAGTTGAGATACGGCATGTAGAGACATGAGCGCCACATTGCCTTGATCATGATGTAAATAGTTTTGATGGAAGAAATGAAAAGTACAAAACCAATGTTTTTAGACTGGGGTGGATGGTTGGATTTGGGTGGATTCCGGGAAAGGCAAGAACCGTCCCTGGTCAATTAAGGACCGAGCCATGAGACTTACAACTTAGAACGAGCCAGTACAACCGTACTTCTCAAATGGGTATAGACCTAGCGGAGTAGATAGCCGAGCGGAGGCAGTATCCCTGCATAGTGGTTCAGGTGTAGGTGTTGAGTTAAGGACCTACCAATAGGTAGAGTGTCCTGGGCCTATCGATGGTAGAGTGCCCGTGATTGTGATAAGACAAAAGGCCTTTATGTGAATAATAAACTGAACTTAACGATCACTTAAAGATTAAGTGAGTTCTCTCTCTTACCCCGGGAACGCCAGAACTCCTCTCACTGGTAGGAGATGATGGCTAGAGTGCATGAGGACTTAAGTTCATGGAGCGGGTACTGCCAAAGTGAGGTTATCGAAAAGCTTTGCCATGACCGTCCCATATAGAGGGATGTAGGCTCATTCAATGAGCAGTTGCGGAGTATGGGTAAAGTGTACATCCACTACAGTGTGAGTAAATCAATCTATTCGAATAGCCATGCTCGCGGTTAATGAGCGAAGTGACAAGTTTCTCCCATGGCGAGACTCATAAATTTTAAAATGATGGGTTGGTATGCATAACGTTTTTGTGTGCTGGTGGACTCAACTTCTCGTCCTGCGAGAAGGGACAAACTCCCCAGGAAAACCATGACGAACCGGAGACGGGAAACCATCCTTGGTATCACGATGGATGGCAGACAGAACCGTCGCCGATTTAATATACTCTGAAACTAAAACTTGACTCGCTAGATGTTAGGTTTGTGAAATGATTTGGGAAAATTGGCTTTGTGCAAATAAACCACAGCCACCCTTTGAATGACCCTATCATGTGCATCATTTCGTGTTGGCTTGCTGAGTACGTTGGGTACTCACCCTTGCTATACGCACAAACTTTCAGATGGAGAAAACGAAGAACTTTGCACCTGATAATTCAGTACTGTATTTTTGGGTACCAAACTACTCGATCCAGGGAAATGGTACTATGAACATGAATGATTCCCGTTCCAAAAACGGGGGTCTACAGAGCTGGTATCAGAGTAGTGCGATTGTAGGATAAGACCAACTGGCGCCCCAGCCCCTTTATAGCTGGTTAAAGGGAAATATCCCTACATAGGATTATTTTGAAAATACAGACTATTTTTACAAAACAAAAATGTTTTTCCTTATGCCCTTGACCCCCAATTCTCTACAAAACCTTTCTCTAACCCTAATCTATCTTCAAAAATAGATGTCGGACTATGACCATGATTGGAACTTGGGAGATTGTTTAACCCACTAAAAAAATGAGAGTACACAGAATAAGGCCCCATCCATAGCTAAACCTTTACTTTTCTCATTCTCTCTGACAATAGATGGGAAAAGCCAAGGGCAGTGAATCAAGATCCCAGCAGTCTCATGGATTAACCCAGAGCAACCCTGTGGACACTCCACCTTCTTTCCCTGTGAACCCGACCTTAGCCCAGGTAGTGGCTAACCAGACACAGTTAATGGTCATGATGATGCAACAGATGCAACGACTGTTCCAACAACAACAAATGCAAACTCAAGGTTGGTACCCAGAGCAACGTCGGTACATTCCGTCGCAAACCCTGATGACTCCCGCAAGTATACTGTCAAGCCCACAGAAAGCGGTAACACCAAGCCCACCATTGGGATGGAAGGGAACACTTGACCCCCGCTACGGTTTCATGGAATGTAATGTTATAGCCTTTGGGCCTATTATTGTAATACTTTTGGTGTAAGACTATTCGTGCACTTTGCACCTGATAATTCAGCACTGTATTCATGGGTACCAAACTACTCGATCCAGGGAATGGTACTATGAACACGAATGATTCCCCTTCCAAAAACGGGGGTCTACATCCATGTTGCCTCCAGGGCATATCACTAAAAAGGCCTACGTAGATGAAGTGGTGATCAAGACGCGGATCCCCGACGATCTCTTGCCCGATATAGCGGAGACCTTCGCGAACCTGCGCAGGTACCGATGGAAGCTTAACCCCGAGAAGTGCGTCTTTGGCGTACCTTCTGGGAAGCTCCTAGGTTTTGTCGTCTCTAAATGTGGAATCGAGCCCAATCCTGAGAAAATCTCTGCGATCCTAAATATGCGGAAGCCGTCCTGCGTCAAGGACATGCGAAGCTCATGGGTAGCATGACGTCTCTCGGGAGATTCATTTCCCGACTCGGTGAATGTGGAACGCCATTCTTCTAGCTGGTCGGGAAGGGCAAAGAATTCTAGTGGTCGGATGATGCCGACAAGGTATTTGCCGACTTCAAACACCTTTTGACTATGCCAGCAATCCTCACCGCTCCGAACCCCCAGGAACAGCTGCTTTTGTATGTCGCCGCGACCACGACTTTCATCAGCACGGTGTTGGTCGTCGAGCGACCGGAGGAAGGTCGCGCTTATCCTGTCCAAAGACCCGTCTACTATGTATTTGAGGTCCTTGGACCGTCGAAGTCAACTACAAGCCGCGCAACGCCATCAAGTCACAAGTCCTAGCTGACTTTGTGGCCGAGTGGACAAAGATCCAACTCCTGCCAACCCTCGAGTCACGGCCGACCTGGACCATGTATTTTGACAGCTCCCTCAGCATTGATGGCATTGGGGCTAGAGTACTTTTGGTCTCCCCAAAGGGCGAGCACCTCAAGTACGTCCTCCAGTTGACGTTCAAGGCATCCAATAATGCCGCTAAGTATGAGGCTTTACTCCATGGTCTCCAGATCACCAAATTCATTGGCGTCAAACGCCTTATGGTTTATGGAGATTCGAAGCTAGTCATTAGCCAGGTCAACAAGGACTGGTCCTGTTCGAGCGAAAAGATGGATGCCTATTGCACCGAGGTTCGAAAGCTCGAGGGCAAATTCACTGGCCTCGAGTTTCATCACGTCCTCCAGGATGCCAACTCGGCGGCCGATCAGCTGGCCAATTTTGGGACATCCCAAGCTTCGGTGTCATAGGGGATCTTCATCCACGAGCTACATAAGCCGTCGATCAAGGATTCAAAGATTCCCAAGCCGGTCCCTGTGCAACCAGTTGAGTCGGTGCTCGCCATCTCCGACACCCCTGATGACTGGCGTTGAGAGCTTATCGACTACATCATCACTAAGGTGCTTCCTCTCGATAAGGCTAAGGCCGAGCGCATTGCCCGACACAGCAAGAAGTACATCGTGGTGGGCAACGAGCTGTTCAAGTGCACAGCATTCACTTGAGTGCTCCTGCTGTGCGTCCCCCGGGACCGTGGGATCCGAGTCCTCGATGAGATACACTCGAGCATCTGCGGCAACCACGCGGGCACAAGGACGCTGGTCGGTAAGGCCTTCCGAGCATGTTATTATTGGCCAACTGCCAATGAGGACGCTAAGGAACTAGTCCGACGCTGCCAGGGATGTCAGTTCTTCGCTAGACAGCACCATCTTCCGGCACAAACTCTCGAAACGATCCTGTCATGGCCATTCGCGTTCTGGGGGCTCGACATGGTCGGCCCATTCCCGATGGCACCCGGAGGCTACACCCACCTTTTTGTCGCAATCGACAAATTCACAAAGTGGATCGAGGTGACGCCGTTGAAGTCTTGCACCGCCAAGAAGGCGGCCGAGTTCATCGAGGGCATCACCTTCGCTTCGACGTCCCGAGGGAGATCATCACCGACCTCGGCACGGAATTCACTAGGAACGATTTTTGGGAGTTCTATGAGGACGATGCATCAAGGTCAAGTATGCCTCGGTGGTGCACCCCGAGCGAACGGGCAATGCGAATGTGCCAATGGCATGATCCTACAGGGCCTAAAGGCCGCTGGTTGTGAGAGCTCCCAGCCGTACTCTGGGGGCTCCATACTCAGCCGAGCCGAGCCACAAGACGGACCCTGTTCTTCCTGGTCTACTGCTCGGAGGCAGTTCTCCCGGACGACATGCTTCATGAATCCCCAAGGGTTCGACTGTATGATGAAGGGATGGCCGAGCGAACGTGGGCCGAGGACATAGACAGCGTCGAAGAAGAACGCATGGCTGCTGTGGTTCAAATGGACCGGTACCAACAGGCGCTTCGTCGATACCACGACTGCAATGTCCAAGGGAGGTCCTTCAAGGTCGGCGACCTAGTTCTTCGTAGGGTGCAGTCCACAGCTAGAATGAACAAGCTCTCGCCCCCATAGGAAGGTCCCTTCATTGTCTCAACCGTCACACGTCCGGGCTCCTACAGGCTAATTCGTGAAGATGGACAGGAAGTGCCAAACTCTTGGAACATCGAGCACCTGTGCCGATTCTACGCTTGAACAGGTAAGTACTCAGCCCTCGACCTTTTCCATTTTGCAAACTCGGTTATCCCTTAACCTTTTTTGTTGCAGATCACTCACCCGACCCTCGTGCGACTCGGGGGCTCGGAAGCCTTCCCGAGCAGTGTCGCCAGTCGCGTTGATCCCTTCTCACGCAATTGTGCTCACGGCAAAGCCTGAGTAGTGCGGCCCTAGCTCAGTAGCTAAGGGTTTTTGAGAAGTTGTACCGCCTGCTGAACTTGAGCTGCTCAGGGGCTCATTCGTTACCCGCTTCGACTGAACGTGGCTGGCTTGACCCTAAGTCCCTCGGGTAGTGACTTCATTCCTATTCGGGGCTGGCTGGGGTCGGGACCGGCCGTGTTTTGGTCAAGTGCCAGCGAATGAGCTCAGGGCTCCTAAACGACTGAATCCTGTGTACATGACTAAGATGCCAGGAGCTCGACTCGGGTCACCCAGACAATGTCTGTTGATGGCCTGACTCGCTCTACTCCGAGGGTTAGACACAGAGATTGGTCGGACGTCGACGACCTCGCGGTCATTCTCTACGTACACAACTAAGTGATCTAGCTTGACCGAATGTTGCACCCCTGAAATGGCCATCGGGCATAGTCGGGATCCGTCCCGCCGGCTTCCGTCACTTGGTCATGAGAGTTATACACGTACCGAGTGATCGTCGATCCTCCCCTGCCATCCTATTAGTCTTGCACTCGGCTGAGTCGATCCGGGTAGACTAAGGAAACCTTCGGATCCGTCCATTAAGGTTCGAAGAACACTCAGCATCGGAGGCCGGTCATGCGACAAATAGAAGGTTGTCTCTTCGCGTTCTGACTCGCTATGAAGGAGAAGGATCTGCTTAGAGTTTGATCGGTAGCCCTCCGAACCTGGTCCGTAGATGGGCAAGATCGCTCAGCAGGATCTACTCCACGAGACAGATGTCCTTGAGTTTGACTGGAAGCCTTTCAGTCATCGGTCCATTGACGGCCTAAGTAGCTCGGCACAGTCTACCCAAAGTGGTAGGCTCCCCCGAGCTTGACCGCCAGCCTTCCGGACTCGGACTGTTGAAGGACAAGGTCGCTCGGACGGTCTGTCACATAGCAGCGTCTCGGGTGTCCATAAAAAACACACACACATACATTGGGCATATCGCGAATCGAAGAGAGCATATGAAGGAGACTGGCAAAAGTTTTTTTATTGTTTTTGCGGGGTGACGATCATACATAGGGCTCGAGGTCCCCCTAACTTACAAGCTCAAGTCAGCTTCTTCAACTTCCAAGGGTTAAACATACTGAGGGTGTGTGCTCATGGTGGATTGATTGGGTCTACAAGGCCCAGCCAGTACCATACTTTCACACCACCCCGGCATGGGACTCTTAAAAGCACCCCCTGGCTTACAGTTCCATGGAGGCAGCGATCGTCTCCGCCGTCGGCTCCACGGAGGAGTAGATGCCATCGACATCTTCCGCCTTAATGCCAGCAGGCCACCCCTCCGTGATTGCCTCGTTATCCGCCTGGGGGTACAGCTGTTGTACGACGCCAAGGACATGTGTCGCCGCCGTCTTGGCCACCCCCAGGCATAGCGTCGAGAAGCTCCCGATCGTTTAGCGGGCGCGTCGAAGCACGTTGTCGTTTGGGATGGCCACCGATGTCTCCGGGTCGATCTCGGCAAGTAGTGTTCGACAGACCTCCCATCGCCCGTCGACCATTTTCAGGTCGTCCCTCGAGCCGGTGAAGTCTTCGGCCGGCCCGCCGGTTGGCACAGGTCATGAAATAAGTTGGCTAGAGCACACCCCAAACTCAAAACTGAGGGAATTAAAGAAGACAACACTTAGGGACAGCTTTCGCTTGCGCGGCTTGGTCCTCGGCCCCCTTGGCCAAAGCTTCATCCTTGGCCGCCTCAGCGCCTGCCAGCCTCCTCTCCAGTTTGACCTTTGCCGCCTCCGACGCTGACACTTTCGCTTCAGCATCGTCGAGCGCTCCGGTCAGGTCTTGGATAAGGGCCTGGGTCTACTGTTTAGCTGCAGCAGACCCTACAGCATCGATGGCAGAGGGGGGTCCGGTAATGCGAGGGTTGGCCCTCTACAGCTCCCTATCAAAAATGATATTTAGCGCCAGTGACGCCAATAAAACAAAACACAACGGAAAGAATATGCTCACCTGGAGGAGGTTGTGAACTTCACAACACCCAGCCGTGGGCGATTTTCGGAGCAGCCCCGACGCACTGCCCACCCGCCTCCCGGGGACACTCGGCCTTACCTCCGTGGAAGCCGGTTGACTTCCGCTTCCCTTCGGGTCGGTGGTCACCACGGGAAGGCGTATTTCCGCAAACTCCAATTGTGGAATGGCACCAACATCCTGCTATGGCTTCAACACCTTGGCAGGTGAGGTTCCAATAGAGAAATTCAGGCAAAGGGTGAAACCCAGAACTTACTCATTGCCAACGACCCTCGGGGCTCTGCTCCAACTCCAACCCTCGCCGGAGCATAGTGACAAGGCCATGAGTCTCGGCGAGCTTGGAGGAAGAAAATGGTTGTAGAATAAGGACAGGAGTACGAGAGGATCTCATACAAATTGGAGGAGAAAGATGGCATAAGGAGAGGGAGCTTGAAGCGACGGGTTTAAATAAGGGGGCGGTGGTGGGCTTGGTGGCATGAGTCTCGGAAAATGTGCGCAACGTTGTTCAAAACTGGCGCGGAGCATTTGAAATGCTTCCAATCCATCCGACTTCCCGGCACGCCACGTCACGTTCGGGTAAAATGCGGACCGTTGGTTCTTCAAAACGGCAAACGATCTTTGGTAAAACTTTCGTTGCTCGCTCAGAAGAAATCATGCAGTCACATCGTCTTTCCCATCTTAGCGACGACGCCACCGACGCTTGGGAAAAGGCGGGATACCAAGGGTTTGATGTGTCATAGCAAGCGTCTTCGGTTCATGCGCCATGGACAGGGCATGGCAGAGAATGTCAGAGGACTCCCTTCGACTTAGCGAATCGTTACAGGCCCTTGGCTTGCGATTTCTTTGACTTGGAGAGGACTTCCGAGCTATTCTTCAGTCGAGGTCGGGACTGCTACAGGCCCTCGAGTAGTAGTCTCGACATCAACCGCTATCTTCTGCTGTCGGGGTGGTGACTTCGACGACTCAAGTGTGGGCTTTCGTGCTAGCCCACGGGCGAGGTCGGGACTGCTTAGCGCCTCCGGGTATGTGGTTCCGATCACCTCGCCGACCACCACCGCTCTTGGGCGGTGGTTTTCTGACTTTCGGGGTGACGGCAAGGCCGTCTTCCTCTCGGCCGAAGCCGGAGCTACCTAATGCCTCTGGGCGGTAGACCTGTTGATCTCGATATTCCCCCTTTTTTGACCTCAAGCACCGTTCAGATCGTCGGGTGAACGAAAGAACACTCTGTATGATTTGACCCTAGGCTCGAAGGTTACACCTGCCAGGTGCACCAAGGCGGTGCACCTGCAAAGTCCCGAACTGCAAACACACCTGCTAGGGACAAACACCCTGGAAGAAGAACTTGACCCCAAGGCCGAATGTGTCATTCGCCCTTAGGCTCAGGGGCTACACCTGACAGGCGCACCTGCCAAATCCTTGGCTCGAAGCTTTGAGGATCCTTCAAAGACTCCGACGACGAAGAACTCTAATCCTAAGGATGGATGATCCATTCCTCCTTAGGCTCGGGGGCTACTGTGGGGGGTGTCACCCCGGGGTACCCCAAAGACCAGAATCAAATCCCCACCGAAGTCAAGTCGAGAGCCCTCGGGATGTGGTCGAGGGCCCAGCCCCCTTTGCGAGGTCGGGCCATTTCAACCTTCCCCCGAGTCTGACTCTGACTCTCGACCCCGACTCATCGCCCGACCTCGAGCGTCCTTGGGACAAGACTTGGCACGCAAGGAGGAAGAGGGAGGAGACAACCCGGTAGAGTCTGACATCACCTGGCAGCGCAGAAGAAGGATCCAAAGGCTAGAGAGATCACAAGATGCCCACTGTGTATAGGACCTAGCAAACCTAGCAGACCGTCATGTACCTTTTCAGATATTCTTTGTACCCACCTTTTAGATCAGTAGACTTAGCTTTCTTGGCCCCCAAGCTCATTTGTTCCTACCCCCCTTGATCTATAAAAGGGAGGACAAGGCAACAGGGCCAAGGGGAAAGCAACATTGAAAGGAAGATCCAACACCATTGTAATCTCAGTTCATACTCCACCCCATCAAAGAACATCACACACTGGACGTAGGCCTATTATCCTTTAGGAGGGATGAACCAGTATAACTCGCTGCGTCTTTTCTCTTTGGCTCGTCCTAGGACTTGAGTCGACCATCCGATCTATTAAACGACAGCATCTCTACCTGTAACACCCTGAAAATCCAAAATTTTAAAAATCGAAACATATAAATCGGAACTTGCAAAAATTTTCTGTTTGATAGCATATTATCGTATTTATTTGCCTCCTATTCGCAAGTCTTTGATGCCAAGTTAAAATAAATAAATATTTGTCTTGAAAAGAGAAGATTGGATGGCAATTCAAAAACCCTAAAAAAAAAAGAGAAGTTGCAAAACTGAATTATTTGAAACAAAATTCTAAGAATATAAATTGGGGAAAATTATGATTTAATAAAACTTGCTTTTGGGAGCCAATATTGAATTTTTGGGTAGAATATCAAAAAAATTGCTAATTAGAATTAAAAAGGAACATATCCATATGAATATATATAATATATATATGTATATATATTATATATATATTATATATATGTATATATAATAAAGTGAGCAAAAACTTAAAATCTAATTAAATTACAATTGGACCAAAAATCCTATTTAATTTATATGTGAAATACAAAAGGAATTGGTAGTAAAAAAGAAAAATCGGAAAAATAAAAAAGACACTGTTCATTTCCCAGAAGGTGTTCGGCCCGGTCCCCTTGCAAGGCGTGCCGCGCCGCTGCGCGCCGTCGCGTCAGCCTCGCACCGCGCGCTTCGCGCACGTCACCTCCGCCCGCGCGCCTCGCGCCTCGCGGCCCGTGTCGCCGCATCGCGTCACCGTCGCCCGAGCCCCGTGCCGTCTATTGCCGCGTTGCGCACGTGTCGCCATCGCCGTCGCCGCGCCGCCCGGTGTCTGTCGCCGTGCCGCCCATCGCGTCGCTGCCTCACGCCACGCGCACCGCTTGCTATCGCATCACCGGCCGTCACCCTCGCCGTCTCTCTCTCCTCCCGTGCCTATAAAAGAGCCCAACCCTCCCCTCCTCTTCCCCACATCTCCCTCCCCTACTCTCCTCTTTCTCCCCTTTCTTTCCCACACCAAAGCTCGCTGCCGCCCCCATGCTGCCCTTGCTGCCCCACCGCCGCCGACGCTGCTCCGTCTCGCCGCTGTCGGAAAGCCCTCTCCCCGCCGTCCCGATGCCGCCGCCTTAGGTTGCCGCCCGCCGAGAGGAAAGAGGAGCCGGAGAGGAGGAGGAAAGGCAGAACAAAGGAGAAGAAGAAGCACAAGGGAGGGAGAAGAAAGAGAAGAGAAGAAAAGAAAAGAGAAGAAAAGAAAAGAAAAGAAAAGAGAAAAGAAAGAAAAGAAAAAAAGGAGGAAAGGAAAAAAAGAAAATTTGGGAAAAATTTGAGGAAAAATTAGAAAAAGTTTTTCGAAAATATTAGGGGAAAAATCGTTGGGCAAAAATATATACTCTCGGAACAAATTTGGATTTCAAAAAAAAATAATTCGAGACCGATTATTAAACATGATTTTAAAACTATTTGATCCTCGCGTTTACCACTCTAGAAAATTATTTATCGCTTGTCTTCAAATATTATTTCTGATATATATATATATTTGCTAGACTTAAAACCTAGATTATCTAGTATAGTGTTTAGCTTCGAGATTATTTTTAGGATCAACTATTATTAACCCTAGGGCTTGTTGGCCCAATAAAAATTTTGATAAAATTTAAAGTTAACCCTTTAGTGTTATTTATTATATTTTGAATCATCAACCATGATATTTCTCAAACTTTGTATATATTCACTTAAAATAATACAACATCATAGTAATTATATCGGTTTAATACGAAACTTCAAATCATTGTATCTCGCTCATTCTAACTCGGATTTTGCCAAAACTCGAACCTAAACTTACGTAATATCATAAACTAGTGTTAGAAGCCATTTTTGCAATTTATTTGGATTTCATTGGATTTTATTTGAATTCTAATCGAATTCAATTGGATTTCTCGCACGTACGGTAGAGTCAGAGGAGCCGTTGAGAACATTGAAGACTCAAGCCAACAAGGTCACGAGCAAGGCAAGTCATCACTCCTTTGAACATATTGATCCTATTTTGTGCAATGATGTTGATTTAAACTTCAAACTTGCATGCTACACCCAAAAGTCCTATGCTTGATATACCATGCCTTGATATTGATTACCTTTAGTTATAATCTTTGTAAACCTCGATGTGACATAACCGGAGACTTTCTTCGGTAAAATGCTTAGCCATGCTTATACTAGAATCTTGCATACTCATATTTTCACAAAAGAGCTATATGCTTGGGCAACTACCTTAGGGAAGGTTGTTGAGACACGGCATGTGGAGACATGAGCGCCACAATGCCTTGAACATGATGAAAATAGTTTGATGGAAAAATGAAAGTACAAAAGTAATGTTTTAGACTGGGGCGGCTGAATGATTTGGGTGGATTCCGGAAAAAGGCAAGTGCCAACCCTGGTCAATTAAGGACCGAGCCATGAGATAGCCGGGAAACGAGCCAGTACAACCGTACTTCTCGAATGGGTATAGACCTAGCGGAGTAGATATCCGAGCGGAGCGGTATCCTGCGTAGTGGTTCGGTGTTGGGTTGAGTTAAGGGCTTACCGGTAGGGGATTTACCACTGGTAAGTACTGGGCAAAGATCGGGACATACGATCAATATTAGGAGATGAAGATAGAGGTTGGAAATTGAAGATGGAGCAAGTCTTTCTCTTACCACAGGAACGCGAACTCCTCTCACTGCTAGGAAATGATGGCTAGAGTGCATGAGGGCTTAAGTTCATGGAGCGGGTACTGCCAAAGTGAGGTTATCGAAAAGGCTTTGCCGTGACCGTCTGTATGAAGGGACGTAGGCTCATTCAATGGCGATCACGAGTACGGGTAAAGTGTACATCCACTCGGTGTGAATGAATCAATCTATTCGAATAGCCGTGCTCATGGATATAGAGCATCGTGACAAGACTTTCGCTTTGGACTCTTAATTTTAAAATGATGGGATGGGTTTGCATGATGATTCTTATGCACTTTGGTGGATCAACTTCTCGAAAGGCGAGAAGGCTAGACTCTCTAGAAAACCATGAAGATCCGGTGGTGGGAAGCTATCCTTGGGATCACAATGGATGGTGGACGAGAACCGTCGCCGACTTAATGAACTATGGTAATAAAACTTGACCTAGCTAGACATTAGGTTTGTGAAATGATTTATGAAAATTGGCTTTATGCAAAAGAACCACACCATCCTTTGAATGACCCTATCATGTGCATCATTCCATGTTGGCTTGCTGAGTACGTTGGGTACTCACCCTTGCTATACGCACAAACCTTCGATGGAGGAAACGAAGAACTAGAGGACCCCTATGCTTACTACCGGGATGAATGAAGACATTGGAGCGCAATATGTCTTAGTCCCGGTCGTTACTGTGGCAATCGACATGCGCATTACCTTCAAGTCGCTATCTTGTCTAATCTCGATTTTGGTTGTATCCGGAGCGGTGGGTCCTGCATGTACGATATTGCCTTCGGGCCTATTATTGTAATACTTTTGGTGTAAGACTATTCATGCATTTGCACTGATAATTCAGCATTGTATTTCGTGGGTACCAAACTACTCGATCTAGGAAATGGTACTATCAACACGAAAGATTCCCGTCCTCAAAAACAGGGGTCCACAGAGCTGGTATCAAAGCAGTGCGACTGTAGGATAAGACCAACTGGCGCCCCACCCCCTTTATAGCTGGTTAAAGGGAATTATCCCTACATATGATTATTTTAAAAATACGAGACTATTTTCCCAAAACAAATATGTTTTTCCCATACAATCTTGACCCTTGTTTCTCTACAAACATTTGATCTTACCACTACCTTTATCTAACCCTAAGCTATCTTCAAAAATAGATGTCGGACTATGACCATGTTGGAGCTTGGGAGATTGTTTGTTTAACCCACTAAAACAATCAGAGTACACAGAATAAGGTCTCATCCAGAGCTTAACCTTTCTTTCTAATCTCTTTCTCTCTGACAATAGATGGGCAGAGCTAAGGACAGTAAATCAAGATCCCAGCAGTCTCATGGATCAACCCAGAGCGACCCTACGGACATTCCACCTCCTTTTCCTATAAACTCGACCTTAGCCCAGGTAGTGGCTAACCAGACACAGTTAATGATCATGATGATGCAACAAATGCAACGACACTTTCAACAGCAACTAGTGCAAGTTCTGGCTCCGTGTCCAGAGCAACGCTGGTACATTTCGTTGCAAGCCCTGATGACTCCCGCAAGTATACTGTCAAGCCCACAAAGAGCGGTAACACCAAACCCGCCATTAGGATGGGAGGAAACACTTGACCCCCGCTACGGTTTCGTGGAACAAGGACATGGAGTAAGGAACGGTACATGGGACAAGCACACCAGGACCCCGATCGAGAGAGAGGTACAGTACGGAAGAAAGGATAAAGAATCCAATCCAACAACCGGCCAAGATTTCAGTTCGCCACCATCTAACCCCAAAAAAAAGGAAGTCACCAAAATGGAATATAGGTGGTACTGGCAGGATGATCATCACAAGCACAGTATGTACCCCTGAAGATGCTGAGGAGATTCCCTGACGTCTAAGGAAGAATGTGCATTGCTTCAACTACGGAGAATTTGGGCACTATGTCAATCAATGCCCCAAGCCACACAGCACCCCTCTTCTTACCGGTGCCAATGCAACAGCCATAGGTGGCAACCCCAGATCGGATGGCAACCCAAACAACTAGACAAGAAGTCTGCATCAACTCTGGTCTTGCTTTGGATGGAATTAAGACAGCAATGACCGTGCCCCTTCCCCTTTATGGATGAAGACCCTAGACCGATGTTAGTTGTATTGTGTTGTGTGGGACTGTGCATGGCAGTCTGATGTACCCTTATGATGTAACATCTGTGAACTATTAAAGTTCTATGTTATATCTTAAATGAGTTTATTCCACCATGCTTGTTGTGTGCAAAAGATCACTTAAAAACAACTTGAAGATCACTTAAAAATCGATTAGAACCATGACCTTAGTCGATCCAATCTCTTACCTCATCTATATTCCTCGGATGGTGCACCGTCGCGAGCCTCGGCAGCTGCGAGAACCCGCCGGAGCCTAACCCCTCCACCCTAGCGGAAGTCATGACTTTACGGACCCAATTGCTTCAAGCCATTGCCAACAACCAAGGACAACGCGGAGGATCAAGCTTAGGCGAGTTTATGCGAGCCAAACCGCCAACATTCTCCATGGCGAGAGGAACCAATGGATGCTGAAGATTGGTTGAGGGTAGTAGAGAAGAAGTTGACTCTCGTCCGAGTACGGGAAGGCGACGAGTCATCTTCGCTACCAATTAGCTAGAAGGTCCCGCAAGTGAGTGATGGGACACCTACAAAGAGACTCGGGCTGAAGATGCCGGAGAAACGACACAGGGAGGAATTCACGCTTCCTTCGTGAAAATTTTGTACCCGCAGCGGTTATGAGAATGAAGAAGAATGAATTTAGGAGGTTGCGCCAAGGCAACACCTCGGTACAAGAATATCTTAACAAGTTCACGCAGCTTGCCCGTTACACCACAAGCGACTGGCGGATGAAGAGGAGAAAATGGATAAGTTTATTGAAGGATTGAGCGACGAGCTAAGAGGACCGATGATCGGTCAAGACCACGCCGCTTCCAAAGCTTCATCAACAAGGTCGTGAGGCTTGAGCATGACCAAAGGACGGTTGAAAACAACCAAAGAGAAGGCTTGCTCGGTTCGTCCAACACAAGGGATATCTCGGCGACCCAAGGAAGCAACATCGTCCGGTTGGAAGCCACCATCGCGGCGACCAATCGCCTCTGCACCCGGCAACGCTAGCGGACCACACTGCCACCCCTTTCCGTACCCGGCACCTACTTTGGCAGCCCAGGACTTAAGAATGTGAACCGCTTCAAGCGTGGGGAGTTTGGACACTTTGCTAATCATTGCCCTAAGCCGCCCAACACCACCGTCCGTACTAGAGCCAACGCCATTGCGATGAGGAACCCCCGCCCGGCACTGGACGTGCCACTTCGAACGCCCGATCGAAGGAGGCTACCACCGGATTCCGCCATGGCCAAGTGAACCACGCGCGTGCGAAGAAGCTCGGGAGGATCAGGTCATGCTGATGGGTATGTTTTCTATCCATTACGCACTAATTAAAGTTTTGTTTGATTTTAGGGCTTAGCATTCTTTCATAACCTCAAGAATAAGCATAGAACATAACCTATGTCAGGTAGGCCTTAAGAGATCAATGATAGTAGATTCACCTGGGGAAGATATAACTATACTCCACGTATGCATTAGTGTGCCCATTCGGATCAGAGATGTAGTATTCCTATCAAACCTTATGGTATTGCCAACTCGGACTCTAGACATCATATCAAGAATGGACTAGTTAACTAAGAACCAAGGGGTATTAGGCGTGGACGGAGAGAAGTTACCGTATCTACCCCATAAGTTTCACTTGACAAACATGACCATGGGTCAAGACAACTAAGTAGGGATCAAGGATGGTTAACCTAGGTTTAAGACAACCCTTCCGGTTTCAGAAACCACCTCGATATCTCGGAAAGACGACCTAGGAAAAATCTCCCATTACCACCCTTGGAAGCAAATAAAGCTCAAACAATGACTTGGGAAATCCAACCACTCGGATGTGATACGGAAAACCCATCTTGGTGGACCATTCCGACCCAAGGGTTGAGAGTAAGCTCGTGAGATCGACGGATAGACCAAAAGGGTAAGCCAAGATCTTGAGAACATGATAGGAACTTGTGTGTTGGACTCTATCTAGGAATGGTGAGGATGCCAACCAAGCCTGAAAATGCCGATATAGCCCTTACCCTAAAAGCCAAGCTTGAACTTATTGTTAGGGGTAGAGTGACATAACCTGGACCCTCGAATGGACACTATATTGAGGCTAGGTAAAACCAAACCTTCTCTAGATAGCCTCTTGCCACCTCCTGGAATCTCTAGACCCCAATCATGTCAGGATCACCACCCATCTACGAGCCAAAGGTCTCTAAAGTTTCGGAACAATAAGTCTATTATACAACTTAAAGAAATTAGAGGCATGCTAGATCTTGTACGCTTGAAGGATGCCCCAAGGATTAAGGAGCTGACAATATCATGTTATCGAAACAAAGAATCGAAGTGGACCACCCTTATAAACTCGGTGATAGATTCTGCAGACCCAAGCGAGTCAACCGATTCGTCATCCCGCTTAGGAGAAGTCCTAATGGATCCATCCCATATTTTTATACCAACCGACTCCCAATCGCGACCCGACCCAAATCACGAGATGAGATTTATTGTTAGGGGTAGGTTTGTAACACCCCGAAAATCCAAAATTTTAAAAATCGAAACATAAAAATCGAAACTTGCAAAAATTTTCTGTTTGAGTGCATCTTATCATATTTATTTGCCTCCTATTCGCAAGTCTTTGATGCCAAGTTAAAATAAATAAATATTTGTCTTGAAAAGAGAAGATTGGATGGCAATTCAAAAACCCTAAAAGGAAAAAGAGAAGATGCAAAACTGAAATATTTGAAATAAAATTCTAAGAATATAAATTGGGGAAAATTATGATTTAATAAAACTTGCTTTTGGGAGCCAATATTGAATTTTTGGGTAGAATATCAAAAAAATTGCTGATTAGAATTAAAAAGGAAAATATCCATATGAATATAATATATATATATGTGTATATATATGTATATATATATAATAAAGTGGGCAAAAACTTAAAATCTAATTAAATTACAATTGGGCCAAAAATCCTTTTTAATTTATATGTGAAATACAAAAGGAATTGGTAGTAAAAAAAGAAAAATCGGAAAAATAAAAAAAGACACTGTTCATTTCCCCGCAGTGTTCAGCCCGGGTGGCCTCTCGCGCCGCGTCACGCGCGCCCGCGCGCGCATCGTCACCTCCGCCCGCGTGCCTCGCGCCCGCGCCGCTGCATCACGTCGCCGTCGCCCCGAGCCCCGTGCCATCTCTTGCCACGCTGCGCATGCGTCGCCATCACCGTCGCCGCGTCGCGCCAGTGTCCTTTCGCCGCGCCGCCCATCGCGTCGCCGCCTCGCGCCGCGCGCCGCCGCTCTTTCGCATCGCACGCCGACCCGTCACCTCGCCGTCGTCTCCTCCCGTGCCTATAAAAGAGCCCAACCCTCCCCTCCTCTTCCCCACATCTCCTCCCCCACTCTCCTCTTTCTCCCCTTTCTTTCCCGCGCCGAAAGCTCGCCGCCCCCGTGCTGCCCTAGCTGCCGCACCGCCGCCGACGCCGCTCCGTGTCGCCGCTACAGGCAAGCCCTCCTCCCCGCCGTCCCGAAGCCGCCGCCCTAGGTTGCCGCCCGGCCGAGAGGAGAGAGGAGCCGGAGAGGAGGAGGATAGGCGAAATCGAGAGGAAGAAGAAGAAGCGAAGGGAGGGAGAAGAAAGAGAACAGAAGAAAAGAAAAGAGAAGACAAGAAAAGAAAAGAAAAGAGAAAAGAAAGAAAAGAAAAAAAAAGGAGGAAAGGAAAAAAAGCAAAATTTTGGGAAAAATTTGGGGAAAAATTAGAAAAAGTTTTGGAAAATATTTGGGGAAAAATCTTTGGGCAAAAATATATATTCTCTCGGGAACAAATTTCGATTTAAAACAAAATAATTTGGGACCGATTATTAAACATGATTTTCAAACTATTTGATCCTCGCGTTTACCACTCTAGGAAATTATTTATCGCTTGTCTACAAATATTATTTCTGATATATATATATTTGCTAGACATAAAACCTAGATTATCTAGTATAGTGCTTAGCTTCGAGATTATTTTTAGGATCAACTATTATTAACCCTAGGGCTTGTGGGCCCAATAAAAATTTTGATAAAATTTAAAGTTAACCCTTTCCTGTTATTTATTATATTTTGAATCATCAACCATAATATTTCTCAAACTTTAAATATATTCACTTAAAATAATACCACATTATAGTAATTATATCGGTTTAATACGAAACTTCAAATCATTGTATCTCGCTCATTCTAACTCGGATTTTGCCAAAACTCGAACCTAAACTTACGTAAAATCATAACCTAGTGTTAGAAGCCATTTTTGCAATTTATTTGGCTTTCATTGATTTTATTTGAATTCTAATCGAATTCAATTGGATTTCTCGCACGTATGGTAGAGTCAGAGGAGCCGTTGAGAACATTGAAGACTCAAGCCAACAAGGTCACGAGCAAGGCAAGTCATCACTCCTTTGAACATATTGATCCTATTTTGTGCAATGATGTTGATTTAAACTTCAAACTTGCATGCTACGGCCAAAACTCCTATGCTTGATATACCATGCCTTGATATTGATTACCTTTAGTTATAATCTTTGTAAACCTCGATGTGACATAACCGGAGACTTTCTTCGGTAAAATGCTTAGCCAAGCTTATACTAGAATCTTGCATACTCATATTTTCACAAAAGAGTTATATGCTTGGGCAACTACCTTAGGGAAGGTAGTTGAGACACGGCATGTGGAGACATGAGCGCCACAATGCCTTGAACATGATGAAAATAGTTTGATGGAAAAATGAAAGTACAAAACTAATGTTTTAGACTCGGCTGAATGATTTGGGTGGATTCCGGAAAAGGCAAGTGCCAACCCGGTCAATTAAGGACCGAGCCATGAGATAGCCGGAAACGAGCCGCATACAACCGTACTTCTCGAATGGGTATAGACCTAGTGGAGTAGATATCCGAGCGGAGGCGAGTATCCCCGCGTAGTGGTTCGGTGTTGGGTTGAGTTAAGGGCTTACTAGTAGGGATTTACAGGCTGTAAGTACACGGGCAAAGAGGTTGGAAATTGAAGATAGAGCAAGTCTTTCTCTTACCCCCGGGAACGCCGTAACTCCTCTCACCGCTAGGAAACGACGGCTAGAGTGCATGAGGGCTTAAGTTCATGGAGCGAATGCTTTGCCAAAGTGAGGTTATCGAAAGGCTTGCCGTGACCGTCCCGTATGAAGGGACGTAGGCTCATTCAATGAGCGATCGCGGAGTACGGTAAAGTGTACATCCACTGCAAAGGTGTGAATGAATCAATCTATTCGAATAGCCGTGCTCGCGGATATAGAGCATCGTGACAAGACTTTTGCTTGGCTAGACTCTAAATTTTAAAATGATGGAATGGGTTTGCATGATGATTCTTATGCACGGTGGATCAACTTCTCGAAAGGAGAGAAGGATAGACTCCCCGTAAAACCATGACGATCCGGTGGTGGGAAGCTATCCTTGGGATCACAATGGATGGTGGACCAGAGCTGTCGCCACTTAATGAACTATGGTAATAAAACTTGACCTAGCTAGACATTAGGTTTGTGAAATGATTTACGAAAATTGGCTTTATGCAAAAGAACCACAGCCATCCTTTGAATGACGTTATCATGTGCATCATTCCGTGTTGGCTTGCTTGAGTACGTTGGGTACTCACCCTTGCTATACGCACAAACCTTCACATAGAGGAAACGAAGAACTGGAGGACCCCTATGCTTACTACCAGATGAATGAAGACATTAGAGCGCAATAGGTCTTAGTCCCTGGTCCGTTGCTCGTGGCAATCGACATGCCGCCGCCTTTCGTCCTGCCATCTTGTCTAATCTCGATTTTGGTTGTATCCCACCCGCAGGTCCTGCATGTACCGATATTGCCTTCGGGCCTATTATTGTAATATTTTTGGTGTAAAAATATTCGTGGATTTGCACTGATAATTGATCAGTATTTCGTGGGTACCAAACTACTCGATCCAGGAAATGATACTATGAACACGAAAGATTCCGTCCTCAAAAACGGGGTCCACACTACCACACTCTCTTTCTCTTCCTCGGGACCCTCCGTTGAGGACTCCGACCCACCCGTCAACACCGCAACTTTCTTATGTTCTTGTGCGCTTCAAGAATAACCCACGGGAGTAGATGCTTTCTTGAGGTTGATGGATTTTCTCGTACCCGCTTTCATCCATAACTACAAACATAGAACTTTCCTTCAACAATGATGGATGTATGGGTACAAATAGGGCACTATGACTCCTACAAAAATGTAGAAATATACAGTAAATCATGAAAAATAGATATATATTAGATGTGCATGACGGAGAAGAGGCTTATCCCCGATCCGCGTGCTCGAAAGTCATTGCACTTGTAGCCCCAAGGCCTTTTCATCCTCCAGCTTCTTTTCCTTTCTCACCGCCATCTTTGTCGCCCTTGTGATAGGCTCCTTCTTCCATGTTACCCCAAATGCTCATGATATCTTCGTCAAAGATGGTGTTAAGCTCGTCCGCATTGACATTAAAAATACGTAAACTTTCAAAGCTTTCTATCGCATACTTGCTTGAATACATGATGTTCTATTGTTACTCGGTACAAAGACTTGTATTATCTTGCAAGAAGATGCTTTGAACACTAGTATAAAAACGACGAGTGAAAAGGGCTCATCCTCCCCATTTTGGTAATCAAGATTTCATTGACCGCGACTCGCTCGAGTGTAGTATTTGCTTCCGCCTTTTGAAACTCAAGTTTACATGGTATCCTAGACATTACACCGCATCATTTTGAATAAGGCGAGACCGAAGTAGGCGAAGAAGGCGTCGTGGCCCCTTCACGGACCAGCGGCCAGGGATGCGGTGCGGTTGCTAACGAGACGACCAAGATGACCTACTCCATTGACCACGACTCTGCTGGAGTGTGGAATGTGATTCATGTCTTTTGAAGCTCAAGTTTACATGGTACTTCTAGACATAGAACATCCTAACGCACGCGTACACTACTCGTCACCACCACCTCAATAACGAAAGGTTGAATGCATGCATTACAAAAAGACATGACCGAACTCACTTATGATTTTAGAACAAAAGATTATCCCCCTAGCTTTGAAGGGAAACTCTTCAAAGCTTGCAAACCCAAATCATGCCTCGTGACTCTAAACATTATCGAGATTATATGAACTTTCAAACGATGGCCCGTCACAAAGAAAAGGATATGTACTAGTGGAATACAAAACACATAGGTAAAAACACTTGAATATGATATAGTGTAAAGTGATAAAACACAGGAAAACTAAAATTTGGGTTGTTTGGATCACAAGAAAAATCTAGGAGAGAGACACATAGGCACTGGATGTTTTATTTCCCATTAAAATGGAGGATTTGCTTCATTTCCAAAGGAATTCAGCAGCAGCTTTCCTTTGTCCCAAACGGCCTAGTAGGGAAAAAATTCCAAAGGAATACAAACTTCCAAAATTCCTTCAAAATACCTTGTTCCAAACAGGGCCTTAAGGTTTATTGATTATACTACCGAGTCCACAACAACTCACACAGCTAAGTCGACAAATTCTTAGGTCAGTACAGAAATAACAACAGCCATCATCCACAGGACGAAAGTCCACAATCCTTAGCTCAGTAGAGAATAGGGTTCAGGCCTATCCAGCTTATCACTTTCACATTAAGTAGAGTAACTGTATATGCTTAGAGAACTGGCACTTTTCAGCTTGCGGTAGCACCAACCAAACAAATTTTTTTCTTGGAGTAGTGAACAACGTCGAGTGAATTGAATCTTTCTCATCAAGCAGCCAAAATGCCTAATCCATCAATTCATTGTCTTGGAGCCATGCCTTGACACCTTTGAGTAGAATTGGGTGTTTGGAGAACTTGAGTAAAAGATCTTCAAAAGATGCGAATGCACGCATAAGCTGTAACTGCAGTTGTTAGTAGCACAGATACAGCATTAACAGCATCATTATCCAGGATAGTCATTCCAGAAATCCTGGTGACTGTAGGGCCCCGTTTATTGACCACCTGCAAACAAGCAAGAAACCATTACATGTCAAGAAGCTAAAATCACCAAATGGTTTGTGGCTAAAAGAATCATTAAATGCCGAAGTGGATTAAACTTGCTCATGATCGCAAAAACTTCACAAGCAGTTTACAAACTAGAGAAATATATTAAGTATATTGGTGAATCTGGTGAGGGTGAATCTGCTACCACCTACCAACTGTGAGGCCATTAAATTGGTGAATATGCCACCTACTCCCACTATTAGCTGACATGTGGGGCTACTAAACAGTGACGTGTGTAGACTATTCATTCCCAACTTACGGAGGAGAGGAAAAAACGTATTCAACCTGCTCCTTGCAACACATGAGTAAGCTCGTATTTCAAATAAAATAATTTCACTACAACGGCTCACACAAATGAGAGAGAGCTATAAGGGTAACATATGAAAACTTGTTTTTAATAGGGATACATAAGACATATTAAAACAAATTTCACACAGAAATTTCAAGTCCTATGCAATTTTATACCTCAATCATAGAAACAAACTTGTGGATCAAATCTTTGTGCTATAAATGGAATTACCTCTGAAATGAAATCATGATCTCACGATGTATGGAAAAGCATGGTTCTATGCATTTGACTCAAGTATGATTCAAACCTAAATGTCACAGAAAACATTACCTTCTTCCGAACACTGCAGTATCCACTGAACTGGAGTGTGGCACCCAACACTGAATCAATCAGACTGCCAAGCAAACCAGCAGTAGCAGAGATGGGTATTACTAGGAGCTGTTGAAGAGCCACGTCAAATGAGCACTCCACAGTCAACAGTCCAACAAAACAAAGGTCAGACCTATGATTAGGCCACCTGCTGTGGCAGCAAGAAGGCCTTGTAAGGTCACTCCACCGTTTGTACCTTTCCTGACAGGCTTAAAAATGATGTTGAATTATCAGGTCACACAGACAAACACATATGTTAGCATGCTATTACCGTGCACATTTCAAAAATCAGGAGCAGTAAAATGGAAATAACATCATGCCTACAAAAGGAACATTTCTCTTATACCAAACTACCTTGGTTCTAGTTTCCAATTATGCCTATTGAATTCAGGGAATTGGGCATCAACCTCAACCCATTGAATATGTTGTTAATATTCCAAACTTGCTTGCCTAATGTGATCAATATGTGATCCATAAGTTGCATGAACAACATGAAAGCACTTCTAGAGCAGTACGTGTTAGTTGGTTTCTTAGTGGTGTGAGTCAACCTTTTTGTCTTGTATCAGTTGTATGCTTGCGTGATCCAAAAAATTGGCAAAGCAATTTGTTCAATACAAAATATGTTATGTGACAAGATTTTTTGCCACTTCAGATAAACTGATTGGTTCTCACAGGCTATGATGTGTTATATGGTCAAATTTGAGGAGAACAAATCATATGCTGTGGGTTTCTCTCAAAAAATAATAAACCCACTGTGCGTTTGGCTAAGAAAAAGTTTAGACAAGTGGCTAAAACCTGAAAGAAACAAAATGTGGTAGGCTGGTGCTGGCCAAGCATACCCTTACTACTTCTGAATGAAGATTGCAGAAACTAGAAAGACAATCATGACTGAAAGGAACATCTGACCCGAAAAGGAACACATACCTTCAGAGTAGTAATAAGACGTGGCTGTTCATCACTAAGCACACCAAGTTCGGATGACCAAGTATCTCCATTGCAGCAGCAATAGTGGCCAATGATGCCACCAATAATACCAGTTATAACCTTTGACTCATGGGAGTCCAGGCATTGATCTTGTCCTCCGGTCATTGTTGCCAATATGATGACCAATATAGTAGCTATTAAGCTATTTGCTAGGACTTGGATCCTTTAATGTAAAATGCGACGGTAAGATAGAAAAGTAAAATAAGGTTGACAAATCAGCAGCTGTTGTGTTATATCCAAATATAAATGTTATGCCATCCGTAGAATAAATCACCAATTTAAAGATTTGATAAGGTCCACACAATTCACTAACATCTTCAGAGTATAATGTGATAAAATAGAATATAAACTAAGTTTTCTTAAATTAGGCAATGGTTCCAAGAAAGAATATCACCAGTTCAAGAATAGTTCTGAGGAAAGAGAATGACTAATCATAATGTATCTTCATCAAATCAATTGACTGTTAGGGGGGTTATTCTTTGATTTATATAATAGCTTTACACTTTTCCTATGGTATGGATTGGAATTGTGTTTCCACTACATGCATGCCGATGACAGTATTGAAGTGTACTCCTAATTTTGAACACTAACATTAGATGATCGAAACTTAATGAAGCTCCATTGAGTTCTCAATCTTAATAACTGTCTTCCAAACAGGCATAGACTTGAAGCATAATATATAACAATCTTTTGCTGCTGTACTAGGAAACGGGCTTATTGAAACCACCACATAGCAAGATATTGCACACCAATACCATTTGCGGCAGTAGCTTTGTATTTCTATCTAGAATATCGAATACATGATTATCAATCACTCAGCAGTCAGCATCATTGCTGCCAGTTTAGATACTAATTTAGTTGGAGATGGCAGGTTCATCATTAGCTGCCAATTCAGATAGTACTAATTTAGTTGGAGATGGCAGGTTCCGTGACTTACCAGTTGCGCTGGCCGCCCTCCTTGAAGTCGTCCTCGACGCGGCGCTTCTTGTCCGCGCCGATCTTGGTCGCGCTGGACGAGGTGAAGAAGAAGGCCAGCATGAGCGCACCGTACCTGTAGCCGCAGGCGAGGTGGATCGCCATGACGACGAACCCGGCGGCCCCGCCGGAAACCGTCCAGCGAGCGACGGCGGACGGCGCGCGCGGCGATGACGGCGGCCAGCGCCGCGCCGATGGCCGACCGGGCCGCGAGGGAGGCGGCAGGGATCCCCATCGGCTGCGCTGCGCCGCCCGCGGAGGGGCGCCAGCGGGGTGGGGGAAAATCGAATTTGTGGTAGGGGCGCCGGAATCTGGGAGACCGGGATGCGACTCTACCGGTCCAAGGGATGACTGGTATGCATTCGGCAAATCTGAACCGTCAGTTATTTCCTCAGCTGATGAGATTGAGCCACGTCGACGTTTTCTTCCCTGCCCTGTCTGTCTGCTCGCTTGCGCAGCGCAGAGACAGCTCAAACGAAATCGTTGCCCATTACAACTATCAAGGTGGAGCTAGGAAGCAAATAAAAATAATTTATCAACAAAATTTTTATACGTGTATAATTAGCAATTTAAAAGTTAAGATTGGAAAATATATTATGATGAAAAGAATACCCAAAATCAACTTTATGTTTCTTTTTAGCTACAGCTGAAAAAGCAGCGAGTATACTATTCTTGAGAATTAATTGGATTACGATGACTACTTATAGCCCATTTGGTTAAAAAAGGGTGGTTGGAAGACCTATGATTCTGTGGGTTGGGTCATCATCATCTCATCTCTAAAAACACATGCTTAGTGGGAAAAATTAGAGCAATAAATTCATCCCACCAAAATCATAGAGGTGTGATCCCATAATAGATTCTTGAGGATTTGTTTTAATTTACCCTAATACTGACATAGGCTTGAAAGTATATTGCGGAATAATTTGTTGTAAATTCAATATTAGGCCTGATAAAATTGGCTAGATACA
Source organism: Oryza australiensis (assembly GCA_019925245.2). NCBI lineage: Eukaryota > Viridiplantae > Streptophyta > Magnoliopsida > Poales > Poaceae > Oryza > Oryza australiensis. The sequence continues at coordinate 29,745 of JAIFGZ020000727.1, read as the reverse complement.
TTCTCTACTTTATAGATCACTAGCAATTATGCTCATGCGTTACAATGGGTGAAGTCGGGACGCGGCGTGGATGGGGACAGGAGGGAGGGGCGCAGGCGCGGCACGGGAGCTCCGAGCAGCGATGGGATGAAGGGACGCAGGCGTGGCACGGGCGCGGCACGGATGGGGACGGAAGGGAGGGCGCAAGGAGAAGGGGGCAGGAGGTCTTTTCTTTATCCAACTGCGGATTAATTTTATAAATACTCAAGGGTTTCTTTGCAAAATAGCCAGACGGACGAAAATTTTGGGTAAAAACACTACTTGATTTATAGATAGTTATATATAGAGTAAATGTGTCTGTACGTTGCAACGGGTGTTATTTTATTTTATCATAATTATTCGAAAGTGAAAGTCTCATATAATTCCAATTTATATTTTTTCTTTTTGTCTTTACGTCAGGCATATTTCAGCATTAGGACTACGGGTTAATTTTATAAACACTCAAGAGGTTTTCGCAAAATAGCCAAAGGCGGATCTGCGGGTTAATTTTATAAACACTTAAGGAGTTTTTTTAAAATAGCCAGAGGACTGTGGGTTAATTTCATAAACATTTAAGGGGTTTTCGTAAAATAGTCGGGCGGATGCGGATTAATTTTATAAACACTCAACGGGTTTTCTACAAAATAGTCGATGAATCTACGGGTTAATTTTATAAACACTCAAGCAATTTTTTATAAAATAGCGACACGAACGAAAATTTAAAGTAAAATACTACTTTATAGATAGTTATAATGAGAATAAAAGACAAGGAGGCTTTGAAAGAGAAAGAGCATGATGGAAAAACGGCCCACCGAGGCCACGGTATGAAAGGAGAGAGAATAGTCGTTCGTCGACCATGAAAGAAGGCAATGGCATGCTAAGAGAGTCAGAGTGGAGAGTATTACAATGGGACGAGACATGTCATATGGTTTATTGATGAAGAACACATCATATACCAAGCGAGCATGTGCATACCCTATAAATATATACGTGTATATGTATTTAAAAGTGGTGTGGACTAATTTTAATTGCAAATAACAACATCACGTTAAATTACTTGATATGCCTAATTTCTAGCAAAGCACGTGTATTCCATTGCAATAAAGATGCTTCTCTATATCCATGTAGCTCTATAATGTCATCTAGATGCCCCTATTGTATTTGCGTTGTGCTAATGGAAAAGAAAGTTTCGGTACTTTTGCAATAAAATAATTACGACATTTATCTACATCCTTGTAGCTTTTGATAATATCATCTAGACGTGCCTGTTGTACTTTCATTGTGCCAGTGGCAAAGAAAGTTTTAACCTTTTAAACTAACTAGTAAACGTGTACGTGGATACTAAAACATATACTTTGAAAATTTAAGCTACAAACTTATTATAGGACACCTCTCAACCATAAATTCTCAATAAAAAGAAAATATCTTCATTATGGAAAATTATTTATGCTCTAGGAGAATCCTAATATTTCAACTTAGAGAAATAGATATCAATTTAAGTTTTTTTACTTTGACTTGTCAATAACGAATATTTGAGGTATATATAGAACTTTATTTTTAGAAGCAAATGTTTAATATTTACAATGACATGATTTACCTAGTGTGCAATGCACATATCTCGTAGTATATATTCCTTAAAGTAATCAAGTACAAATGTAGAATATGTTACGTACTTACGTCCACAGTAATCTACTTATCTCAAAAACATGCTCTAGAAATTCACGGTGACCAATATTATCAATTCTTGCAAACCAACCCAAAGTAGGCGTGTATGGGGACTGAAATATCTATTGAATACGTATACGTGTTAAATATGATGCATGGATAAAAAGTGATAAATAATTAATTACACCGTAGAAATTGACAGAATATGTAGTTTTGTTTGGTCAAGTGCAGAACCCATAGCAATAGACAATTTCTATCAAGACAAAAAAATAATTATCCTCCAATGAACATTTAACAAATATGATAATCAATCTCCAAGTTTATCTAAACAATATTATAATTGGTTCATATGCTCCCTTGTCCTTGAGAAAATAGGTGGACCCAATGCAAATGAAGGCAAAAATATTTGAACGTGTTGCTTTTCAAGCCACTCGGCATAATTGTAATAATCATTTTGATGTCTCGATTAAAAGGAACTTTTCCGCAAAATCATTTGATGATAGAGATGATTTAGGTTCATAGCTTAGGTCTAAGTGGAATGTTTGCCAAAATTTAAATATTGTATCCACTTATAAGAAACTATTATACATGCTGAAATTACTATAAAATGTAACCATGTCCCAACTCCCAAGTTTAAAATTATCAATTTTATAGTGTAAACAGGCATCAACACAACAAACCTTTAATAGTAACCAGCTGATCATAAGAGGGTGATTAAGAATCAAGATATGTGTGCAACATTTCATGGTACATATTTCCAATCCATGCAATTCTTATATTTTTATACTCAAACGAAAATACTTCTATGTAACTCCCGAAATGTGAACAACAAAAGAGATTATAAAATAGCAGTGCTTTGTTGTACCTAAAGCAATTGCATTTGAAGCTACAAATTAGTTCTTTTTCACAACTATGGCTAAAAATCAGACATATCTAAATACATCATTTGCTTATGAAGTATCAGCAATAGTCAACACAAAATCGGAAAGCTAATTAATATATATGAGCTAATCATGTGCTTTGATTACATGAACCATCTTACTACAAAATGTTATCCTACCGATATGGTGGAAGTGAGTGATCCCTCCGTCCGAAAATTAAGCCTCCATATTTAGCTAGAGGCACTATAAACAAAATATATTTTATACGACTCAACATTTCTCACATAAAACCAAGGTTCTATAAATAATGCATATTTTCTGAAATGATGGCAAACCAGGAAAATTCTGTAGTCCACCCGTTGCTTCATTCGTTGGCCTTTACCGAATTTAAAAGTCGATATAGCCGAGCTCAGAGGTTCAAGCTACACTTTTTCCCCCTTACTTGACCACAACACCCACATCAAATATTCCCGACGTAAGATCAGATTAGAAAAGAGGCAATTGCATAAGAAAATTCTATCATTTAACAACAATATCTTTAACATCACTATTTTTACTTTTGTGGAGCATGGTGTAAAGAAGCAATGGAAACCATTATTCATATATGTCTATATATATCATGACACTTAATGTATGTAACTGAATATTCACCAAATAAATTTGTAATCGCTTTGTTTTTGTGTTGTGAACTAAATCAAGTAGAGTAGCATACATATATTCAAAAGAAAAATTCTGCATGAGAAATGCATGAGAAATTAACAGTTGCATGAGAAAAATCGCTCCATCATGTACATATGTAAATTAAATTAACAGTTGCATCTATAATTTCTTTTAGAATTTATCATGTTAATTTAGAGTGAAAGTGAAACAATACCTCAGAGTTAAGTACTGTCACCATGTGCTAGCTTCATTTCCTATCTGAAGTATCTTTCTTCAGGCATCATAATTTTACTGAGAAATTAACCTGAGATAACAACTTGATTCGGCATATTTTTGTCAGATATTATCCTACAATATATAACAACTTGATTGAGCATAATCATGTATGTAGAAAACTTTTAATGAAAAATAACAGCAAATACTATTCTGCTAGCCTGCATGTGACAATCATAACTATTACGCACCTCCATGAGTTCCTAGACTGAGTTTTGATATATCATCACTATCCTTACTATTATTCTTAGTCATGACCAGTCTAAAAATCCCAAATTGATGGTCACCCTTGCTAACTTGCCGTTATTAACAGAGATAAGTTTGTGTTTCACCAAAAGAAAACCATTTAGCAAGTAGAGTAGTGTCATACCAATCAAACACACAAAAATATAGAAAATGTCAAAAATTGTAGAAATTATAGAAAATTGCGGATGAAACTAGTTAATTGCGGATGAAATTGGTATATTTTATATTAGTATAGATGCATATACGAGAAGACCTCTCAGGGATCTGCAGTATGCTGTTTGCATCCTTTGGACCAAAATGCTGTGAGGTCTTGTGGACAGTTTTCCGGCACAGTGCACAGAAGTGCATCTGGCATGCCCAACAGAAGACGTGGTTGTTGTTTCCTATCTGATCAAGTTACCAAAGCAGATGCAAAATTAGGAGCTAGGGCAAAGGTATAGTGTATTAGAAAAAGAAATATAGCACTACGGTTTTAAGACTCTAGGACATTCTCTAGAAGCATGCAGGGTTGGGGCCAGCACTACAATATAGTTCAAAGCATGAGCCAAAATGCATGACAAGAGGGGCTGATTTACTAATGTCAAGGTGGGCAAAGGTTGTTTTCAACCCCACCCCCCAAAAACATCTTTATCTAAAAATTGTATGTTCTACATATTAAAGCCCCATGACCATGAAAAGAAAGTAGTTAGGTTAATGCAAAATATACCTTTGACCAAAAAAGTGGTTGATATTACCTTCGAACATGGTTGCCGGCAAGTAGGGCATGGATGAGCATATTGCCGAAACATTTCAGCTTGCACTTGTGCAACATTTTGACGCTGGACCCGCGGATTCATTTGCATGTTCCATCTATCAAGCTCTTCCTGAGGGAAAAGCTTACATGAACCCCTGTGCACAACAACATGATTGGTCTTTGTCAAGTCTATGTATGATAATGAAGAGAAATTACATACTGCCCCAAAAGAAACTAACCTGAAATATTCATAACCATCAATTGCACTGTTACATTGGTAGCAGAAGTACCGGCCACAATTACTACATGACATCTTATTGCATCCTTCTATCTTATGGATAGCCATCTTGCACTGTGGGCACATTTTTTGAGTCCTTCATAATTGCCTTGATATTGCACAGTTCTTCTAGAAACTTATGCTGATCTCCCTGTAATTTCCCTGCTTCTTGGCGTTTCTATCACATAAAGGAAGTTAGGATTTTCCTAAAATATACTATGAAGAGAAAAATACAACGCAAACAACAAAAGCAAAGTGAGACATGGTTTGCAGTAAGAATAAATTACAGCCTCATTGTTACTACACTGAAGATGAGGGAGAAACAACACATGTACACCTATGGTATGGAACCTACAACATACCAATCCAAAAGTGTAGCGAACTGCATACCAAATTAGATTAAGAAAAAAAAGAACAGTTTACGCAACTTACAAGAGGTAAGTTTAATATTACTCACAAAGGGTAATTTATAAATCCGAAGGACCTCTCGATAATCATGAAAAACTATTTACGCAACTTAAAAGAACTGCATAGCAAATTAAGCCTACAAGTGGAACATCAAGGTCAGAACATAGTTTAGAAAGGATTAATAATTCAGATCTATATAACACAGCAAACCATATTATAATCTTTCTTTGGTTCCTAGTGGATGGCAAAACATTTCTCAATAGAACAGATTACTATCTCTAGTTTCTACCGATTCGCTCCCATCCCACCACCCTTACATGCCTCTGTACCCATTGCTTCCAAAGTGCTACACATCCCTCTCACTTCCATTGTCAAACATATTTTCTTTATCTTTACAAAATGTTCAGATTCTCGCTTCCCCAGGATAACTAACTTCCTTTAGTAATACCCACCGGAAAATGGGAGGTCAATTGGGCTGAACCAGAAGCTCGTCAATGTCTTCTTATCCAAGTGAGGATAAACTAAAACATCAATTGTTACCAGAAAGAATAAAAATGCAATTGTCGATGTCTAGCATAGTCACCCCTGCGAGATAAGGAAAACAGCACATGATACGCCTACTACGGTAGCAAGATCCATAAAGTGCATCGAACCTAATTCAAGTAGTGCAAAATGCAGTCTCATTGGATCCTAGAGCACAAAGATCCCATTTTCTATTGTTTGTCATAATATATTTTTCCGATGAAATAAATTAGTGGTGGTAATCTGCTAAACATGATAATAGAAGTCCCATAACTAAACTAAATGCAATATAAGATAAATTTATGTGAAATGCAGTCCTCCCACCTCCAAAATAAGTAGTTTTTCTTCAGGCAACATACATTTGTCACCAACATGACGGCGATCTCTACAAAGCATGCAGAAGCTGAATAAACAACTTGAACACACCGCTTCATTATCTGCATCCTCCAAGCAAGCAGTTTCACATCTCGGACAGTATACTACATCACTCATGGAGTCAAGAGTTCTCCGAAGCAGCAATCCTTCCCAACGTTCAAATTCTTCTTCCCCAAGAAGCCTTTTCAATATATTAGGAGGAACAACAACTCCACATTTTGTATCGGGACATAGCAACTTCACTACAGTTCCTTCCTTTACATGCATTTTACAATATGTTTGCATGCATTTCGAAAGCAGAAGAAATGATGGCATGGAAGTTTGACGAAATCAGTTCCTGATGATGTAACAAATTAGACTTAAAAATAGCAATATAGATAATGATGATTAAGCAAATGAAAATGGATGGGGAAAGAAGTAGGGGCAGCGGAAGGGGAAGAAGCAGGGGCGGCGATGGCGCAGGCGGCGAGTCTGGGAGGCGCCGATCCACGGAGGTTTCGTCGCCGGTCTATGGGGAGCGCGGCGACGCTCGGAGCAAATGGATGGGGACAGGATCGGCGCGGGGGAGGCGCGCGCAGCAACAGAGCGGCGGATGGGGACGGGATCGGTGCGGGGAGGAGGCGCGCACGGCGTCGGAGCGGGATGGGGACTAGTACGGCGCGGGGAGGCGCGCGGCGCGGATGAGGGCGCACAACAGCGCAGCGCGGCGGTGAAAGCGGGCGGCGGATGGGGGAGGCACGGCGGTGGATTGGGGCGCGCGTGGGATGGTGCCCGCGTGATGGGGAGAGCGATGCCGCGCGTGATTCATTTTTCTCTCTCCCCGGACGACGTGGGTTCGAGGCAGTTCATGTGGACGCATGAAGGATGAGTCCCACGCGTCGTGTGATCCTGCAATGTTGGTTAATTATGGATGAAACTGGTTAATTGCATATGAAATTGGTATATTTTAGATTAGTATAGATTATGATGCTTCTCTATATCTATGTAGTTTTGATAATGTCATCTAGACATCCCTGTTGCACTTCCATTGTGCCGATGACAAAAAAAAAAGTTTCGATCTTTCTCTCACTGAATTCTATCTAGCCTAACATACACTGACAGATTTGTGATTTGCTATATTGAAATACTTACGGTGTTGGTGTAAGTGGATTGTCATTGTATTAGATGGCTAAGATTTGTCAAGATAATTCTCTAGAACACCTCCTTGGTGTAAGTGGGGTTTTCAACAAAACATGTAGCACCATCATTAAAAATGTGATGGTGGATTCGTGAATATACCTTCCATGATTACAACACAAATTTTTAAGCTTAACATGCAGACATGCCGCATCATCATCCACTATTTAAATCTTATACAAGCATGCAACATTATCTATAATTTATTATATTCTAGGGCTTAACATGTAAGTATAGCAAATCATCATCCCAACATCATATCCACAATATTTCAACAAATATCCATTGTCATTTACAATATTTAGTATACATTCATCCACATATCTGGCAGCAAAACGTAGGGCATCGTCTAGTATAATCTCGTCACTGACCAGGAATGCAAATCCCGGTGCCCATAAATATCAAGCATGTGTGGTTGTCCTTGAAAGAGCATCTAGGTGCCTAGTGGGTTTTGGCTAATTGATCAATTAAGGACTAATGCACTTGTTGAGTGTACAAGCAGTGGATTAGTCTAATAAAAAGATGATAAAGATGATGTCAAGAAGATGGAATACAATGAGGTTTCATTGTGATGCAATGCTACAAGTGACTCGAAGATGGCAAGATACGGTGAAAGGTTGGCAAGACTTAGCAATGTGGTGGACCATGCATGGGAGAAGGGTAAGCGAAGGCTTGGCGCCGAAGGACCCGATACGTTGATGAAGAAACACCGATGGACCGATTGAGGCCATAGGAAGTCACAAGTTGTTGAGGATCAACTTTTATTGTAGAAAAAGATTGAGATGGAATGCCGAAGACCAAGAGGATGTGATTCGTTAATGAACATCAAGCCAAAAACCATAGCGGCATTGATCAAGGCAAATGTATAATTGATTTGGGACTAATGTACTTAATAGTTGTAAGTGAATAGTCCCCATGGAGAAATAGAGTTGGTGTTGGCAACCTTCCGTGAAGCAAGAAGATGGCGTGATGGTGTTCCTAGTGGTATAGCTTTTTATTTGTATTTAAGTATAGGAATGCCGTACTATTAAGAGGGATACAACATTGATGCATTCATTTATTTCTCGGTGCTCAAAGTGACATATGCAAGTGACACCTTGAGAGAAACCCAAGACTTAACCTAACCTATGAGTGGTTCTAGAGCTTATCTCTGTTCGACCTTGGAAGGCCGACCGGAAGTTCGTGTGTGTTTGTGACCGGAAGTTTTGGTCCTTCTTTTACACTGGGACATCAACTTCGGACCTGAAGTTCTGGTCTTTTTGACCAAAAGTTCCAGTGTTTGAGTCTGTGAGTAAAGACTAATTTTTGGAACTCGAATATTTAAGCCCCTCCATCCCTACTATCTTTGTGAGTGAGATTTGGGGAGAGAGAAGAGTTGGGTTGATAGATTAAGAGGTTGAGAGTTAGTGAGCTTCACTCCATCCTTTGAGCATTTGAGTTCATAGATAGCAAGCCATCGATTGTGTTTGTTACACTTGGTGGTTCTTCACCTAGATGTCTAGGTGTCGCCCACAAGGATCCATTCGTGTGGATTGCTCAGCAAGTTTGTAAGGTTTGCCTCATTGTCACAAGGGAAGAGGTAAGATGAGTGGAAACCGGGTTATCTTTTAGGAGGTTGCTTGGTAGAGCAAGTATCATCGGAGGTGGGTGCTCGTTGTCCAAGATTGGACCTAGGTCTAGTCGCTTGGAAACTTTCTAAGCATCGGTGGTTGCTTGGAGACTAAATCTTTCTTGTGGTTGATAGCCTGGTCAGGCTTGGGATCAATCAAGATCCGGCTCCTTGGAGTCCCTCAACGGAGAGTAGGATCATTGAGATCCGAACTTCAATGAGAAATCATGTCTCCATTTTGTTTTTCTTGTTATATTTGTTTCCTTGCATGTTCCCGATTAATTACTCTATCTACCGCAATTATGTGTTGTGAGGTTTTGCCCCTAGGTTTGCTCCTATGGGGAACAGACTTAGAGGACCTAAGTTCACGTCTTTTAGACTCCGAAACTTTAGGTCAGCTACTTTTATCCTGAACAAATGAAGTTGACCAAAAGTTTTGGTATTTAAGACCGAAACCTCCAATGAATTTGATTCTTCCGTAGTGTTTTTCAGAATGCCTAATAACCTTCATCTCTAGGCAACATCAAGGTCCTTTCAATCAAGATCGAGCCTAACCCCTAGATAGGCTTAACCTTTTGGAGTGATCAAGATGTCAAGGGATGGTGAGATGATTCCAAGAAGTTCTGCACCCGATACTCAAATGGATACACCATCAAATGAAGGTGAAATGTATTTATAACTTCTCCTACTAGATGGTTCTAACTATGCATCTTGGAGTACTCGCGTGCTCAATGTGTTTAGGACCATGAGTCGGTGATGGTCCTTAATCGCTAAAATCCATCGCCAATTCCGCATGAAATGAACAAAGGATGAACATCAACATAGCGGAGGATTATTTACTAATCATTTCCACACGTATTGGTGAATATTTGTATGCAGGTGAATAAAACATCGAAATGAAATTAAAGCACACTTTCGTGGCGAAGAAACACAACTCCGACCAATTGACGCTCGCCACATCAGCATCCCACGGATTGAGGGGCCCATAAGTCAGCTTAAACCGACTTAAAGTGGGACCAAACCACCCTCAACCGCCTTAGGGGACCACATGGAAGTCACTGGTGAAAGGCGGTGGAGAGAGGCGATGGCTGGGGTTCGATCGAACCCTAGATCGGCCAAACCGACCCTCGGCCCCCTCATCTCCACCTTCCATGTGGCAACCTCACCATCAACAATGGCCAAGCTATGCGTGTTTGACGGTTATAAACTAATTTTAACAACCCCCATTGGAAGGCTATAAGAAGGGAGAGCGTCACTTCATTCCACACACAACACAAGAAGATCAAAGCTCCATTCCAAAGGCATAGTTCTTGTTCTCTAGTGTTTAGAAACTAGGGTAGAGAGTGAGGGGTAGTGCGGAGGAGTGTTGGGTATCTCGGGACCGACCTCCGAACTTGTACCTCGACGGATGCTTATTCAAATCAAGTAAGTATTTGTGATTTACTATGGTTGCTTTACTTTACTTAGAGTAATTACTTTACTGCATTTACTTATGGGATCTTCGTCCATTCGTGGGTGCTCTAGTCTAAGACCCCTGAGGATGGGTGTTGTCAACGGGATGGCCTGGTAGTCCTCCGAGGGGGTTACCCAAGGAGGAGAATGAGAATGGTCGGGCATCTCACCGATGGATCTCGATGGTTGACTCAAGTAAAAAAACGAGCCAATAGACAAGAGGGTTTATACTGGTTCAGCCCTCCCGAAGAATAATAGGCCTACGTCTAGTGCGTGGTGTTCTTTGATGGGGTGGAGTATGAACTGAGATTACAATGGCGTGGGTTCTTGGGGCTTTGAAAGAAGTTTTCCAAGAACAGCCTAAGAGATTGATCGATCCCCCTTTCCCCCTCTCCCCCTCCATCTTGCCCTCCCTTTTATAGTTCAGGGGGCAGTTACAAGAGAACTTGAGGGTGAAGAAAGCTAAGTCTAAAGATCTAAAAAGTAAGTACAAACAACATCTAAAAAGTACATAGAGATCTCTCCAGCATCCCGCGTGCCGTGGGCGTCTTGGCCTTATCCCACCTTGGGATCCGTCCTCCGCAGTACAATGCATGCAGCCTTGTTGGGTGACGTTATCTTCTGCTGTGTTCTCCCCTCCTTGCCTCCTCTACGAGCCTTGCAAAGCAAGCCTTCCTTCCAGAGGAAATTTGAAGTCGGGTTGACGAGACGAGATCGAGAAGGGACGCCGAAGTCGGGCCTTGGGTTCGAGACGGCGACCCCAAGAGGAGGTCGGGCTGCCGTCCCCGTCCCCCAAGGACCCTCTATCCGACTTCAGCCAACCTTGACATCGCTCTTTGAGCTACCCCGAGTAACACCCCACGCAGACCCGAGCCTAGGGGTGAATGACACATCCATCCTTAGGGTCCAAGTTCTTCGTGGTCGTCGTCTTCGCAGGTTCCCAAAGTGTTTTGATTGAGCTTGGGCGTGTGCACCGCTAGGTGCACCTGGCCTGTGCACTCGAGCATAAGAATGAATGAGACATCCATTCTTAGGGTCCAGTGTTTCTTCGTGGTCACGGACTCTTAGCAAATTCCCGAAGCCTCTTGACCATGCTTCGAGGTGTACCGCCTAGGTCCACCATCTAGTGTCGCCCTAAGCCTTAGGTTGGATGGGACATCCGGGCCTAGGGTCAAGCCGATGTACTATTTTTCTTCATTCGTCTTTGAACTAAATCTCCATCTAGAGACCGATGGTAGTCTGTGAAGTCGACCCATCATAAATCGGAGGCAAGTGGCTACTTGGCAAGTCCATAGCCTCGGATACCGATGGTGATTGCGAGCCTAGCAAACTCACCGCCCAGTGGCCGTTGGTGATTGGCTTGGGGTCATTGGGACTATTGCTGGAGGCTCGTGGTAGTCCCGAAGTCGACTTAGTCATAGCCTAGAGGCTAACGACTAGGTCAAGAAGGCCATAGCCCGAAGGCCGATGGCGAGATGGCGAGCTTGGCGAACCCACCGCCCGAAGGCCGTTAGTGGTTGCCGGGTCATCGGGACTACTACTCGAGGCTCGTGGTAGTCCCGGTTGACTTAGTCATAGCCCGGAGGCTAACAACCGGAGTCGGCGGCCATAGCCCAGGCCGATGGCGCCGCGTGAGCTCGGGAGACCCACCGCTCGAAGGCTATTGGTGGTTGCCTAGGTCGTCGGGACTACCGCCCGGAGGCTCGTGGTAGTCCCAGAGTCGACTTAGTCGCAGCCCGGAGGCTAACAACTGACTCGGTCAAAGCCATAGCCCGAAGGCGGATGGCGGATAGTGAGCTTCGGCAAACCCACCGCCCGAAGGCCGCAGTGGTTGCCGGGTCGTCGGACTACCGACCGGAGGCTCGTGGTAGTCCCGAAGTCGACTTAGTCGTAGCCCGGAGGCTAACAACTGAGTCAGCAGAGCCGTAGCCCGGAGGCTGATGGCGGATAGTGAGCTCGGCAAACCCACTGCCCGAAGGCTGTTAGTTGTTACTAGGGTCGTTGGGACTACTACTCAGAGGCTCGTGGTAGTCCCGAAGTCGACTTAGTCGCAGCCCGGAGGCTAACAACTAAGTTGGTGAAGCCATATCCCAGAGGTTGATGGCGGTAAGCGAGCTCGATAAACCCACCGCCCGAAGGCTATTGGTGGTTGCCGGGGTCATCTAGGGACTATTGCCCGGAGGCTCGTGGTAGTCCCGGAGTTGACTTAGTCATAGCCTCTGGAGACTAACAACCGAGTCGGTCAAAGCCATAGCCCGAAGGCGGATGGAGGACAAGCGAGCTCGACAAACCCACCGCCCGAAGGCCGTTAGTGGTTGCCGAGGTCGCGGGACTACCGCCCGGAGGCTCGTGGTAGTCCCGAAGTCGACTTAGTTGCAACTCGGAGGCGAACAACTATGGGGGACGTCGTTGATCGATTACCTGACCATGGGGTTGGCGTCACGCACGTGGACCCCTGTCAGTCTTGAATCAGAGAGCCAATCACTTCTCATTATGGTCATCAAGACCTAGAGTGTGCAATGGCCGACCAAGCTTCGGGCTACCCACTTTTCCCCAACAACTCGCGGATCCGACGATTGAGATTCGTCGCCGAGTTGGGTGGTGGGATCCACAATGGTTTTCCGGAGCACGCGACGGGGACCAAGCGGCCGTTGTTAGAGGCTGCGGGAAAGTGACAGCCCGATCCACCAACGGGATGACGTGGCCGTGTCGAAGGTCGTCCTTACCTTTCATCATAGTTGAGGAATGAAGAGAATCATTCAAGTCATTCAACAATAATAATGAAACATCCAGAGCCCCGAGAAGAATATTGGAGACATTGATGGGCCTTTAGCCTACCACCAACTTCACCGAGTTGTGCCCGTCAAACCATTCAAGGCGGCGACCGGATGTGTTGCACATTCAGAGACTTGACAAAAATGGATAAAGATCTACAACATCTCAAATATTCTTAACTCATACTCATGTGAATCTAGTTTCCAGGATATGCACTAGATTCACGCTTTCATCTTAAGCATGGATATACATAGCAAACACAAATAAGATGAAAACGATTAAAATTTTCAACTACTTTAGAGTTGCATTGGCTGACCAGCCAAATATGAATATATCGTAGAAATAGCGGAAGCTTGACTACCCAATCCTTAAGCACACCGACTAGGAGTTTACCCCATTAAGTTCTAAGTCCTAGAAGAAACAATGATTACCCGCATCACTCAAAAGACTAAGTCTAAGAGCTGCAAGCAAATAGTTAATTCAATAGCAAGAGTCAATACATTATTAGAAATAATGTACTGGCAAGCACCAAGACAAGCCTAACACTCTACATGTAGGGCATATGATCAACGAAGGCATAATATGGTTCATTTTAGCATAAAGCAAGTTTTATTTGCATAAAACACTTTCAAATCAGATTTTCTTTCAAATGTAATTTCAGCAAGCAAGTTCTTAGCATATGGGCATCAAAGTAGTCATTATTCACGTATAAATATACACCTCATTACCATCCATGGCAGCAAGGAGATCTTTCACAAAACTCAACATACTTTTAAGGTAAATTTCCGCATTTAGAGGAATAAACACAAGTCTATACTCAATACATATCCACACGCCGCTCATGACCGTGAGCACGGCTAATCGATTAGTTTTTACTCGTAGAGTTTGTACACTTTACCCACATGATGCAAAATAATAATCATGCAAGAGCATGGCACGCGATACATAAGTACCCGATTTATTACACGCAACAATGCTATTCCAAAATTCATGATTTAGCCTTACACCACGATACGTGTTCCTCCAACCTAGTCATACTGGAGATACAACATAGAACCGTTAAGTGGCAGGCCCACGCCTTAAACTTAACGCCGTGGTGGCGGACACGATAGGAACCCACCACGTGACATAATACCGTTGTATTGGACAGACTTAGTCACCTAAACTACCACTTCGGGCAAATAGAAAGTTCCTTTGAGTTATCCAAACTCATACACTCCGGCCTACCAAAATGTAAGGCTAAACCATAAATAATTTAATAAGCTTAGGCTATCTCATACTAGCACATGTGGTTGTACTTTATACGAAATGAACCGACATTGAGTAAAGTCCTTAGGTCGGGCTTTGGGCACACTCTCCCCCTATCGGCACACAACTAATCACCATATGTGCACCACTTGAGGCCCAAACCTAAAATCCATGTTTTCCACCATTTTATTTGTCAAAATCACAAGTGTCGATGTCGTAGATCGACACGCAGGGATCCTGGGGACCCCCTTTTTTGGTTCGGCACGGGGAGCGGTGTACCCTAGTTCAAACTCGTAGAAAAGATGAAGTAATGCAGATGAGGCGGGGTTTATACTGTGTTCGGGCCACCGGCGTGATGTAATACCCTACCCCTGCGTTTGTGTGTAGTATATGGGGCAAGTTGCCAAGAACAATGAGAATGATTCTCTCCCTTAGGTTCAGTGGTGGATGAGAGATTTCTGCGGGTTAGCTGGAGAGGTAGAACCTTCTGTTCTACCTGAGGAAGCTGAACCTATTTTCAGAACGCCTTTTACGAAGGACTTGGGTCTCCTTTTATAGAACAAGGGATCACCACGGTAGTCCTACCCTTTTCTACTTCACTCCACGTGAGGGAGTGGTTTTTGCCTTGTCTTGTCGGAGAAGCCATTCCATTCCTACTCCTCCCCGTTTGTTTGGTCATGGAAGGCGGAGAAAGAGTGGTCGTCGTGGTAGCCATGCGCTTCGACGTGATGATGGTTTGCCTACCCGGTCCAACGGGACCCACGGCCAGACCCACCTCGCGGGTAGGCACTTGCACAAAGGTGCCTCTCGCAGCTCGCACTCTCTCCCACGCAGCCCCCACATATTAAATGCGTACCGGACGGGCGTGAGGGCGTGCGGGAGTGGGTGCGCGGCCATACCATGGTCTTAGTCAAAGACTTTTAGCCTTTGCATTATGATAGGCGAAAAGGGGTAATGATGGTGTGCAACCATGCCACGCGCCACATCGCATTGAATGCGGCGAGGCGGGCGCTCAGCTTTCTTCTATTTGAGCATTAAATGGCTTGGTTTGTAGTTGATTCGCCCCTCTCTCGAGAGGTGCGGGGGTGGAGGATGGGGTCCGGTGATCCGGACCTCTGACCAGGGTCCAGAGATCCTGACCGTGCCATTTGGGAGTATGGTGGCCTCGGGCAGCCCTCCCAAGCCCCTTCAAGGGCGGCCACGTGGCCGCCGTGGCCGAGACTCGCCTAGCCCTTTTAGGGCTTAACTTTGACGCTCCTTGATGGACAAGGGCGCCGTCCCTTTCTTAAATGCCAAGCCCCGGCATACCCCGGTGCCCATATCATCGACAGTAGCCCCGGCGTTGACCGGCCGAAGTCGGGCTCGGCGCGCTGACGCCATTTTCTTAAGCGTGTGGGCCCCAGGCATTCGGGCGCTTTTGCTATGGTAGGTGGCCGGTACGTGACAACCGATGTCGCGCTTGGCCAAGCTTTTCCTTAGGACTGGGGCGAGTTTGTTTGGGCCACGCGCACGGGGCCCATTTAAACGCCGCCTAGCACTCTCCGTCCGTGTAGTGCGCCTAGCGGCGTGGAACCCTGTGCGGCACGAAAATCCGAACGGCGCGATGGAATCCAAGGGATGCCAAAATCGAAAGGGCGCGGAGACGAGGGGCGCTTCGTGTGGTAGTGGGGCGAATTTAATGCCGTAGAATCCGAGGGGGTGGTGGTAGCTTATAAAACCAGATCTGCATGGAGGGGGATTGGTTTCTACGCTTTCCACGCCATCTCCTCTCATTGCCATTCGCCCTTCGTCTACCTAGCTCCTCCCCGCTCTTCTGTTTCCTTTCTTCCGCCTTTAGCTTTCCTCTTTCCAGTACATTTCCCGCATCCACCCCGCAATGGGTCGTGACTCACCTCGGAGCCGGGAGTGTGCTCCCCAAGTCCTTAGTGCGCACCGCGGAGGCTCAGCTCTTCAACAAGTTCTTGCCGAGCGCAGCATGGCCTGTTGGCCGATATCCCTGAGGAGCACCTCCCCCACAGGATGGTGTTCTTCGCCTCCTCGCCATGGTCGGGCTAGTGCCGCCTTCTCCCGATTCTTCCTCGACATCATAGAGTTCTATGACCTCCAAGCACCACCTCACCCCCAACGCCATCTTCTACCTCGTCGTGTTCGCCCACACACCGAGATGTTCGGAGTGAGGCCTTCTCTTCACCTCTTCCACACAGCTCTTCCGGTACGCTCGGCCGTGGTTCTCCTTGGTGTGGCGGGCACGTGGCGATCCAGCCACGGAACAACAGTGCTGGCGGCTCTGCACCTTTCTGCCGTCGACATCCATCCCCGCTCCGTGGGAGAACTGGAGGGCGTTCCGGTTCTACACCGGCAGGCCACCCACCCGCATCTCCCGCGACGTGGGATCCAGGTGAACCAGGAACTGGGGGCGTGCCCGTGAGCTGGGGGAGGCTGGGGGTGCTTGGCCGGATCAGCCACCTTCGGCGAGGGCTGTCCCGGCCACGCGGTCTTCTGCGATTTCACGATCGAGGCGCATAGCCTGCAGAGTGCCGCGCCGCCTACATGTATACGGGCCCCAACGACGACTCGCGGACCTTCATGGGCGCCGCCTTTGGGAAGGCGAGAGGGACCTCCAGGACCCTAGTTCACCGCGGCCTCGGCATCACGGAGATGGACTTGGCGGCTCCCGCCGGCCGGTGCCATTATGCCGGGACTCGGCGCTCGAAGATCCACACTGCTGCCGGAGTGGTGGGCGACGGCATGGGCTCGTCGTGGCCGCCGGAGAGGCTGCACCGGGCTGCTCGAGGGGCGGAGGCGGAGGCGACGATGACGACCCCAACGACCACATCGATTGGGGCGGTTGAGCCACGGGTCAGGGCCGAAGCAATCCGGGGCCCCGATCCAAAAGGAAGAGGAAGAGGAGGAGGACCCCTCTCCTCCCAATCTCCCGCACGAGACGGCGCGGCGGGCGCCGCACCCGCCGCAGCCGGGGGGCTCGCGGGTGGTGGGCCCATCCCCGGGGGCCGCTACGAGGGCCGAGGCCAGCCGGCCACAACGGCGGCGACAACGATGACGAGAGGCAGGGCACGTCCCAGACGCAAGTACACCGGGCGGGGAGGCCAGGGCGCATCTCCGGCGAGTATGCCCGGCGTGGGTGCGTGTCGGGACTCCGACATCGAGGCGCGCGAGCAAGAGCCCGACGAGTCCTTGGGCCGCCACTGCGAAGAAGGCTATCTCGGGGATCTCCTAGGACTTCAAACCCCGCGCAGTACGCCTTGCTGATACGTGGATGCCTAACGGGGTCTTATATTTTTATCTTTGTTTCATGATTTTCTTGTTGTGTTCTTGTTTTGTTTTCATTGCGAGCACATGCATTTTCGCCCAAGGGTTGTCCCAAGGGCGGCTACCTCGCCTGGCCTCGGGGGAGGGCGCACAGGGAGAGGTTCGGGGTGCCCGAGCCCCCAAGGTCCAGTCGCCCTTCCGGGCTCGGTCCCGGATCCGTGAGATCCGGGAGGGCCCACCCGGCGGGCCGGAGCGCCGCGCCGCATGAAGGGCAACCCGCGGGCGGCGCCGGCACTGAAGGGGGCGGAGGGCGGCGGAAACACCTCGGGGTCCCCTCCGTGGCAACCATCGTGCCGCCCACAAAGAGCCTCACCCGCGCGCACGGCACCGGTGCCATCGCCTCGGCTACCATTACTCTGCCGGCGCAAGGCCTACGCGAGCCCCAAGGCAAGAGCGGGCAGCGCCGGCCACGGGGGGCCTCGGCGGCTCTGGCCGCGCGGGCGGGGCCGATCCGGCCGAGCTCACTCCGAGTGCCGGGCGCCGTGCGGGTTCGTGGCCGCTTTTGACACGGAGCCTCGTCCTAAGTCGCAGGGAGCGGGCGAGGGAGTGTCGCCAGCTGGCGGCGGGCGGCCAACGCCATCTCCTCGAGGGCTTCGGGCCCAGTGCAGGCCTTGGCCGCCGTGGAGGTCGAGGTGGCGTGGCGGGAGGCCGGGTCGAGGAGGGTCGTCGTGAGCGCGGCCACGGCGAGGCGGAGGGCCTCATCCACGCCCGGGAGCCGGCGGAGATCGTGCGGCGCTAGGAGGCTCGCCGGGTGTTTGAAGACACTTGCCGGCGCGCGCCGCCGACCTCCGCGGAGCGGTCGCCGCCGCCGCCGAGGAGAGGGGTGCGCACCACCGCCGAGCGGTTCCTCCGTGACCTGGGGTAGCGCGCCCGTGGCCTCGACGAGCGCGAGCGCACCTTGTGCGACAGGCGAGGCCACCGCCGTCGACACCGACGGCTGACCTCCAGCCCGCGAGGCTGGCTCGGAGGAGCGGGAGAGGGGCCGAGGCGGCGTGGCGGGCGCTTGAGAGCCGAGGAGCCGCCGTCGCAGTGGCCGAGGAAGACTGCGTGCGGGGAGGCCAACGTGCGCCGGAGAAGGCCGCGCCGAACGCGTGGTCATGTGGGGGCGAGAGGCGTGTTGGAAGCCCGGAGGAGGCCTCCCGATGCACGCCGAAGGGCGTGTGGGACCACGGTAGATGCTTGCGCCGCCTCGGGCCGCGGCGAGGGCAGTGAGCGATGGGAGGAGCAGAGGCGCCACCGGGAGCAGTGGTCATGGACGTGCAAAGTCACGGGCTGCGGCGGCCCGGAACCGGAGGGCGCGTCGCGGATCGCGGAGCTGGAGCGCGTCTTACGCCCGGGAATCCGGGCCTCGGCCTCGTCCGTTGGGCGCCGGGAGGCGGCTCGCGGGGTGAAGTGAACCGTACCCAGCGCCCCTACACCTTTGGGGGATTGGCCACACATCGACGATACGGGCCGTGGGGATACTGAGGAGTGCCTGAGGAGGTCGACGAAGTGGCGAAGGAGTCATCGTATGACTTATCCCGCTGTGTCGTGACACTCATCCTCTGGCGAGCTACCAAGCCCGCGACCCCAACTTTGACCCCTATATTCCCACCGAGGACATCCCCAAGAAGGCACCAAGGAAGCCGCCCGCCGTCGTCCAAGACGCCGTCAGTCCATCACGATGGGCTTCGATGGCACCCGGCGGCCTTCCACCCTACACCCTCCCGCGGACTCGTGGGATGCGGGACTCCTCGGCTGGATGCTCCTAGTGACCCACCGGCCACTTAGGGCCCTCTTGCCTCGGCTTGCATCTGTATTTATGTAAAAAGATATTTATGCATTGTCTATAAAGTTATTGAACTTGCCTTTACTTGCGTTGTGACAACTCATCGTGGCTGCTTTTGATGATTCATGTATGTGTATGTTGGGAGCCCCGGCCGGCAATCCCAGCGCACATAGTGGCGGTTGGTGGCCCGAGCCCTATATGTTAGCTTCCCTGCAATTGATAGTTTAAGACTTAGTTATTGCGATAATGCGATAGTGTTGTTATCCCCCGTGATTTGTCCCATGCCGTTGGGGGCTGTTCCTGAGTTAGGGCAGCATGCGGCCATTGGCCGGTGCCTTTCTCGGGGTTCCGGGTGGGGCGAAGGCATAAAAAGGCCACGAGGGCAGCGGCAACGGGGGGCCGGGACAGGCGTGTTAGTTCGCACCCGAACCCCCAGTGCATTGATCGCCCCCGGGCGTGGTAGTATGCAAGATCGCTGCACCTCGACACCCTTAGGGCTCTCGAGCTAAGGCTGCTGCAAGGCGCCGGTGGAACTTATTGAAAGCCGCATCCACAAAGACATGCTCAAGCACATGGGGAAAACACACCGCAACAGAGTGTATTTGCAAGGGAAACATATGGAATGTAATAACAAACGTATTGCCTGTGCCACCGGCCAGTGGATGAACTTCTATACATGTCTCAAAGACACCATGCGGCTTATGGTTAGAACACTCGCGCGTGGGAAATATTCACGGGTTCGAACGGAGTGCCGTCCTCTCGTGGCTAGGCAAACTACTCCGGACGCGGGGTGCCGATAACCTTGTATGGCCCTTCCCACATCGGGGATAACTTGGTTAGTCTGCGCGTTTGCACACGGCGCAAGACCAGATCATTGACTTGCGGCACTCGGGTGACTTTGCTTTGATGGTAGCGGTGGAGGCTCATTGGTAGCGGCCGCGTGAGCGGCTGCACAGCGCCGCCTCTCTCCGGGTAATCCAGATCGTCTCGATGCCTTTGCTCTTGATCCACCTCGATGTATAATGTGGTTCGGGCGATCCCGTGGAGTGAGCTCGAGCAAGACCGCCTCGGCTCCATACACCAGAAGAAAGGTGTTTCCCGGTGGCGCGGCTCAGAGGGTCGTCACGCTGACCAGCCCAAGGACCGCGGGCAGCTCGTCGACCCATGAGTCCCATGCTTTTTGAGCACATTGTAGGTCTTGGTCTTGAGGCCCTTTAGTATTTGCGTTTGCACGCTCGGCACGACCGTTGCTTTGGGGGTGGGCGGGCGGCGAAACGGAGCTTGATGCCCATGTCATCGCAATACTTCGCCCAGAGACGGCTCACTCGTGAGCCGGGTGCCGTTGTCGGTGATGAGCTTTGTTGGGGACCCGAACCTTGCACACGTGATGCCTCTCATGAACCACACACGAATGTTTGTCGATGACGGCGGACGGGTAGGCCTCGCCACTTGGTGAATTTGTTGATGGCGACATACGGGAACTTGCATCCGCCCGCTGCAGAATCGGGCCCAGGGATGTCCAGCCCCGGACCGCAAATGGCCATGAGAGCGGGATGGTTTGAAGAGCACAGGCCGGCAGGTGCGTACGCAGGCGTGGAATTGACACATGCCGCACGCCCACGCAGTCTGTTGCATCCTCCAACGCGGTGGGCCAATAGGAATCCTAGGTGGAATGCTTTTCCTACCAAGGTTCGGGGCAGTGCGCCCGCGTCGCCTTCATGGATCTCGCTGGCTCGAGACCACATTCCCGCAATGCATTTCATGAGCACTGTTGGCACACCGCGTCGGTAGAGTGTCCCTTCTACCAACGCGTACCTCTTGGAGTGTCCGGCGTGCGTTCGCCTTCCTCACGTTACTTTCGGGCAATGACGCGTCTTCTAGGTACGCTCGGATTTCCGAAATCCAAGCCACCTGGCGCGTGATGTCGGTCCCGGCAGGACCAGGCTGTGGCTGGCCCGCCAGGTCCGAGGGCGTCGGGGCCAGCCGATTCCTGCCTGCAGTGCGCGGTTCGGTAGCGCGGGCGGCTCTGTGAGACTTTCTTCAAATGTGCCGGCGGGGCTGGGCCTCGCGTGGATGTGATCTGGATAGCTCGTCGCGAGAGTTATCTCTTAAGGGAATATGGCGTAGCTCGAGGCCATCAAAATGGTGCTCCATA
The DNA here is from genome assembly GCA_019925245.2 of Oryza australiensis. Taxonomy (NCBI): domain Eukaryota; kingdom Viridiplantae; phylum Streptophyta; class Magnoliopsida; order Poales; family Poaceae; genus Oryza; species Oryza australiensis. The sequence continues at coordinate 8,174 of JAIFGZ020000727.1, read as the reverse complement.
CGCCGTACTTCCTTGACATAGCCTCCATTTGGGGGTCGGTGCATTGATATTCCTTAGAAACCTGGTTTACAACCGGTTGGGAATCCCAGAGGACCAGCATGGATGCCTATGCCTGCCGCTATATTGCTAGAAGCCCCTCATATTCGGCCATGTTGTTGGTTGCCGGAAGTTGATCCGGACGATGTGCCGAAGCACGTCGCCCGTTGGGGAGTTAGCACCACGCACACTCAGAGGCTCAGTGCAAGGTGAGTGAGCCGTCCAAAGTTCATCACGGTGCGTGGCTTCTTGGTCGCCCGATCCCCGCGCTCGGGGTTTCAGGTGGATCGCTTAGGTCGTTGGCGTCCACTCCGCCACGAAATTGGCCAAGGCTTGGCTCTTGATTGCGTGCGGGCTTTGAAGTGCGAATCAAATTCCGACAGCAACTCGATGGCCCATTTGACTACCGTCCGTGCCTCCCGGTTATGCGGGATTTGTCCGAGAGGGTAGGACATGACCAAGATTACACGGTGCGCTGAAATAATGGCGCAACTTCAGGAGGCCCTAAGTAGGGCGTATAGCATTTGGGCCTACGGGTACGTGTCTTCGCGTCATGTAGCGCCTCGGCCGACAAGAAGTAGACCGGCCGTTGCACCTTGGTGCGAGCCGGCTAGCTGCTAGGGGCGGCCGGATTTGGAGCCTGCCGGGCGGGTTACCTCGGTGTCAGGGCCTTCGAGCCTTCGCCTCCACCGGGGCCCTCAAGGCCACTGCAGGTGGAGGGCAGCTCCAGGACTAGGGCGGCGGCTCCACTGAGGCTCGGGGGCCAAGGGCCACCTTCCGGGTTCGGTGCTTCCTCGGCCAACTCCGTTCGGGGCTTCTTGCCACGGGTGCTTCGGGTGGGTCATCTCGGTGTCAGGCCGCCAGGGCTGTCGCCTCCCTTTGGGGGCCTCGGGGCCACTCCGGGTGGAGGGCGAGCGTCCCCGGACTAGGGGCGGCGGCTCCCGAGGCTCGAGGGCCAAGGGCTACATCGGGCTCGAGCGCTTCCTCGGCCGGCTCGTTCCAAGGTCTCCCGCCTTTGGGTTTGGCAGGAGCGAGGGTGGGAAGCCTAGCTCGTCGTCGCGCTCCACAACAAAGGCCGCACTAATCACTTGGGGGTCGCTGCCAAATATAAGAGGAGGGTCTCCTTCCCGGGAGCCACGGTACGGGCGGCGAGGAGAGGTAGCGCGCATTTCCGCCCAAGGCTTTCTCGCCTCGTCGAGTCCAAGTGAAGGGCAGGTTCGTTTTAACAATTTGAATAAAGGAAGCGCCCGCTCTCTAACTCAGATATGACGACTCGGGGCAGCTACACAACCCGTGAGCCACACATCCTTGAGTTTTCTAGGGCGCATCTCCTCTATGCCTTTGTTTTAGTGGGGTTTGCCTCGATGCCTCGGGCGAGACCAAGAACCCTAATAGCTTACTGCTTCGGTACCCGTACACGCATTTTCTAGGTTCGGTTTCATGCGGAGGACCGGAGGTTGTTAAATGTCTCGGCCAAATCCGGGGGCAAAGTTCTTTGGTCAGAGATTTGACTACGAGATCATCGACATATGCCTCAACATTGCGCCCTATTTGGTCCTTTAACGTGATGCGGACACCACGTTGAAGGTGGACATGGCATTTTTAAACCAAAGGGCATAGACATGTAGCAAAAAATACCCACGGGAGTGATAAATGAAGTTTTCTCCTCATCCTCTACACCATGCGAAATTGGTGATAGCAGTACGCATCTAGGAAGCATTAAAGGTCGCACCCCTTGATGGAGTCGACTTCTCGGTCTATTCGGGGCAGAGGGTAGGGGTCTTTGGGACATGCCTTGTTGAGGTCGGTGTAGTCGATGCACATGCGCCAGCCTTGTGGTTGGCCTTCGGATGACCACGGGTTCGCCAAACACTCAGGATGCAGCACTCCCGGATGAAGCCGGCCTCCTGGGCCGTGCCACCTCTTCGCGGATGAACGCTGCGCGCTCAGGGCCTCGTCGCCTCACCTTTGTCCGGACCGGGCTTGCGTCGGCCAAATGCTGCGTCAGTGCTCGATCACCTCCTGGGGACTCTGGGCATATCCGACGGCTTCCAAGCAAACACGTCGGCATTCGCCGCGGGAAGGAGACGAGCGCGTCTTCCTATTTGGGGTCCAAGCCGCCACCAATGTTGGCGGTGTTGGACGGTCATCGCCCAAATGGATAGACTTAATCACCACCTCATCGGCGAGAGGTGATGCGTTGCTTCGGGGCCGGGGCAGGCAACCCCCATGGGGGTCTCGGGTTCAACGCGGTCGGCCGCCGCAATGTCGTCACGCGCGCCTCCGCGCGATCCTAGCGCGGTTTTGACGTCGCGTGGACGGTGATGGGGCCTCCGGGGCCGGCATCTTGGCGGCGGTAGGCTAATGCGTAGCCGCCATGAACTTCACCAACGTTGGCCTCCCAAGCACGACGTTGTAGAGGCGATTGAGATCCGCCACATCGAAGTCGATCCGCTTGGTGCGAAAATTAGTGGGGCCCCAAAGGTGGCCGGCTGACGATACGCCCCAAGGGGCCACACCTTTTCGGGTGTCACCCCAATGATGGGGTGAGAGGGCCCGAGCACCATTCCGGGGCCTTGATCACATCAAAGGCCTTCGGGGATAGTACGTTGAGGGCCGCACCTCCGTCAATTAAGACTCGGGCGACCTTGACGTTGCGGATGGTGGGGAGGTCACGAGGGCCAAATGGCCGCTACGTGCGACACTCCACGGGTGGTCGGTGCAGTCAAGGTGATGGGCACCTGCGCGGGCCCGATCTCAGGGCCGCCTCGTGAGACGGCACGGGCGAGGAGCTCGCGTCTCATGGACTTGAAGCTCCGAGGCGGGACATTTGGGCGCCGCCAGATTTAGTCAATGGTGGCGACGACGTGCTAGGGATCTGGCCCAGGTCGCCGTCGTCGTTCCCGGCAAGGGCCGTATCCACTGGCCTCCTCTCGCGGTTGTTTGGGCGCTCCGCCGTGCCTTGCCTTGCGGCGGATCTCCTTCTCGTTCTCCCTCCGCTCCTGCTCATGCCACTCGCTCGGCGGATTTTGACGACGGCACTCGGAGAGGTCGTGGTGGGAGGTTTGGTGCACCATGCACCATTTGTCTCGGCCCAGCCACGGAGGCGAGGGTCGGGACCACCTGGGTTACCCGCGGGCTTGCCCTTCGCGAGGGCTTCTCGGCTCCGTCGGTGGCGGGACGTGGCCCTCTCGCCGCCGCGCGCATGTGGCGATGCTTAGTCGCCCATTCCACGCCGCTCTTCATGGGACGCGGAGGGCGCACCGAGGTGGAGGCCGGGTTAGGATTCCTAGGATTCCACCGGGCCTCCCTCTGAGCCACCGTGCGAGCTCGAAGAGCTCGTGAGTGGTTCGGGGGCCTTAGATTCGATCTTCTCCAACATGACGTCGTGGCATCGCCACTCGGGAAGCGAAGATCAGCTAGTGGTCAGACGATGGAAGGTATGGTGTTGCGTACTGGCAAAAACTACGAATGTACTAGCGCGGGGACTCGTCTCTCGTCGGACCATGTGAAGTGCCTCCACTCCGAGACGCTGGTATGTGCCACGGAGTTGGAGGTGAGCGGCGGCACGGAGTCGTCCCAAGAGTGTGGCCCGACCAGGCGGCAAGTTCATCAGCCGAGGGGTGGGCTCGGCCCTTGAGCCCCATGGGGAAGAAGTTGGCCATGACACGCTCGTCTCACTCCGGCGGCCTCAATGGCCGTGGTGTAGATCTGGAGGAACTCGGCGGGGTGCGAGCCATCATACTTCTCGTGAAATGGGCTAAACTTGTTAGGCCGGCGCATGTTACGGAGGTCGTCAACAAAGGTCGGCCGGCCGTTACGGCCGGTAGGGCGACAACGGGCTGCGGGGCCTCGTTGGGTGCCACGGAGCTTCCGCTTCTTGTTGAGGCCGTATGGCCGCTCACCAGACCGCCGAGGGGCTCCATTCGCGGGAGGGCCGCTGCGGCCGCTCGCGGTGAGGTGGCGCCTCCGACGAGGCGCGTCCGCGCCCGCCTTAAGCGGCGCTTGTCCTAACGGCGCTCGATGCGGAGGCGGGCGTCGCGCCCTGCGTACGGCCAGAAGTCGGGCGGCTCGGTTGGGCCGCCGTGCCGAGAGGCTCTCCTCCACCCTGCAGTGCCGCTGCCCTTCGGGCCGTCGCGGGGAGGAAGAGCTCCGCGGCGTGCGAGCCACGCGGTTGGCCGGCTGGAGGAAGCGAGGTCGGCGGGGTGTGGGTTAGTGCCTCGAGCTTTGCCATGTTGTCGAGCCACCTCTTGGCGTTGGACCCTACTTCCAGGGTGGGTGGGGGTGGCGCAAAGAGCTACGCTGCGGGGCACCACAAGTGCCAATCTCCAGGCGGCGGCAATGGACGTCGCCTCGGCGGGCTCGCCGGTACGCCCGCGGGCGTGGTGTGTCCCACGGGAGCGTTGGGGCCCTGCGGGATGCACGGGCCCCTCCGCCTCCAACCGGCGCCCGACCGGGGGTAGGGATGGGGCGGCGCACGCGCCGTCGCCACCAACGGTGGCGAGGAGATGAAGATCCCTCCGCCGAGCGGAGGTGGCGGAAGTTGGGTGTGCACGCATCGACCTCTTCCATTGCCTCGTTAGCCCGAGCCACGCTGTGCGCGCGCGAGCTTTGACGCGGAGCGAGGCGCGGCCGTGGACCATGGGCGAGGCAGGGAGAGGATTCCCAAAAAAATGGATGGAAACGGGAGTTTAAACAAAACACGGTGCGCTCCCCTACGCCTTGGTATGATGTCGTGATCGACACGCGAGGATCTGAGGACCCCTTTTTTTGGTTCGGCACGGGGAGCGGTGTACCCTTGATCAAACTCGTAGAAAAGATGAAGTAATGCGAGATGAGGCGGGGTTATACGGAGTTCGGAGCCACCGGCGTGGTGTAATACCTACTCATGTTTGTGTGTAGTATATGGGGCAAGTTGCCAAGAACAATGAGAATGATTCTCCCTTAGGTTCGGTGGTGGATGAGAGATTTACGCGGTTATTGGAGAGGTAGAACCTTCCTACATTCTACAGGAAGCTGAACCTATTTTGAACCCCTTTTATGAAGGACTTGGGTCTCCTTTTATAGAACAAGGGATCACCACGGTAGTCCTACCCTTTCTCCTTCACTCCACGTGAGTGGTTTTTGCCTTGTCTTGTCGGAGAAGCCATTCCATTCCTACTCCTCACATTTGGCTGCGCGTCATGGAAGGCGGAAAAAGAGTGGTCGTCGTGGTAGCCATGCTGCGCGTGATGATGGTTGCCCGTCCAGCGGGACCCCACGCAGCCGAGAGACCCACCTCGCGGGTAGGCACGGCACGGTGCCTCTGCCGCTCGCACTCTCCACCACGCAGCCGCAATTACATTAAATGCGGCTGGACGGGGCGTGACGGGGCGTGCGAGTGGGTGCGCGGCCATACCACGGTCTTGGTCAAAGACTTTTGGCCCCTTTGCATTATGATAGGCGAAAAGGGGTAATGATGGAGTGCTGGCTGTCAGCCGCGCCTCACATCGCATTGAATGCGGCGCGGCGCTCAGCTGTCTTTTATTTGAGCATTAAATGGGTTGGTTGGTAGTTGGATTCGCCCTCTCTCAGAGGTGCGGGTGGAGGATGGGGTTCGGGTGATCCGGACCCTGCAGACAGTCAGGAGATCCCGGACCCCGCCATTTGGGAGTATGGTGGCCTCCGGGCAGCCTCGGGCCGGCCAGCCGGGGGCGGCCACGTGGCGCCGTGGCGAGACTTACCCTAGCCTTTTAGGGCATAACTTTGACGCTCCTTGATGGACAAGGGCGTGTCCTTTTTCTTAAATGCCACGCCGACACTACCACGGGCCCGTATGCAGAGCAACAAGTATTCATGTTTTATCGGATTATCTAAAAATAAATTTTCATGTTTGTAATGAGCCCATAATATGAGAAAAAGCATTCTAAGCATGGCTAAGCATTATAGTACCCTAGTGACATCAAAACTTATGATATATGGTGGTATAGTCATATTTTTCCTAAGGTTATGAATGAAGGATATGACATATGTGAGGTTAAGGTGATAATGCAAGTAATAGGAGTTTGTCTAACAAGTTTAAGAAGATTTTAATTTATTAATGTACAATCAACATGCAAGATTTGCAAACATTTTCAATAACCTCCAAAACATTGGTTCAATGTGATCAAAGAGAGAGGGAGGTGGGACTTGCCTTGTAACTGGAAAATGTCAGAACCTAAATCGCTTCTTCACCGTTTAAGCAATTATCTATAAAAGTACACATTATGCAAAACACACCAACATATGCGAAAAATCGAAAATACTCTAAAATGCATGATTTGTGCATAGTGGATTGAAGGGATGCAGGCTTCATTTTTCTACCGCGCAAACCAGGAACACTTGCAAGTAAGGGCGATGAGATCGTTACCGGTGGAGTGTGCGTGAGCTGACCAAATATGGAATTCTCGCAAGCCGGCAATGATACTCGAGACCCATTAGGTTAGCCAATCTGACCCGATTCGCGAATGCTGGTAACCGATCAGAAACGATCAACGAGGCGCACAACGTAGCAACGCACTCTACCGGTATCCACACTGCGTCCCTACAGGGGACAAGCGTAGTACACCCGTGTGCTAGCACACGATGCAAGGCACAGGGTTTGGCACCGAAAAGTGGGGGAGGGTTTCGTGGAGGGTGATCTCGGCGACCATTTGCACGCTTGATGCAATTGACGTGCCGCAACTCTCCACCCCTCCCTCCTTTATATAGAGTTGGCCCCAGGACTAGTGGCCGATCGGGACTCTATTTTGAATTGGATCCTATCAGATCTCACGAAGTTGGTACGCCCATACGTCGTAAGCCCATAGGACTCTATCCGATCGGATCCCTATCCCGATCGAGCCATATCCGAGTCCAACTCGAATGCCTGTTCTTATCCCCTTAAGCGTGCGACCGCCAGGTTCATGTATACTCGGTTTCGGCTATAGTCTAGCTTGCAGGCGAAACCGACTCCGAGTCCAACTCGGCCCGGCACATCAACGGCGCTAGCGGCACATATTGACACCATAGTATACAAGAATATAATATCGACTCTAAACCTGTAATGTGTACACAAATCCCTTTGCCTCACGATACCGGTTAAGCTATAGGCAAGATGTGTGCCCATCCCTTCAATAGCTTAACCATTCACTCGAGCAGACTATTGGATTATACGTACGTTGATTGACTCCTCAATCAACTTAGCATCAACCATGCATTTCCATAATCCATTACCTCGAGGGCCCCGAGATATCTCTCCAAAGGAGGGGCAAATTCCATCTTGATCACTCATCCCACTCCATGTTTCATAGCAAACCCGAAAACTACCTTTATAACTACCCGATTACGGAATAGCGTTTGGTAGTCCCAAGTAGGCTACTACACATGTTGGAATCCATGGTGATCTCGGGTCTAAGGACTTTGTACCAACACTTTGAGACCAACTAATGGCACATTAATTCTGTAGTGTCTCATGGTGGTCTATCCAACAATGTGTTCTCAACACATATGTCCATGTTTATTGATTTGGTATCTTCATACCCATGATCTATGAGACATGATCATCAATCAATAAACATGCCGATCTTAGAATCATATTTGTTCCAACAATATGACATATGATCGGGATCGTTTAGAAATAGATTCATACATAAAAGAGTCTCATAAATAAGTCACGTACTTTGTTATTGATCAATACAAGATGTCTATTTCATGGGGCTTGAATAACACTTTATTCATAAATACATAAACATTGACGTGATATCCAACATCTCCATGTTGCCTCTAGGGCATATCACTAACAATCTCCCCACTTGCACTAGAGTCAATCATGTAAGTATCTAATGTTGCTCTTGTGCGCCTCGTGCTTCGGTGAGGAGAGGTTTTGTCGGCGGATCGGCTATGTTGAGATCCGTGTGCACTTTGCATATCTTGACATCACCTCTTGTCCACAATCTCGCGGATGAGATGATATCGCCCGAAGTATGTGTTTGGACTTACGATGTGACCTCGGCTCCTTCGCTTGCGCAATGGCTCCACTATTGTCACAATAGAGAGACATTGACTAGTCGTACTAGTCATCACACACATAGCTTCAGCTTAATTTCTTGATCAAACAGTCTCCTTTGCGGCTTACGAAG